>CM042563.1:1010000-1070000 GCA_023630585.1 Cranoglanis bouderius | reverse complement strand
AGAGGTCAGAAGTTACACGTTACAACCTCGAAATCTGTGATGCAACTTGTGGAGTTTTTTGTGCTTTTTTCTCTCGAATTGACAAAATCGCAATCGCACGAAATAGTTTTGCACAATTGTTCGTGATGTTTGTTGGTAAACGAGAGCTTTTAGCTGTGCTCATGTTTGACGCACGTGGCTGAATGTGTGTTGTGATGACGTCACGTGACGCGTCTCGACCCGAATCTGCTGTAATTTTGAAAAATCGCAAGCTCCTCCGAATATTGCGGAGTTTCCTTGATCCTTGATTTCCAAAAATCCTGAAGGGACTGGTTAGAGAGTTCAAAACACCAGAGAAAAGCACTCCAGGTTAATAAGTCGATTAGAGAGAGGAAGACTGCTCTTCTGGCGTAATTTTAGTAACTCGTATTAGCAGAGCTCCTACATAAAACGCGTAAAGGTCATCAGGCCTGGTGATATAATATAATCAGAGTAAACGTTACTGGACATTGGGGCAGTGTAATGTCCTGTAGAGACGATTAAATCGTTCCATTGCACAAGCCCAGTGTCGACCGCCTTCGAGAGAGAGAGAGAGAGAGATCCTTATAGACAGAGGGGATTTAGACAATTAGCGGAGTTGATTGTTGTCCAAAAGACGGTCGGTACGCAGCAGATTAGATGGAGAGAATTAGGTCAAAGTGATGGAGAGAAAGAGGGAGGAGGAGGAGGAGGAGGACGAAGGGAAATGAGGTCAGAAGCTTATAAATACATAGACGATAAATCAGTACTGTAATGAGGAAATCTGAAGGGTTATGAAATGAACGTTATGCTAAAACAGTATGACACAATAATAAAAATTACCTTTTCCAGTGCACCCCTCCCCCCCACCCCACCCCACAGGTGTGTATTTCTGTGTCTAGACATCTCTGACTCAGACGTCTCTATTTTACCCTCCCCCATCCCTCTCTCTCTCTCTCTCTCTCTCTCTCTCTGTCTGGTTTAATTAGCAGCACGCTTATTATTGATCAGAAGGATTTGGGAATAAATCCCGGCTCGTCTCTGAGACAGATTTTTTTTTTTTTTAAATCCTCAATCCCACCTGTTACAACTCCATGAAATCAGATTAACGCCCCTGAAGACGCATTGTGTCTGAATTAGTCATTAAAGTGGATTTGGGTTTACGCTTAAAGACAAGATAAAGACAAAAACAAAAACAAAAAAGACTATCGATGGTAATATCTCGGCTTAACTCGTGTGTGTGCGTGTGCGTGTGTGTGTGTGTGTGTGTGTGTGTCTGTGTGTATATATAGATAGATAGATAAGATTTGTAATCTGGAAAATTTCCTTTATTAGTCATGACTAATTATCGTTTGTAAAAGCCACACAAACCGGTCGGGTAAAGATTCATCACGGTGCGTCATGCATCAGGATTAACAATAGGATTTTCAGGCCAGGAAATGAACGCTGAGGGCGATGTGAGCGATGTAGAGAAATTACCAGGTACTAAAAGCAAAAGTGACATTAATGTGACACATTTATAACACCAAAGTATAATTAAAAGTGAAAAATTACACAGGAGACATGAAGATGATGATGATGATGATGATGATGATGATGATGATTTATTTAATTATTTTTAGTAAGGTGTGGTTATGAGTTAATGTTACGAATGCACAACACTAAACGTTGCACAGACAGAAATGATGTCGTGGCCATGAGATACCAAAGTCATGACCATGAACTGTGCAAGTTCAATCCCTGATTTAATATATTTTGTGGAATGTCATTATTTAATCAGGGTTTGGGCAAAAATCGGCCTGCGGTGGTGATTACGGGGTCGTAGAAGAGGTTTGATTATTCTTCCTTGAGAACACGACTGCCTCGGTGGCATTATACTCTAATATTTTATTTCCCTATTCGTTGCCACACACAAACACACGGTTAAAATTCTTGTTTAGACTAAAATCACCACTTCCCTCTGCCTTCACAGAAAACACAGCAGTGACGTAACACACGGCGTCGTTTTTCATAGAAGCGCTCTGTGATGGTGTGTGTGGAGCGTTTTAATGAGAAATTTTTAGTGACAGGTTGTGGGTTCAAAGGTAAACGTTCATGTTCTGTATTTATAGCATGAATGCAAAGGTACCAAAGAAACGGTATGCAGATGAACAACAGTGATTTTGCTCTATATATCCATTCATTCATTCATCAACAATAAGTGATTTGTCCTGGTCTGGAAGTGCGCTGGATCCGGAGTCTATCCCGGGACGAGATGCCGGTCCCCTGCGGGTCACCGTGTACTCGTACTCACGGCAATTTAGAGGAACCGGTCTGCAGGTTTCTGAAAGGTGGGAGGAAACCAGAGAACCTGGAGGAAACAGGAAACTCCTCACGAGAGTAAAGTAACCCGAGGTCATGATCGAACCGGGCGCCGTGGAGCTGTCGGGTTTTTTTCTGGACAAGTAGAAGTTAAAACCATGACAGAATAAACCCCGGTGTTTGTCGTGTATAGCACTAAGACGCTGCTGGTCATCAGTCTGTTGTTTTTGGGACCGGTAATCATGAGGTCACCCACCACCGAGGGTTTTATTCCACACTGAGGGTGGATGATGCGCTAAGGCTGAGATGGTTAAACGCAGATATTCTTGTTAATGTTTCCAGAGACAGAGGTGTGAACTCTGTGGCTTTTGTCAGCGCTGTGCAACTTCTCTCGCGCGCTAGAGCCTGACATCGCGGAGTGTGAGAAAGTTCAGATTCTCAGGTTGGCATGAAACAAACTGCCTGTGTGGCTTTCCCACACTCCACAGATTATTATAACGCTCTTATATACTTCTCATGTTTGATGCTAGATCTTTCCCGCTTCAACTGTGCCGTCTCACGGTACGTTCTTCTACTATTTTCTCTCCATTCACGTGTTTGAGAGCACTTTTGCAGTGACCAGTGCTATACAGAGAGACAGAACCAGAGAGTATGCAAAGCTGAAGAAAACCGCAGAGTTCACACCTCAGTCTTTCAAAATGGCAAAGGAGGAAGTTCACCCAGATGAAGGTTCGCATATCATCTACCCGTTGTGCACGTCAAGCGATTGAAACCTGGACTTAATAAACCTCATAACAACATGCTGTCCTTAGTTAGCACTATATATATATATATATATATATATATATATATATATATATATATATATATATATATATATATATATATATATATATATATATATATATATTTTTTTTTTGGCTCAGCATCAGACAAACCTCTACAGTAGCTTCTTCTGATTGTTTTCACAGCTCCGCTTCAGCAGTCACGCATCATCACAACCTCTAGTCATTGTGCAAGGTGTCAGTCTTGTGCATTTCTTCTTCCAGTTTCTGAAAGTCGGACGATTTAAACCGCCTCAGGCTGAAAAATCACCTCCGTTACTTCACGCTGCAGTCACGCACCACGTTAGACCTCTTCATGACTGGGGAAAAAAAAGTCACGCGTTGGACAGAAGTGTTGGACATTTAAGCGTTCTTGGCTCTAAAGAAACACTCCGTTGTAGGGTTCCTTTAATCCATAGATCCTGTAAGAGTTTTCCCAGAACACACTGTAAATGCAGTATGCATTACATTCTTCTAAAATGATCTTTACTTAACTATCCCAAGAACCATAAAAGGACCACCCTTTCATAAAAGCTATATAGATATAGATGATAACTTGTTTGATGTTCCTCAACATTAAATGTAGCTATAAATGGATGAAAAGTATGAGTCACTCTTTAAATAACTATTTTAAAAAATGAATCGTTGTAATAAAATCACAACCCTGAGGAATGAATCACACGTGGAAGTGCTGTTATAGGAAAATAATCTACTTCAGGACGGTAGCAGTGACTCGGCTTCATCGGACCACTCGGTCACTCAGAGCATCGAGATCATTGAGAGGTGATATTTCAGCTCAGGTGTGCTTCATGCTTCGTTAGCTGTGTTCCTGGCACTAGTTTGGGGCGGGAGCCTTGAAAGTGGGCATTTATTTTCACTTCTGCGTTCTGTGAAACTTGGCTTGAAGCCAGCGGCGATCTCAGGAACTTCACAGTGTTGTTGTTGTGGCAGTTTCATGCCTCTTTAAATGTCTGAAGTAGTAACGAGGCTCAATCCCGAAGCTGAGCTTCATGAGGCCTTTTTGCAGAGCTTATCTGTAATAAAACCAGCAGCAAAAAGCACTTTCTTTGATTTGAAACAAAGATGATTACTGTTTTTTTATTTTTGTTGTTTTTTTTTTTAATGCACTCAACTCCACAACTGTTGTTTGTTGTCTCGGGACAGATGTCGAGTAGCAGAATTGCTTCACCGTCATCTTTAATCCACTTAATGCACTGACACGGCTGCTGATCTCCACTCCAGATGTTTCTTTTATAGCACATCTCCAGGAATTACATCATTTTGTGCATTTTGTCCTTTCGCATGGCTCTGGAGACTCGGGTGAAAAAGTAGACAAAGGGTGGAGGACATCAAGAAAACACTTTGAGATGCCGATCTTGAAGCTCACGGCAGTTTCGGAATCTGATAAACAATGGTCGGACGGCCTGTTTGTTTGTGAAACGGTTAGAAAGGCCGAGCTCCAGACCACATTTGTGCAGATTTAAATCGCAGGTTGTATTTTCAGTTTTGGAGAAAATGAATGCGAGTCCATAGATAGCTTCATAAGAAAAGAATCTTCTTCAGAAGTGAGTTCAGGTTTCACCATAAAAAAACAACATGATAAGGTTCAGTTGGTGTGTTTGTGCGCTTGTAGGGTTTGAGAAGATGATCAAAGTGCCTTCATGCTGCTTTGCTGCACTTATAAAAATACAGTGAGTGGAAAAAGGGGGCGTGATGATCTATGTCAGGTGGATTGGCTATAAGAGAGGTCTAAAATAAATAGCTTATATAAGGTTTCAAAGCAACTATCCAATGAGTTCCAAAGAGGACAAATATTGGAGTCTTGATTAGAAGCTCAGGTCAGTCAACAAAGCTGAACAATTATTTAATGTTCCAAGGGGAAATGTTTCGAGGTCGGGCATTGTGAAAAACAACATCGGAAAAAAGAGGAACAGTGGTCGCGAGCCGAAGCCACGGGGGCAGATGGACATTTTGCAGAATAGTTGCTAAATGCCACAAAAGTACAGCTACAGAAAGAACCACAGAAATGAGTGGTTCTCGAATCTCGAATTTCACCAGTCTAAACATGATCATTTTGCATGGTGCAATAAGAGCTAACAAACATGAAGCCGTGTTACAGGAGCTGGACCGCCATACTGTGCAAACTGTTCCCACATTCCAGGATGAAAATACCTACATGCTTATCGATTCACGAGTGGTTTGATGTCACCAGAATGAAGCCACGTACCAATTTTAATCACCAGTTAAACTTCAGTGAACATTTTACGAGATGTTCTGGAGTTCAAGACTGAGGAGTAGACCTTCATCCCTCCTTCATCCCTCAACCAACTGGAAGACAAAAGGTCCTTGATACTCGAAAATGTTTCTAATCATATACTCTTGGGGGGGGGACGGGACTCTAAATGGGTCTTCGGCTTGTTAGTCTGGGGGAGTCCCTTTCAGAGAGAGATTCAGAAGAAAACAAACATCCCTGAGTTACCTAAAGAACCCTTGAGAAACCATTTTTTCTAAGAGTACAGAGCTGGGTCTTGGGGATTTTTCATTTTTACAAAACAGAATAGAAAAGGCCAGAAATGGTCGAGGTGGAAAAATTGAAGACGAAATGTGAAATGGAGTGATGGAAACTCTATTTATTTCTGAATAAATGATGATGTAGGGGGTGTCACATGTTTGAGCGCTGTATATAGATACATCTGAACGTAAACATGGCCACATGCGCGCTATTCGGATGAAGAAATGAAAGTTAATAAGTAAGTAAATAAATTAGCATCAAATGTTCAATCTCTCTGTATGCAGGAGAAAAAATTTTCTCACTGATCACTTTTGTCATGTGACCACAGCTGATTGACTCAATTTGTAATTCCAAATTCTTTTGGAAATTCCAATGAAAACCCAGCTAGTGGTTCCTGGGATTTGAGCCCATGTCCTTCTGGTGATCAGCACTCAACTGTAACCTTTGACCCCCAACAGATAACCGGTAACCTTCGCCCCAAAGCGCTCAGTGTCGGAGATTGCGAATAGTTCCTATTTAATTGCGTATATTTACTCGGCCCGTCACCCTTTACCTTCTGCCATTTTGCATCGTTGCACTTCAGGAAATGAGGTTATCAAGGTTTAAAATAGTCACTGCATAGCAGAGTCACTGCAACTTGTCTCTCTTTTTATTTTAAAGTCATTAGCGAGCTGCTCTGTCATGATAAAGGTCTTTCTTTACATCTACTGCATGAACAGAAAAATGGACGAAATTCTAGTGGTAGTGGTAAGGGCTCAGTGGTTAAGACATTGGGCTACTGATCGGAAGGTCGTGAGTTCAAACTGCCAAGCTGCTACTATTGGGGCCCTTGAGCAAGGCCCTTAACCCTCAACTGCTCGGATGTATAAATAAAATAAATGTAAGTCGCTCTGGATAAGGGCGTCTGCCAAATGCCGTAAGAGTGAACGAAGAGAATGAAAAGATAAAGAGGAACACAGTGTTCAGTGGTTTGACCAAAATAGATTGAGAAGAAATGTATACACTCCATACTGCACACAGAATTCAGTTGGTTCCTCTAAAAGAATCTTCTTACTTCAGTGCAAAAAATGTTTGTTTTTTTTTTAATTTATTTATTTAATTTTAGCAAATGAAAATAGAAAATGTCTTCAGTATAATCAAGTTTATCTAGTATTACTTATTATAAACCAAATGTATGGTTATTAAACCTGTTTCTAGACTTTTTCACTCATTTCTCGTAGCTTTAAATCTTTTTGTTCTTTTGGCAGATTGTTTTTTGTTTTTTCATAATCACAATTTGAAGCATTTGTTTAAAAAAAAGAAGAAGAAGAAGAAGAGGAAACATCTGCCAGTACAGGAAGAAAATGTGAAGCTTGAAATGTATGGAATTAAATTTGTATTGAGGGCGGGGCCTAACATCACTTTACTCCCATTGGCTAGTGAGATTTGGATGGACAGCTCCCTGACCAGGAAGTAGAGACTTTTAGAGAATGTTGGAGAGAGTTCTGGATGCGGTTCTTTGTATGGTCACAGTGTTTGTACTTTGTAGTGGAGATTACTTCCTTACTGAGTCGGTATATTAGTTCCTAATTAATATTTGAGGTTTGGGTCTCGTACCACTATTTTTTTTCGAGATGACCTCTCGGGAGTGGCACGGACCATCATCATCATCATCAATGTCATCATCTTCCTACTCAGATGGACACTGGAGCTGTCGATCCCAATTTCACTAGCCTTCTCGTTGTATATTTTTGTTCGTTTCTTGTTGCATTCAAAAGTTACGTTCAATACTTTTGGCACAATTTTAATTCCATAGAAATGAGCAAAAGAATCCAAAAACAGGCCGAATAACAGAGGTTGGTTGTTGGTTCAACAACCAATACGGCTTCAAAAGTGGCCACTCAACTGAGACTGCCCTGCTCTCGGTTACTGAAGCACTGAGACTGGCAAGAGCAGCTTCCAAATCCACAGTACTCATCCTGCTGGATCTGTCTGCTGCTTTTGACACAGTCAACCACCAGATCCTCCTGTCAACCCTCATGAAGATGGGCATCTCAGGAACTGCACTCCAGTGGTTCAAATCTTACCTCTCAGGTAGGTCCTTCAAGGTGTCGTGGAGGGGTGAAGTGTCTAACTCGCAACATCTAACCACTGGGGTTCCACAGGGCTCAGTGCTGGGACCACTTCTCTTCTCCATCTACATGTCATCACTAGGATCTGTCATTCAGAAACATGGCCTTTCTTATCACTGCTATGCTGATGACACTCAACTCTACTTCTCATTCCAACCAGATGATCCAACGGTAGCTGTTCTCATCGTGGCCTGTCTGACAGAAATTTCTGACTGGATGAAGGACCACCAGCTTCAACTCAACCTTGCTAAGACAGAACTGCTTGTGGTCTCGGCCAACCCAGCACTTCATCACGACTTCTCTATTCAGCTAGGTTTGTCAACCATAGCTCCTTCCAAGACAGCCAGGATCCTTGGAGTTGTGATTGATGATCGGTTAAGCTTCACAGACCATATTACTTCAACGGCTCGGTCCTGCAGATCTGCTTTATACAACATTAGGAAAATTAGACCCTTCCTATCAGAGCAATCCACACGACTCCTTGTCCAAGCTCTTGTTCTCTCTAGAACTGGACTATTGTAATGCTCTCCTTGCAGGCCTTCCGGCATGTACTATCAAGCCTTTGTAACTGATCCAGAATGCAGCAGCGAGGTTGGTCTTCAACGAGCCGAAGAAAGCTCACGTCACACCTCTCTTCATCAGTCTGCACTGGCTGCCAATAGCCGCTCGCATCAAATTCAAAGCACTGATGCTTGCCTACATGACCACCACTGGCTCTGCACCAACATACCTAAACTCGCTAGTTGAGACGTATGCGCCCTCCAGAAGCTTGCGTTCTGCTAGTGAACGACGCCTCGTGGTGCCATCCCAAAGAGGCACAGAATCACTCTCACGGACCTTTTCCTGGACCGTCCCGAGCTGGTGGAACGACCTGCCTACCTCAATCCATTTTCAAGAAACGTCTAAAGACACTTCTTTTTCGGCAGCACCTGAGCAATTAATACTAGCACTTACCCATTCTGTTTGTCTGTCTGTACGTAATAAAATAAATAAATAAATAAATAAAAACCCCTATGTGTACTGTGCTAGAATTACTGAGACTCGTTACAGCACTTGTTTACCGTTGCCCTGTTGTTGACCGAATTGCTTCTATTGTTCTCCTCATTTGTAAGTCGCTTTGGACGAAAGTGTCTGCTAAATGATTAAATGTAAATGTAAATGTAAATAACCTTATATTTCATTTATAAAAATCTTATAATAAGAAAGAATTATTAGATATATCTGCCCATATGCCAGATATTGTCACTCACTTAATGATGACATAGGAGACGTGACACGTGTCTAGTGCTTTAACATAAATGTGATCACAGAAGACCACAAAAGATTTCGGTTTGTTTGTTAGATTCTTTAAAGTTTCTCTGTCAAACTCTAGAGGGTTTCCCTTTCACAGAGTAGGACCTTATTAGCAAACTGGTGCTGTTAATCACGCACAGAAATCATCAGTGTTACACGGGTCGTCCTCTGACTGCTGCTGATTTCAAGGTCATATGAGCCGGAGGTCGCTCATGACCGAGGCGTGTGACGAGTGTTGCGCAACATCCTGAGCTGACGGCTCACACGCTTCATATCACCTTATCTAAGATTTCCAGTTTTATTTGAAAATACGTGAGTGCATTGTATCACTCTCTTTCTCTCTCACTTTCTCTGTATTTGTGTGTGTGTGTGTGTGTGTGTGTGTGTGTGTGAGGGTGGGTGGAGTTTCTAAAGTATTTCCAATGAATTACCTCTGAATTATCAGGTAAGATCAATGCTTGTACCACACCCTTACAATCTCTTGCACCTTTTCTAAATCTCTTCTCACTTAATTCGGAATAATCGGTCCATGTGACGCCTTTAGAGAAACTTACACCACAGGGATATTGTTAATTTCCTATAACAGCAGCTCTGACAGTAAATCGCAGGTTTATATTAAAGCGCTCATTCTAATAGATCATGGTTTCTAAAGTAACAGCTCGTTCACAGGGACGATCCACCACGAGCTAACGCTAACAGTAAACGTCTCAACGGAGAAAACGTGCATTATGTGGCTACGAGTCTCCAGCATCAGCGTCTTCGTAACAGTCGGGAAGTTTCCCCACATCTCCAGGACAGAATGGTTCACGCTTTGCGATTTCTCTGTAACGTGACAAGATGGAGAAAATGCGAAACGTTCAGACGCTCACCGTCTTTCACTAGTTTGTCTGTTTATTAAGAGCTTACAGTCTGGGAGAGAGAAAAAGAACCGTGGAAGCTGCTGCAGCTTTTCTGCCGTGTTCTGTCACTGTACAGTCAGAAAAGTTTCCAGGTGGAAATTACATGTGTGACTAAACAGCTGATTAGGAAACAATGAGCATGGACTGATTTTACATGAAGTGTTTGAACAGGGCTTTAAGAAAATTACGTTTGCATATTAGCAGATAAGTTTGTGGTGATTTGTTTGTTATAAAGTGTTTTTTTTGTACATCTCCTGTATGTTCCTGACTTTGCTTGTCAAGTCTCCAGAAAGTTTCAAATGCATTTCAGTATAAATGTGTAAGCTGTGAAACGTAGCGAATCTATTAAAAACGTTGAAAGTAACATGATGTAAGCAATACCTTTATCAATACATATATATATATATAGTGTGTGTGTGTGATTATTACACATTATCCCACTGATCACAGAATGACCCGAGATGTCCATGGCTCCACTCCTGGACAGTCTGGCTTGGCCTAAACCGGCCTATAGAAACAATTCATATATATATATATATATATATATATATATATATATATATATATATATATATATATATATATATATATATATATATATATATAAACCCTATACTTGTGATTTATTTTGTTTATTTTATTTAAGTGCTAAATATGTCTTTTATTTTAGCTTCTGTTGAGTTTGCAGTCTTCAAAAAAGCTTCAAAAACTCCAAATTAAAGACTCTGTCAGAAATCTAGAAGTTTTATTTAACACTGACAAAAGATCTCTCTTTCTCAGTCTTTTATCCCTCCTCATCTGTGCTCGGTTGGTGTGGATCTCGTGGCAGATTTCGCTCCACCAGCAGCTGAGACCCGTCCGGCCGTGAGGTCCTAAGCCTCCTCCCAGACTGTCTGATAATTAGAGAAATTAGCGCAGCAGGACGAGTGGCACACTTCCTCCATACGAGCCACGCGGCCGGGCCATATGGCAGCCAATTTAGTGACCGTTTCACTGAACAGGCCGGATTAGAGTTGCCACCCAAACACACACACACACACACACACACACACACGTCATGGGTGATAAATCTGAAAATAAACATGAGTACACTTTGTTGTTGTTTTTTAAAAAAAAAAAAATAGTTTTGCCTTTTTCCCCCCACACACCATTTAATGCTGTTCACATGTACAGTATGAACAGTATTTACAGTGGTTCTGTTCCATCTCTGCTGGCTTCTCCGCGCTACACTGGACTTTAACTGGCTGACCGAGTCGGCGTATCTCCAAGGAGACCAATAAATACTTCAGTTCATACCACTGTGACACATTTCCAGTTAATGATTGCACATGATTAGAATGCAAAGTAAAAGTACAAGAGCCCAAGACAAAAAAAAAAAACACCACCAAGGAATTCCCATAAATATTGGCACCATGTGCTACAGCATGTGAACAATGACACAGATATCACACCCAGAGTGTTTCAGTTGAGCTCCTGTGAATTTTGCATGAAATAAATGTATTGTGTCGTATATATATACATATATTTATATATATAAGTTCCTGACCTTATCGATGTCATGCACTGTTCGTCACGGAGGAACGTCTTACTGTTGTTCAAGGTTGTCTCGATAAAATGCAATAAAACTATTCTTTTAAAATCAGCCGATATGCAAACACATCCCATACTGTTTTCTTTAAGAACTAATAAGCTGAAGCACTTCACAGTTAAACTCTTTAACACAAAATCACTTACATTCTAAATATAATTCATAATAATAATAATAATAATAATAATAATAATAATAATAATGTGTAAAGCATACATATATAAAAAAAAAATCTATATACATACAATATAATATACAAAATATATATAATAAAATTTCATTTAATGTCAAGTCTCTTTATATGTAAACATTTCCAGTTCCAAAAATGCATTTCTTTTCCAAATCCAATTACAGTCTTTGCCATTTGTCACAGGATCCGATATCTGATATGTTTTCTGCGATATCCGATCTACCGGCCCGGTACTGATGCTGATACCTGTACTGATACCGGGTGTTGGATTGGTGCCATCTCTATTAAAATGCTTAATTTATTGAATTTATTATATGTTCCTTATTCTTTCATAGTTAATGTCCAACTGAAGTCAAAATTTTAATCGTTAGTGATAAACATGTGGGCGTGTCCATACATTTTTAAATGAGAATCGGTGTAGAGATGCTTCTATACCATATTTCTGGCGTTTAAAAATATTTCAAAACATTTATTTTAGTGATTTAAACTGTGGCATTATGCTTTACTTTAAAACCGATCGTATTGAACAAAGTGGAGAAGTGATTTATCACAGTGGACGTGGAGGAAGTAATTCCTGCGTACTCCTGCACTCATCTCTTACCTTTATTTTCCCTTCCTAAAGTGAAGTGGAGTGTGTTAGAGAGAGCAGGACGACCTGCACACAGATCTTCTCTTCCACCTGCTCCACAAATCCAGTGTTTTCTGGATATAGGTCAGGTGAGGAGTGTGAGGCCTGTGTGGACTGTTGTGGGGGTGGTGGGGGGGGTTGTTTTGAGGCCGAAAGCAGATTGCTCATTAACGGTACGGAGCGAGGAAAAGCGTCCGCGCGTGTGATGTCACAGCCCTGATCCACCATCTGCTTTCTCTCTTTCCTCACGTTCACATTGCCTGAGAAGAAGACGACGTTACGGTTTCAGCCTGGCACTGCCGTCGTCCCGATTGGATCTCTTCGGACTAATCCCGAGAGTCATGTGACTGCCGGGATTTCCACGATTGGACGGTCACGGATGCTCAAAAGCCTTGCACGAGCGAGATGCTGACAGTTACGGTGGCAAAGAGGAAGAAAAAAAAACCAAAACAAACCAAAACGACTGGAAAGGAATTGGATTCAGGAAGTGAAGAAAAGATTGAGGATGTGTTTGTGACTGAAGAAGAGAGAGGAACGAGGGATGACGTAACCAAAGAAATGAAGATTGAGCAAATGAGAGTTAAGTAAGTGGAAAAGTACCTGTGGATGGATGGATGGATGGATTGATGGATGGATGGAAAACAGAGTTGTCATGGCAGATTAACTGTTTTTTTTTTGTTCTTTAGCGCAATGTCAAGTCATTACATTGAAAGTGTAAAAATAGGATTCTGAACGTGACTAACACCAATAATTCCAATCATATGACAATCACAAGTCAGAGTCATAATCTGCTATATGTAACCGGATCTTCTGGCCTGGTCAGCATCGTCCTTGTGATTACATGATGATTATTTCTCTGCTTTTCTATTGCATTTCCTTGTGATTCATCCAAGACTTGATCCGCCCTTCGTTTTCAGTCATCCTCGCCCTTTCTAATTGCCAATCTGAAAAATGGGGTGGATCGCGAGTGTGCACAGCGGCAGGGCATAGTGTGAGTTATAACACTGCACTAACAATACAGCCAGATTACACAAAACCTCTTCTCAGTACTGTGACCCATGTAATTTCCCTGTATTGCATATCCTACTGAGATAAAGCCAGAGCTCACTTTTCATCCTGTAAGTCATGATTTGACCCTTTAAATGACCTTTTATTTATTTATTTATTTATTTATTTGGACACGGCAAATCCAGTGTGTATGAAATTAATGACTCACAGACCAAACCCACCAAATTCCTCCAGGTCAGCTGTAGAAGTCCTTATGGACGGTGTTGTGCTTAAAATCGACGTAAAATCGATATTCGGATACATTTTTTCCCCACAAAGTGACATTTGGCGAGAAGGATTTATATTTGGTTGCTACTCCTGTATAATGTTATGGACGAAGAAGAATCCCGTATTTCACGTGAACAGTGCAGATGATTTGTTTACAATCGTGACATAATAAAGGCCAGTTTGGATTCATTTTGGGAAACTCGTCTTCTATATTTTAGCTTGATCACAGGAAGAGAAGAACCTCTGCCCTTACGGACCACAGCAAGCCGAGCGAAACCCAGCGAGACCCAAACCCGGCCCCTGGATCAGGAAACGGAAGACGAGATGAAGCAGGAGTCGTGTCTCAGGAACATAAGCGAGTGGCGTGAGGTGGATTTCGCCCTCAACTGCACTCACATCGTCCACGACCAGCCGTTTGAGCCTGGCTTCCACCTTCCCAGAGCCGTGACCTCCATCCCGAGCAGCCTCGCCTTCCTGTACGGCTCTGACAACGAGGTGAGTGCAGCAGTCCTGGTGCGAAGCGTAAACTCCTCTGTCCTGAAAATGTGGCAAAATATAACGTTACAGCTTTGCTTCTGGCTGGTACAAAGCACTGGCACTGGAGACTCCTTCCATGAATAAACATCTTGTTGTGAATGAGTTGTTACTATAGAAACGATAATGTGTCAGAATGAGGGCATCGATATAAACCTGCAGCTGCGCTACGTCCGACCAATCAGATCTGAGATATCATTCCAGCTCCGAGAGTCAAAGAGTGACTTGATGGTCGTGTGTGTGTGTGTGTGTGTGGTTGGGGGTTGGGGGGGGGCGTAGTTTCACTCAGTGACAGTCAGGAATCAGAGAAACTAAATGCTGACAGGTGACATGGCCTCTGATTCATCTTAATCGCATCAATTCACTCTCTCTGTCTCTCACACACACACACACACACACACACACACACACACACACACACACACACACACACACACACAGTCTTTTCTATTCTCACTCTCTCCTGCTCTTTTGAGTTTCACTATTGATCCACATCCCACCACCTTTTTCATGCTCTGTATCACCTACTGAGAAAGATGAGTGTATCAGCACATGGCCTTTGGACTGTGTGTGTGTGTGTGTGTGTGTGTGTGTGTGTGTGTGTGTGTGTGTGAGAGATCCAAAGCTGATCAGAAGACTCATCATCATGTGCGTTATCTGCTCAGTAAATTGTCGTTAAAATGCGAGGCAGATTAACGTTGCTGGATTACTTTCGCTCTATCAGCCCTCTACGGGTTTTTTTTTTTTCTTCTCTCTTTGCTGTGGTTGTCTTCTCTTCCTTCCTCCTCCATCTCACACTCTCTCTCTTTCTCTCTCTCGCTCTCTCTGTCTATCTTTATCTCACCCGCTATCTCTCTCACACGCACTCTCTCTTTTTCATCTTTGCTAATTTATTATTTTCTGAAACAGATGACAGATTGTTCCTCTCTCTCTCATCCTCGGTTATTTTTTCGTCTTGCCATGCAAATGGTGTGAATTTGCGGTCCTCGGTTCAGTCAGGGTGTGAAGTCTGGGGAGAAAATAACACACACACACACACACACACACACACACACACACACACACTTGTCTTACTATTCTTGTGAGGCCCTTTCACTGATATAGTGAGGACCAGCTCATGGGGACCAGCCACAAAGTCAAATGTGTCAGACATTCCTATCCTTCTGGGGACGTTTGGTCCTCACCAAGATATGAAAACCATACCAAAACACACACTTCTGCACACACAGAGCGATGCTCGTTAATATTTTGCATAGAAAGAAAGAAAAAAAATATCACACTTTCGCCCGACAGGCTTCTCTCAGTTCGTGTGTGAAAGTTCCAGACTCAAAATGAAAAATGCTGTATAATTAAAAATCAGGATTATTATTATTATTATTATTATTATTAAGCATGACACTGAACAGGCCTATACTGCCATCTCGCTCGCTCACCTCTCTCTCTTCCCCTTTTTCTCTTTCCTTTTCCTTTTCTTTTCTGACTACCTCATGCTGCCGTTCACAGGCTTCGCGGCAGAACCAGCAAGCGAAACCCTTTCAGAAGGTGCTCACGGTTTAGAATTTCGCAAAAACGCTTTGACGGTAATGCGTAAAGCGATCATGTCAGGTTTCACACTTCCCATCTGAAAGCAGACATTTTTCCTCTAGTGGTTTCCCTCCTCATCTGTTCTGTGAAAGTGTCGCTCGGGTGCTCGTGAAGCGTGTGAAATTCTTCCTGGAAAACCCACAATCAACTGAGCGTCCCGATTCTTGGACGGCCCCTGAAGCGTTCAGCCGTTCAGATCTTCCATCCTTACATTTGTTTTTGTTTTGTTTTGTTTTTTACGACGGAGAGATCTGGGAAACTGTCTGTGACTCTGTGGCTAAATTCTCATGCGTGGCGTTTCTGACACATCATACATTTTCTAGTTCTAGATTTTATTCCCCAAATCTGAGAACGTAACGTCTGGCGTCTTCTTCGTGGTGGAAGAAAAAGGAGTTCCTGAAGGGTTCTTTATCATTTTCTATTTGTATGAACAATATATTTCTGAAATGGAACCCCTCTGTTTAGTTCTATCTACACTCTCAGATATAACTATACCAAACTGTCTATTTCCTCGTTGTACCATCGAAGTTGGGACATCTTTTGTACCTTCAGTACTTTTTACCTGGGATGGTGTATGTTAAAAGGGTAAAAAAAATAAAAAAAAAAAAAAAGGTACCTCGGTGGTCCTTAAGGTCCGGTTATTCGCCTTTAGATTTATTTTTAATGGTATAAAGATACACACTCTACATATTTGTCAGCGACAAGAAAAGTACACTTTGTAACCTTTAAAAAAAAAAAACCTAGCTGGACAAAACCAAACAATCTTTTAGGGGACTACATGATACCGTACTTGTTAACCAGCTTGGGTTCCCACATGGCTCACACACACACGCACACACAAACACACACACACACAAACAAACAGGAAGTAGGTTAAGCCTTAATGATTAACTTTAGTTCCTGGAAGAAGACAGTTGAGGAGTGAAGGGAGTGTGTTCAGTGTGTTTACGCAGTCCCACTGATCCTGCCATGAAGCTGCACTTGTTCTACTCCAACCCCCAGACCACTACCCCCTCCAACTGAAAAACACCCCCCCCCCCCCCTGAGGTTAAGCACAACAGACTGACCAATTAGTTATGCAAGAACAACAACGAACAATTCTGCTGTCACTTCTGCTCTCATTTCCCATTTCCTGGCCCTGACTGTTCCTGTTTTTTTTTTTTTAAACAAGTTTCTCCTTCCACCTCATCTTTCTGAGATCTAACCTGATCTTAAGCTTCTCCAGTTCTCCTTCCTCCATCTCCTCTACTGTAACACGATTTGAGAAGTATGGCTTTAAATGGAGCTCAGCGGTTAAGATGTTGGACTAGTCTTCGGATGTGAGCTGCCATGCTGTCACTGCTGGGCCCTTGAGCGATGCCCTTCACCCTCAACTGCTCAGTTGTATAAAGGAGATAAACGTCAGTCTGGATGAGGGTGTCCACCAAATGTTGTAAAAGACGTTTTTAAAAAGACCCATTGGGAATGTGAAGCAGGGAATTCCCGCTTAAATGCTTCCTGAGTTTGAATCATGACGACGGAGGGGCATAATCTCTCTCCCCTGTCAATCAGAGCAACATTAGCCAATCATGGACATTGTCATGGAGGAATCACATGGGAGGTGAGAGCTGGCTGGTGACCAATTTGGGGGAATAAATGCTGCCTATTTAGGCGTCATCTTCCTAAATGTAACACAATGTAAACAACAAAATTCGGGAAACGTCTGTGATATTGTGTGTTGAGTACCGTCTGTCTGTTATGCTGTTTTTAGCCAATAAATTGAAAGCGAGTTGGCCACCCAGCTCACTTGGGGTTAGTGGGTCAGTGGAGCAGAATGAGGGGAAAGTGAACATCTAGGTCTGCTCATTCACCTGAACTCACTCGAGATCCATCTGTCCGTATTTCACGCAGATAACTTCCTGTTCGGAGGTCATGAGTGAATATGGGTTCCATGGGTTCCAGATTTCAGGCAGTCATCGACTGCAAAGGATTTTCTCATCCAAGTATTAAAAATAATCCTAATATTTATGATTCTATTAGGTTGTCCAATTACTTTGAGCCTGTGAAAATGGAGAGACTCGGTAAAAAATGGCTGTAACTCCTAAACAGTTAATGCGATACTTTTTGATCTTGATTGCTTCATTTCAAATCCATCGTGGTGGTGTACAGAAGCAAAATTATGAAAAATACACCGCTGTCCGAATACTTATGGACCTGACTGTATATAAACAGGTAGCGGTTCAATAAGCTTCGGTTCATTACTGATCCGATATGATTCAATTCAGCACTTACAGGATTTGATTCAGAACTGATATGACTCGGTTCAGCACAGATATGATTCATTTTAGTACCAATACGATTCGGTTTAGATCTGATCGAATATGATTCACTCACTCACTCACGTTCAGTAAACACTTTATCCTGGTCAGGGTGGAGGTGGACACGGAGCTTATTCCGGGAACACTGGGCATGAGGCGGGAATACACGCTGGATGTGAAGCCAATCCATCGCAGGGCACCGATATGATTCAGTTTTTAACCACTTTCCTTTTTAAATCGTTGAGGTTGTACTTTAGACTGTTGGACCCATTTGTCCGACCCGAATCAATCTTTCTTAAATTATTAGGTAATTTAGTGTAATTCACCCATTGGTGTGTTTTTGAGAGGTGTGAGGAAAACTGAGATCCCGGAGGAAACCCATGTAGATATGGGAAGAACATGCAGCAATGCTACCCTGTGTACTGGCGTGCAGACCAAATATGATTCAGATAAATAAAATTATATTTTATTGCAGTGTATTTAGTTTATTGATTGACTGATTAACTGTTTTCTGCAGGTGATGGGTGTTTGCAGTAAGGAGTACCTCCCCTGGGGCACACGCTTCGGCCCCCTGCAGGGTGAGATTTACACCAAAGACGAGGTCCCGCCCCGTGCCAACAGGAAATATTTTTGGAGGGTGAGTGAGGCCATGCATTTAGACTGGAAGTATAACTCAAACTCAAACTCCTGGCAACCATGCTGATTGTTTATGCACAGTCACAGTCACACTCACACCGGGACCAATGCAGCAGAACTGGTTCAGGAAGGAATTTCTGCGGAAGCGCCCGCACGCGCTCATGCGCCCAGTTCAAACGCGCAGGAATACACGGTGCTTAGCTGGAAAATACACAGGAACTTGGCAGCGATCTGATCTTATCCGTGCCAGCGTAGGTTCCTGGTTGGCTTTCTCACTGTTGACAGAAAAAAAACGTGGCACGCGTTACGTCCCTGGAGAATGTTTTAGTAAGTCCGGGTCCTTGAGTAGGCGTGGACGCAAAATGCTGACACATAAAGCAAAACACTTAACATCACAACACACACGAGCACACAGACAGAAAGTGTGTGTGTGTGATTTGTACTCACACCTCTCACGCTACGTACAGCACTTTCATTTTGATATAACTCTATAGTATTACATTTCTTTCATCTGTTCCCATGAACCATCTGTTTTCCTTTTTGCATACACACGTGTGTGTGTGTGTGTGTGTGTGTGCACTCACAGGGGAGTATGAGCCACTCTGGGTTTTCCACTTCTGACTTAGTCCCCTTAGGGCTCGCCAGTGCCCTTTCCGTCCCTCATTTCCTGTAAAAATCTGTCCCAACTTCCTGTTCACTTACGGCTCCTGCTTCGTGTATTCACTCAGGTGTGTGTGTGTGTGTGTGTGTGTGTGTGTGTGAACCGTGTGTAAATCTTTTCGTCAAGTTTCAAGCTTATTTACTGACACACTTACACTGTGCACTCATGTGCGCATGCACACACACACACACACACACACACACACACACACACACACACACACAGAGAGAGAGAGAGAGAGAGAGAGGGGAGGCAGAAGCCTAAGGCAGCATGTGACATTGTTATTTTCTGCTCTTGGCTCCGCCCCCTGGTTTGCCTTTTTAAAGGTAAGTGGAGATTTGATACCACTGTCAGAAAGAGAAACACACACACACACGCACACACACACGCGCACACACACACACACGCGCTCACTCTCACTCTGTTGGACAGATACTCGCGCTCGAGTGTTCAGAAAGAAAAGCTGAAAGAAGGAACGGTATGAAGAGCACGCCGTACATGGCAGAGGTGAATAAACTCACTTTTCCACATCACTGATTTCTCTCTCTCACACACACACACACACAAACACACACACACACACAGGACTGAAGATCTGTTGGCTGTATTTTGGTTGGTTTGATGTCTGGAGGTGGTGATACGGAGTGGTTTTTGGTGATGAAGTGGGAAGTCTTAATATTAATTTAATCTTAATTTAGTCAAATTAGACCTGTGAGAAATGTCTAAAGATCATTTCTGTATTAGCGGTTTCGTATGACATTTTTTTTATTGTTTAATTTTTAAAAATTGTTTGTTTCCTTTTTAAAAAAAATGTATTGTGTTGGTTGTTTAATTAGACTATAAGACTATATGTTTTTTTTTTCTCCTTCTCTCTATAATCCCTATTATCTGTTCTGCTTTTCATTCTCTACGCTGTTATACTTTATTTAAAAAATAATCATATATTTATGATGTATATATGTTTATATATATATATATATATATATATATATATATATATATATATATATATATATATAATATCTATGTCATATATTATATATTGTTCAAATATTTTAATATTACATCTATAATTAGATGTTATTGTGTTATCTCAACTGCAAACACATTATTAACCAAAAAGCTGTATTTTTACGTTGTTGTTGTTTTCTTCACACTTTTCTTAGCCCTTTTATGCCGCTGTGTTGACCAAGTAACATTTATTCATGCTCCCAATAACCACCCGTCTCACTTCTTGTCTTTCAGATTTACTCCGGCGGGCAGCTTCACCACTTCATTGACGGATATGACGTGCAGCGCAGCAACTGGATGCGTTTCGTCAACCCGGCGCGTTCCCCGGCCGAGCAGAACCTGGTGGCCTGTCAGAACGGCCGTGACGTCTTCTTCTACACCATCAGGCCCGTGGAGAACCGGAGCGAGCTGCTCGTGTGGTACAGCCAGGATTTCACGAGGAGGCTGTGTGGACACGTGGAAGAGCGGACAGACGGCCTGAAGCCGAGTGAGTAGATATCGTACGGTATACAATCGGGGTTCCTCGGGGATCTCGGATTTCATTCGATCGGCTGTTTTCTCATCGTTTTGTTGGATTTGTCTTCCATCTTAGAGCTCAGAGGCGTTCCGTAGTTCCCTCTTGTTCCCTCGTAGAATTTCGAACTTTTCTTTTTAATGTATTTTCTCTGCGATACAATAGCATGCTCCGTCATGGCACTAGTCGGTTTTTCCACTAGCCATTGTCCGGATTATCTGTGTATCTCTGCATCAGCTGGTGTGAGTGTGTGTGTGTGTGTGTGTGTAGGTAGGGGTTCATTAGCAGGTCAGCTTACAGGTAAATGCAGATGTAGATAAATCACCACACATAAAGAATAGTCACATCTATTGTTTCTAACATGCTGTCACTGGGGGGTTTTTTTGTGGTTGTTGTAAATTAAAGTGTTTAAATGGGTGTTATGTTTTTTTTTTTTTTTCAAAGGTGAAACCTTGAAAGAATATCTTTCTCACATTAAGACATCCTGCCAGACAATGGCCTTTAGTGCGCCTGTTTCCTGCTGTATTCACTTCTCAGACAGAAAGAGAAAGAGAGTGCGTGTCTGTATTGTACACACATATTTACTATTGTGCCCACATGCTGCCAAACCTACGGTGTGACATTTGAGCCGATCTCTCTCTCTCTCTCTCTCTCTCTCTCTCTCTCTCTCTCTCTCTCTTTCGCCGCACAATCCCGTCTAACTGTTGGAACGTCCCTGTCCAGGAAGCTTCTCCCATCAAGCTTTTGTTTGACTTTCCTCAAAGTTTCTTTCTCTGAAAAGTCTCACGTCACGTCGGTCGGTTTACAACTTTTACTTCCTGAATTGAGATTCAGAGAAGTCTAATGAGTTAAAAAAATAAAAAAATAAAAAAATAAACGGGTTAAGTCACATCCACAGCTGTTTTTTTTTTTCTTCTTGTAGTAACTTGGCAGATGATAAAAATGTTTTTTTTTTTTTTTTTTTTTAAAAACAGAGCGTGGCAGGATTGATGGGCTGGAATTTTTTCAGGTCATCTGAGGATGGCTCGGCATCGGCATGTGAATACTTGATTGCTGTGTTAGAAATTTTGAGGGAATTCCTAAAGCAGGGGGTCATCAATTAGATTTGAAAATATTGTTTGGTCCAGAACATGCCTATTATTATTTTTTCTTCCAAATGATGTTTTCTTTTTCTTCTTTTGCGTTTGGTAACTGCGTCTGGTTGACCGTTTTCACTTTCCTATTTGACGGCGCACGCTGCCCGTAAAGGATTTGTTCACATCGTGTTTGAGGAAGCAGGCCTCGACCACAGGGCGATAATCTGTTTTTTGTAATCTCCTTCTCCTCTCTGTGTGAGAGAGAGAGAGAGTGGATGATGAGGCATTACTCCATGATTTGGCAGTTTTTTGAGTCACATTTTATTTGTGGCTTGGTGGTTTTCTGTTTACCTGCTCAGTGTGGATGGGATCGTGTGGTTTTCACCGTCATCTTAGTTCCTTGTCAAATGTGTCAGCGAGTACTGGTGCTGAGGTCGTGATAAAGGATTTTTTCCTGTGGTTAGAGACATCTGCTTGCTGACATGGTGAGTCAGCACAGTTTCTGAACGAGAAGTATGACTGCTACTCTTGGCTTCTGTGTTCTCATACACACACGCCCACTGAAACACACACGCACTCAGTTGTGCACACCCGTGAACTCCCACACACTAGTAATCAAGGTGATGTGTGATAGCAGTACTGACTCTACATCAGATAGAAACTGTTGCGATATATCTCCTCTTGTCAAACCAAAACCGAAACATCTGCCGTTTACCATAAGTGAGGCCATGAGAGAGAAGGCGATGAGTAGGTGTGTGAAGGCCGTGTTGTTTGTTGCTGTGCCTCTGATGTTCTTCTTGCTTTCTCCGTCGTAGAGCACTTTGGTGGTGATGTGATTGAAGCTGACCTCCAGAAGCAATGCCTACCTCATTGGGCCTGTCAACCCAAACAGGCATCGCAGCCTTACAGCCTACACAGTCAAGAAGATGTAACAAAGGACGAGGTTGAGGAAGCTGAGGAGAAGATTGACGTGGAGGCCATTGAGCAGGACACGCCACCCAGCACTCCAGATCAGCACTCGATGGACTCCAGTGAGATGTTTCCCCAAGATAGCGGGCACAAATCCCATCCTAAGCTTGTTTCCCAGTCGTGCCCTAACCGAGACCTTCCACTGCATCCCCAGAGCTATTACAGATCCAGGGAAGACTTGACACCATACCCTGCTCTGCCGCACACACATCATTTTTTGCCTCCTTTTGACCCTCATTATCCCCAACTCATTCTAAGCCCTTACACATCTTCTATCCCCTCTATTCCGCCCCCTAGAGGACCATTCCACTACAGTAATGTCCTGGCAAGTGAAGCCTTGCCCTTTTCAGCCATGACTCAACCAGGCCTGCTCCCTGTTAACATTCCTTATCCTGCCCTACATCCTCATACCAGGCTGGAAGAGCGGCACGCGAATACGTCTCCTCCCCAGGGTGCCCCGGCCACCCCCGAACTCTCCCCCCTCACGAAGCACTCCCCAGGTTCTGAGCATCCATGCGAGGAGGCCATCAACCTCAGCTTGGCTGCTATGCCAAAGATCAGCTCTCTGACATCATCGTCATCTGTGTCACCGCAAGGTCCAGGGTACAAGTCCCTGCCGTACCCACTAAAGAAACAGAATGGAAAGATCAAGTACGAGTGCAACATCTGCCTCAAGACCTTCGGCCAGCTGTCCAACTTGAAGGTGCGTGACACAGATGTTCTCTGCAGCGAGTCAAAGGGGTGTAACCTTAATGAAGTTCTAGTAGGTTCTAATTAATATGTCTTTTTTTTTTTTTTTTCTTCAGGTGCACTTGAGGGTGCACAATGGAGAGAGGCCATTCCAGTGTCCACTGTGCAAGAAGAGCTTCACCCAGCTGGCACACCTACAGAAACACCATCTTGTCCACACTGGAGAGAAACCTCATGAGTGTCAGGTGAGGTCGATTTAAAATTAATGGATATTATAATAAAAGCGACAGTGAAAATTTGTAACTGAGTAATGAGGGATTGTTTTATAAGAATGTTTATGAATCTGTAAGAAAGTGAGAGGGGTAGAAACGTGGGTGCGTGTCATTCACACATGATGACACACACCTGAGGCATTGTTTATCTGCAGGTACTTTCACCTACTCCTCAAGCGCCATCGAAATAAAGCCTTGACGTTGTTGTACATTAATCCCAAAGGGCGTGACAGTAGCGTCAACCTGAGTTCTTTATATATCTCAGACATGACGCACCCTCTTGGCCAAGAAAGTGGCCGAGGGCATGACATAAACATGTCTGACTTGCCCCCTGCATTCCAAGGCGAGATAAAGAGCCCATTGTCATGAAGCTTTTGGTTTGCTCCTGTTTTGGTGCACCTTTTGCTTAATGGCCTGGCTTGCACAATATGTCTGGGTTAAATAACAAACACGGCTTCTGTTGACCATCCCACAGGTGTGCCAGAAGCGTTTTAGCAGCACCAGCAACCTGAAGACGCACCTGCGCTTACACTCGGGAGAGAAGCCCTACCAGTGCAAAGTGTGTGGGACCAAGTTCACGCAATACATCCACCTGAAGCTGCACCGCCGCATGCACAGCTTGAGCGAGCGACCACATTGCTGCCCGTTGTGCCACCGTGGCTTCCTCCATCACTTTTCCCTCAGGCTGCACCGTCGCTCGGGATGGTGCGCCGCCAATTCCCGGCCTGAAAGTCCCGAGCTGAGGTATGCCGCTGAGATCCTCGAGCGATTTGATGTCAGCGCAGAGGCTGAAGCTCTCGCAGAGAATTCATCGGAGTCCGAAGTCGATGCCGCTCTGGAGAGGTGGCTGGAGCTGGACGATCGACCCAAACCCAGCCACTTTAAAGCCTCGGACGCTGACCTGCTGAAAACCTCGGGACTGGGACGATGGCAAGAGAGGGCCAGTGTGGTGCGCTTCGGTGGTGAAGGAAGAGTACACTGAGGAAGGAAAGGGAAGGATGTTCAAACTCCCAGAAGTAGTCTAAAAATTGTCTATGCTTACGTGTCTATGGCAAAAAAAAAAAAAAAATATCCTGAGAGCACGAGAGCTAAACCAAGCCGAGAAGCACCAAATACATAAACAGCATTTCCAAAGACTTAATAATTGCACTTAAGCCTTCTGTTCTATGGGCAGAGTGTGAAGGCGATCAGTTACATCGTTGTACTTGTGTTGTGTTTTGTGTGTTTATATTAATTTATTACTCTCAGTACTATTCGTGTTTGGTTTTAGAAATATACAAAATGTCATTTTTGTACACTGTTATTGCTATTGATTGAAAAATAATATTGATCCCCCCCCCCTCAGGAAACGCTGTCAATCAGGGAATTGTTAACAGAATATATCAGGGGTTTGTTGTGTGAATGTTTTCCGTGTACGCCGTTTCTCAGCACACACTCACTGTAACTCGAGGTATAAGAAATTCTGCAAATAGTTATGCAATCTTTGGTTTGCAATCGTTTTAGATCCTACTTCTTTAAAGAGAAGTTGAACTTCCATTTTACTATTTATTATTTAGAGAAGTCCTCTTTTTTTCTCTCTCTTTTTTTCTGTGCTTTCTGTATAATGTAGTAATTTGTTTGTACAACACTGAACCGAACTTTTGGTGTATTTTCTTGAGCACCCAATCCACAGCAGGAACTGAAGTTATTATTGATCTCAGGAAACATTTATTACTGTATGCTTTTTGTTTTAATTTATTGAACATTAGCACTGGAAAAAGCAGGATCTCGATCCATGTGTGTGGTTACTGTTACGTAGAGATTATGGGAAATCGTTTATGGACTTTCTTCGTTTCTCATGTAGGATTGTTTTTTTTTTTTTTTGTACAGTTTTGTTTACTCGTTATTTTTTGATGTTGATACTTTATATGTCAGAGTTTATTTTCACTGAACTTTTGTAATGTAGCACATTAAATATATTTCTTCTCAAAATTCAGTGTCTTTCTCGTTTGTGTTCGCCATTAAAAGAACTACTTTACGAATCGGTTTTAAATTAAATTGTGGACGAGTCTCTTGGAATTAGAAAGCTCCACAGAAAAAAAACAACAAAAAACGATTGGATCCCAGGCTTTTCTTTTCTTTTCTTTTAACCTGGGAGTTTTCCACTCTTCCTGTTTCTAAAACTCTATTTAACGTGTAACAGGTGGACAGGAGTGAGTTTATATCCTTGGAATAACCAGTAAACCTTTAAGAAATGTTGACATAAAGATAAACCCACAACATTAATAGGAAGAAGACAGAAAAGCATGAAGAAAGGTCCAGCGCTAGCTGATAACATTTTACTCTCTCGAGGAAGAACTTATTTGCCCAGAGGAGGAGTGCATTCAACAGCCAGAGAAAGAAAACAATAAACCATACTTTCTACTCACATTTTGGTGTGTGTGTGTGTGTGTGTGTGTTTAAAACTAATTATTTTTCTGGGTTAATTTACAGTGGTGCTTGAAATTTTCTCGATATCTGCATAAATATAACCCAAAACATGATCAGATTTTCACACAAGTCCTAAAAGTAGACAAGGAAAAACCGATGAGACGAAAAAATATTATACTTGGTCATTTTTATGCAGAACTACAGAAAATTCTAAAGGGTTCACAAACTTTCAAGCACCACTGTATATTACAGCACGGTGTTGCCGCATTCTGGATCCTGATTGGTCAGAAGGATGTTGATTAATTTTCTACAACAGCAGGTCTGACAGCTTCAAATCACAGGTTTATATTAACGCGCTGGTTCTAATTATAATAGGTTATCGTTTCTATAGTAACGGGGACCTGTACAGCGGACACTCCACTCCACTAATTATAAATGGATTAAAAAACAAACAAAAAAAAAGCAAAAACGATGATGATGATTGATGAGGAGACGTTTATGTAACGTTTATGGAAGGAGTCTCCAGTGTCAGAGCTTTGTAACAGTCAGCGGTAAAGCTGTAACATTAATTAACATTAGTATTTTCTGACATCTTTAGGACAGAGGAGTTTACGCTTTTTGCAGTTTCTCACTAACAAAAAAATGGCAAGCGGTGTTTTGTTTTGTTTTTTTGTCTTATTAACTTTGAGAGAGAGAGAGAGAGAGAGAGAGAGAGAGAGAGAGAGAGAGAGAGAATGAAGAGAAGCCGGTGAGGGAACGACTGTTTACAGCTGCTGTAACATAAGCGAGAACAGGAACTAACCTGTTTCGAAGGCTAATAACTGAAGGAAAAAAATGTATGAGATGACGTTCTTTTAATAAATGAAATATTATAAGCGATAGCAAGTTGCTGTGGAGGAATTAAACACTTGTGGGAAATGCTGTTATTGGAAAATGATCATTTTCGGGGTGGTATAAGTGCATCAGTAACTCCACCAGTCAGTGTTTTACTAGAACACCACACACACAGTGTTTACTACAGACTGAAAAACACACCTGAGTGAACATGACAACATGATTCGGTTCTTTTTACACGAAATCTGCAGCTCCTGTTTCTCAGCCGGTAAACCTATGGTGTGATCTGTGCGTGTGTGTGTGTGCGTGTGTGTGTGTGTGTGTGTGAGAGAGACAAGTACTGTATGACAGTAAGTGAAGGAAAAAAAAAAAAGAGAGAGAGAGAGCAGTTACAGTAAGAAATGGCTCATAGCTCTGGGGAGTGCAGCACTGATCGGTTTCCTCTCCACACATCCTCCCACACAGCCTACGCACCGAGGGAGAGCCCCACCACACGGCACTCACACACACACCGCACCACACACACGCACACCACACATGTACATACACACCTCAACAAGGTCTGTCTGTCTGTCAAACCACCAGGTTAACCAGTAACACTCCGGCAGCTGTCTCTCTCTCTCTCTCTCTCTCTCTCTCTCTCTCTCTCTCTCTCTCTCTCTCTCTCTCTCTCTCTCGGGTCAGTGCAGAAAAACAGAAACACACATACAGTGTGTGAAAGAACCTTAGAAAGAGTGAAACTTGCCTTGCTGTAAATGACAAAAGGAGAGTGTGTGTGTGTGTGTGTGTGTGTGTGTGTGTGTGAGTGAGTGAGTCACTCAGATTACTATCATTGTCTTCCTGCGTACGCTCGAATTTCGGCGTGTTCCATTAAGAGCCGAGAAAGCAGCCGTTCTGTGAACTGCAGAACTTCACTTCCTATTCAAAGGGAAAGGTTTTTTTTTTTTTTTTTTAGTAGAAAAGGTAAACACTTATATGAAAGCATAATGTCATCATGTCTTACGTCATTTCAGACTAAATGCTTCTTGTGTTTTGGATGAGTAACCCTGTCAGCTTGGCGCCCGATATGACCAGAAATCGGACGGAAGTATTTCTATTCGTTTGTGTCGTGAAAAATAATAAATCACTGTTCGAGAGCCTTCACCCGGAACCCCATAGACTCGTACATTTTAGGGATTTAACGCGATGCCGCCGTACGTCTGCATCTTCCCTAGCCTACACCAGCGGGGTGTGTGAATTCAGAGAGTTCCACAACCTCAGCTACAGTATCTCACGAAAGTGAGTACACCCCTCACATTTCTGTAAATATTTTATTATATCTTTTCATGGGACAACACTGAAGAAATGACACTTTGCTACAGTGTAAAGTAGTGAGTGTACAGCTTGTATAACAGTGTAAATTTGCTGTCCCCTCAAAATAACTCGACACACAGCCATTAATGTCTAAACCGCTGGTAACAAAAGTGAGTACACCCCTAAGTGAAAATGTCCAAATTGGGCGCAAAGTGTCGATATTTTTGTGTGGCCACCATTATTTTCCAGCACTGCCTTAACCCTGTTGGGCATGGAGTTCACCAGAGCTTCACAGGTTGCCCCTGGAGTCCTCTTCCACTCCTCCATGATGACATCACTCCAGTTTATAATCAGTTTTAAACAGAGATGAGTGCAGGACAGGTTTTTATCCCATTCATACAGTTATTATTTTTAATTGTAGCTCCTTGCAATATTGAACGGCCGATTCAATTGGTTAATCGTCGTGATCCTGACCAGGCGGATACTACAGCTGAGTGAATGAATGCTGTAAATATATAATGCAGCACTGCATATTCATGTTAATACATTTCCTGGCCTCTGCAGAGCATAACGGCTTTTCCTCTGTGAGCTGAACACTGACTGTATCCAGTGCATGTGGTAGTTTAGTTGATCATTTGTAAGTTTTATTCTTTATGTACACTTTATTAACATTTAAAACCAATAGCTTTCTGTGTTTTATCAAATCTGACCTTTTTTTTTTTTTTTTTGACTCATTTCTAAGAAAGTAATTCAGAGAAGTCTTACATGACATTTTCACTGCTAATAAAAAGGAAGTAAGTGGAAAAGCCCTTCTTTTAAACCCATGTGTCATCCTCTGCTGTGCTCGAGCCGACGGGGTGTTAAAGCTGCCGTGTGGCACCTTTAACTTTGGGCATGAGCATGAAATATTAAGTCAGAGATATTTTGCTAGTTGTTTAGAAGTGTGAACAGATTACAGATCTGTCAGCGAGCTGTGACAGATCTGTCGTTGGCTCTGGCTCAGTTCTGCACACAGATGAAAGGGCGGCTCGGCGTTTAGAGCTCTGCAGAAGTCTTATCCTGAAATCACTGTGGTGCTCCGTCACCATCCGCACTGCCAGGGAACTGCAAACAAAAGTGCAGCTTCCACTGAAGCCAACTGACCTGCACGCATCGTTAAGATGCAAACACGGAAATGTTTCTCAGATGCTTTCCTCGCTGTGTAAAGATGCGATCCAAAAACAATAACATCAATTAGGGAAAACATTTTTTTTTTTTTTTACTGGATCATATTTCTGGAACAGGATTCAATTACTATTCACGGACGTAATAAAAGAGTGTGTGTGTGTGTGTGTGTGTGTGTGTGTGTGTGTAATAATCTGATCATCCGTGAAAAAAAAATACAGAGGTTTAATGTAATTGGTGTCATCATGAGTTGCACAGGTTCCTTTTTTTCTTTATATTTACTGTAAAAGAATGAGAGCAATAAGTCAAACTGAGCAGCTGTGCAAGTACAGATTTCTCAACTCACTCCCCTTTCTGATGAGAAAGAAAAGGGAAACTGTAAACACCTGTGTGTGTGTGTGTGTGTGTGTGTGTGTCTGTGTGTGTGTGTTGGGTCAGATTGTTTGTTCACGCTATTTATCTTGTACATCTCGTGGATTATAGGGAACAGAAAGTGCAAATGAATTCCAAAACAGCTTGCCAAAATATAATGACCTCCTCAACACACACACACGCACACACACACACACACACACACACACACACACACACACACACACACACGATATTTGCAATGTTTCAGCAATGTTTCCTCCTTTAGCCGACACAAATCTGTTTTTATATCAATTTAGATATCATATAAAGTCAACTACAAAAGCATTGGCACCCTTCAGAAAGATATGCGAAATATGTGACGTTTAAAATAATGAAAATGCCACTAGCTCTCTGATCCAAATGCTCTTATTCTCTCCAGAATGATGTTTACAGGGGTGGCAGTAACTATGAAACCAGTGTTTTGCCAAAAAAATAAATTAAAAAATTAAAAAATTTAAAAAAAAAAAAAAAAAATGCTACATATGAAAATGTTTAAAATGAAACTGTCTCCCGTCGTTAATTAATATTATTCAATATGATGTTCGTTTTATTTACTTACTTTCATGAAGGGTGTCAAGAATTCTGGAGTTCATCCTTCTGAAAGTAAGAAATAATTAAAAAAAATAAAATAAAAAGAATAAAAGAAAAAAGAAGTCTAAGGATAAAGAACAGCTGTTTTTATTTAATTAAATTAAATAAAACTGAAATAGCTTCATAAAAGACAGATTTATTATTACTATCATCATCATCATTGTTTTTCTTTCTTTCTTTCTAATTTTTTTTACACCATATATTTTCCAGGTCAAAGCAAATTTAAATCTGGTGACTTTCTCACAACATGAAAGCATTTAAAGATCTTATTTTCGGTTAAAACGGTCCAATTACAGTTTACCTCTGCGTATTAAACATCTTGATGTAATACCATTATATACCATGATACTACTGAAACCCTTGTTTGTCTGTTTATTTATTTATTTATTAATGTAATTTATGTTCCACAATACTGATGAACTTGATCAACTCGGAGAAGAGTTTCGGGTTTGATCCGGCAGAATGAGATTCCTTTTCTAATCTTCTGTCTAACTAAAGTATGAAAGTTATTTGCTTGAGGAATGACCCCACTCATGATTCCTTGGAAATATGCGGTTAAACTAATTGTATTGGCTTTTGTACTTTATTTATTCCCCTTTCTCTATAGATACTATAAAACACCTCATCAGTGAGGGTATGTCGTCAGAAACACGGGATATTCCCATATATATTTCAGTGGATGAGGATTTTTCAGGATACGTTGCCGTGCATAAGTATTCGCTTTGCCATATGAATCTACACGAAACGGCGCGTGATACTAAGGTGGAGGAATTCGATTGTATCGGTGTTCAAGACGTATAATCTAATATCGGTTAAATCAATTTCTGTTCCAGAATGTAGCACCATGAAATATGTAAAAGTTCAACGGGGTGTGAATACTTTCTATAAAACTCTATAAAACACGGATTTAATGGATTTCATCTTTATAATGTGGGTTTCTGTTCACACCCTTTTACAGCACCGTGTGTAATATTCATCCAGACCGGGGGGCGGTGAGTAAATCCCGTCTTTTATAATATGTCATAAACGTTTATATCTTAGGGTGTGTTGACGATATGTCGGCATGAGGTAACAGGATGATAAATCAGAAATAGCTCAACCATTAAAATTACGTCTGTATACACAAAGACATCACTACAGTTATGTTCAGATGTATCACGTCCTTTAACCCCAGCTGTCATACTGTACATGTTCTGACCCGATACACCGTGGACCGGGTCATTTCTGCCCGGCTGCTCCCTCGGGATTAGCCGAATCCAACCTCCAAATGTTCTTCTTATGTAGGAACACCTTCACGCAGCAAAATCCCTCGTGTTGATTTAACACCCGGAGTGTTGATTTTACTGTGCATAACTCAACAACAAACGGGTGTATGATGCTAAAAACTCGGTGGAAATTTAAATTTACTGTCATGTCAAAATACCATCGGCCTGCATAACAGAAAATAATAAGTGTATAGATTTTAATGAATTTTATTCCTTGGTAAACATGCCATAAACCATTCTGAACATGACACTCGTTTAAAAACTAAACCGTGAACACTGCTGTTCCTTGCTGTTCACGGTGCCGACGTCCTCGGTTCGATCCTGAGCTCAGGTCTGTGTCAGAGTCCACGTTTTAGACCGAAACAGATGTATTTAGGGTGGTCTCAACACCTCTGAATTTCTAAATCTGACCCGGACAGGCACCCGGAAGAAAGATGCACAAGGTCTAATGTCCACACGAACATTTCGGGTGAAGCTCCATTACCGTTCCACATCAACCTCATATCTCTGAGGATACAGATAACACAAAATGTCTGTAAAACATGAGCTAAAATAACCGTGTTAACTGCCTGTAAGAAGTGTGGCGCCAGAACCACCCCCTTCTCAACACACGACATTCCTTACTCCCAGTTACACTTCAGATTAGTCAACACGCTTATCTAATCTAACCACGATCTCAATTCTCCTGAACTGTAAACGGATTAGTCATCCTTTCCTATGCAACTTGCTCAGACAAATGTATAAAGTGAGAAAGATCTGGTGTTAGACACGTCTCGGTCAAAACTGCATTAATGCGTGCAGGCATGGTGTATCGTGTGTGTGCGCTATAAACCACTGTGTGTGTTGTGCGGTTACAGTAAAATAATCAACAACAGGGTGGTGTGGTGAAGCAGAATTACTGTTACCACCTCAATGTTGCCGATTTTCCTGTGACATCATGCGCTTTATTCCTCTTACGCCACAGCAAGCTGCAGCTGTGCTACAGTTACAGCTTCACCTCTGACTGTTACAAAGCGCTGGCACTGGAGACTCCTTCTATAAACGTTAAATAGACTTACAATCTCCTTCACCGTATCGACTACTTTTTAAAAAATCCGTTTATTATCAGCGGAGCGTCCGCCCCGTGGATGAGCTGTTACTATAGGAACGATAACGTATTAGAACGAGCGCGTTAACGTAAACCTGCGCTACTGTCAGAGCTGCTGTTACAGAGAATTAATCAACACCTTCTGACCAATCACAATCCAGAATTCAGTAGTGCAGGTGAAGAAATGAAGAATGTTTTAAAGCTAAAGAGTTTAAAACAAACAAACAAGCAAACAAACAAACAAACAAAAAAACAATAACAGATGGACATCAGTATTAGTATCGGTGTCAGAAGAGAACATGGTTTCATCTCTACAAAATAACAGTTTTGTTTAAGAAAAGTGTTGAATTTAAGGTTAAAATTGTGCGTGACTGAGACACACCTGTGTTTTGGTAAAACTCTTATCTATAGCCCTATTCGGATTGGATTAGTTTGTCAGAGTGGACGTCTGTAATGAATATCTTTACACGTGACGGCAGTCAAACATTTTTATCCAAGGCGAGGCGGCATCTGTGTAGAGATCATTTCGGGATGTGTATCGAGACTAAAATGATCAGAAAAGAGATGAGTGATGTTTGGTGAAAAAAAAAACGTACATTAGATCTTTAATTTTCTCAGCTGAGGACGGAGAGAAACACCGACATGGCCGAGCCGGAGGCAAATAAAATCACAGAGGAGCTCATGTACTATAGGGAATGACCCCGGGTGTACACCTGTGTACATTTAATCACGTGTGAATAGGGCTGAAACGTGTTAAATCTGAAGTCTGAGTACTTGAGTGTGTGTAATTTGTGTATTACCTTCTAACCATGTGTTATATTAAATACTCTACACAGGAAATGTAGATATGGCCGGGGTTATTTCTCAGTCACTGAAAGTATATAATTATATATTATAAATAATAATTTTTTTAATTATTAATAAGCAAATTTGTAATAAATGTATTTTATCTTTTATACTTGAAAACATAAACATTTATGTTTATTTACCTTTTTTTTAACATTATTACAATAAAAAATTTTTTAACAGCAGCTTTGAACATCACATCAGCTCCTCCCAGTCAGTTTGTAATTATTTCATTTAATTTTTTAATTTAATAAAAGTGTTATCACAATAATCCACACTATCTTACAAAAGTGTATCGTGACATCTACGTTAAAAATGTAGAACTAAATGACAAAATGTATATATTTTTATTTTCTTGAAGCGTTTTTGTGGAAAAGGATTAAAGTGAGATAAGTTCACACAGTAAATATTACATAACAGATGAAATACATTTAGATATATATATTTTTTCATTTATTAAAAATCTGTTCATTATTTATTTAAAATCTATGTGGAGGTGGATTTATGGTATACCAGTGGATAAGTTTAGTTATATTGTATTTATTGATTTATTTAGATTTATAAGTCAGTTTGCTTTGATGTACTGTATGTATGTATGTGTGTGTGTGTGTGTGTGTGTGTGTGTGTGTGTGTGTGTGTGTGTGTGTATATATATAATATAATGACCGGAGAATGATGTTAACGATCACATTATACAGCCTACCAGGGGGTTATGTAACAAGCGTTCATTATCATAAGACGTAATGACGTCATCATGTCATAAGCAGGTCATTGATGAGGTGTGATGAACAATGACACTTCAGATATAATTTTATTTGTGTTGTCGGTAGTTATGAGCGCGGTTTCACGCCACACGGACGATTTCTTACACGTCGTATGATACTGTAGGTGCTGATGTGTTAAGTGTCCTAACGTGTCATGGTACAAATGACTCAAGTCAGTCGATGTATAATTTCTTGTAAAAGACCTCGATTTCCATCATGACATGTTACTAAGTCACGGGCATCATAAAGGCCTTGTTGTGATATTTGTCATGACATGATTAGCAGTGTGTGTGTGTGTGTGTGTGTGTGTGTGTGTGTGTGTGTGTGTGTGTTGGGGGGTGGGAGGGTACGTGTGATGAAGCATCTTCAAAAGGACAGAAAGAAAAGAGAAAGAAAATAAAAGACTAGATTCTTAAGTCCTAGTCATTAAAAGAAAATAATAATAATTTAGTTATTTTTGTTTATTTATTGTTAGTAAATTCCAGCAGACATCACTGCACTTTGGTTGTTTGTGTGTTAATTTGTTTATAATAAATAACAGCAGACTTTAGTACACCTTCAAGTATTAATGTTTGTACTTAGTTATTTAGTTGTGTAAACACTGAAAAGGAGAAAATATTCGTATAAATCTGTAATTTTTTTATAACATAAAAAAAATTTTAATATCAGGTTTTAGTCAAAAACAAATGAACACGCGTATGTCATGATATCTCAGGAAAGCATCATAAATGATCATGATATACTGTAGATATTACACCATCATATCGCCCTATAAATGTTAGTCTTTTTTTTTTAACTTATTTATTTAGTGTTACTAAACAGTTGCCATGGTTACACTGCGATCTAGCACAAGTCTTGGCTTAAAACTGTGATAAATATATTTTTTCTGATATTCAATCAGGGTTTTGTTTTTTTTTTTTGTCCGTGTTAGTAGCTATGATTCCATCCACGTATTTTTATGTGAATTTTGGAATATCGCATTTAAAAAAATAAATACATAAAATTAAAAAACGCTGGATGGAAGCACCAGATGCGAATAAAATCTCTAAAATACGCATAAAAGACTTACGCTTTCAGCTGAGGGAGATAATTGTTTTTTTAATTCGATAAGAAGACATGAGCGATGGAAACACGTTTACGAATAAATTCCTCGATGCGCATCAAAAAAGTCATTTGCCTCAAATCATGTGATTGGAGAATGAGCTCAGAAAAATAAAAATGGCGGAGCGTGAGATGCACCGGTTTTCCCCGGAAGTGACGATTTTGTTCTCTTGCACACGTGGGATGGAGACGGTGCTTTATTCCCAAAAGTTTTATGGGATATTCCAGTTTTTTGCACAAGTTAAATTCGTAGCTTGGATGGAAACACAGCTAGAGTTTGGTCCTGAATCCAGACTACATGTAGCTAACTCTCTCTCTCTCTCTCTCTCTCTCTCTCTCTCTCTCTCTCTCTCTCTCTATTTTGCTTCCTATTTAACAGCAGATATCAGAAAACATTACAACCTGCTCAACAAGTCATGCACTTATTTCATTATTTAAACATTTATTTTTTAATAAATACACATCAGTGCAATATTTATTTATTGTTTGTTCTTTTTTTTTTTTTTTGCACAAACATCACTAGGTATCAGTAAATGTTCATTTATTTATGTTTATTTGGTAATTTCTATTGAAATACTCTAGATATATCTAAATAGCAGTATACATCAGTACACGTTTTTTTGTTTTGTTTGTTTGTTAGCTATTTATCTGTTAATCCATTTTTAATAAACACCCATACGTTACCACAGTTCCTTATTTATGTGTTTATTTATTCATTCATTCGTTTGTTAATTTATTTTTTAATCAATACCAGTTTATACTACTGCACATTTGTTTATTTAATGTTTTGTTTGTTTGTTTTTTTAAATTACCTACACACTTGTGTATTTATTAATGTGATTTATTTCAGTCTATAAACACCTGTAGATTACAGTGGACCATCAGCTTGCTTATTTATTTTTTTAATTTATTTTTAATAAATACCAGCAGAAAGCTGTACATATAGGTTTGTTTGTTTATTTATATACTTCTGTACATTCCTGTAGATGACAGGATCGCTGCTTATTTGTTTATTTTCGTAAACTCCAGTTTACTGTCTGTACATCACCGTCTGTGTTTCTTTAGACAGGAGATAGAAATGTTTTATATTTCTAATTAATATTTGTCTAAAATGAAACCATTACCTGTTTACATGACTCCGTGTACACTGATGAGATCGTGATCGGCTCTTAATCTCAGTGTTCTGGCTCCATCTGCTGACCTTCGACCTTCCTGACAACACGATCTACACAAACTGATCAAGGAATAAAGAACAAATACTCAATTTCTCATTTTATTCGAACATCTGATTTATGATGACTTCAGTTATCATTACCTCTGATTAATCTAGAATATATATTTTTTATAGACTTAAAAAAAAAAATTAGTTATTTGAAAAGATCATAATCAAATGTAATATATATATATTTAGTATGGAGTTTTTAATCGTTATTTAGTCTGATCACTTTAAAGGCTTGGATGCTTTTAATCCAAACTCGAAAACATTTTTCTTATAAATAATGTTAATTTTTTTATATTATTAAAAATCCTATAGTCTTAATAAATAGACAAAAAAATTATATACACATTTAAATAATCAGCCTGATATTTGAATATTGTTATTAAATATATATATACATATATATATATATATATATATATATATATACACACACACACACACACACACACACACACACACACACACACACACAGTGGATATAAAACAGATGAAAAAATTAAATTAAGATCAATCAAGTCAGAACCTTTTCTACATTTATTGTGAAACTTTAACCTATTAATTAACGTGAAAAACAATAAGAGTCATTTTAGGGGAGGAAAAGATTAAAATAAAAAATGTTTAATAACCTGGCTGCATAAGTGTGCACACCCCTAAACTAATACTTATTTGAAGCACCTTCAGATTCTATCACAGCATTTAATCTTTTTGGGTAAGAGTCAATCAGTTTGGAGCATCTGAAGCCATTCCTTTGTTGATCTGGAGGTTTGCTTCGGGTCGTTGTCATGCTGAAAGGTGAAATTTCTCTTCATCTGAAGTGTTGTAGCAGAATCCTTAAGGTTTTGTGCCAAAATTGACCGGTATTTGGAGCCGTTCATTATTCCCTCCACCCTGATTAAAGCCCCAGCTGAAGAAAAACACCCCAAAGTATGATGCTGCCACCACCATGCTTCACCCTGTCTTTTGGTGATGTGCTGTGTCTTTTTGTGCCAAACATATCTTTTGGTATCATATGAAGAATTCGGGAGATTGTTGTCACATGTAGGGAGCAACCACTACTTGCCAGAAATTGCTGCAATTCTGTTAATGTTGCTGTAGGCCTCTTGGCAGCCTCCCTGACCAGTTTTCTCCTGATCGTCTCATCAATTTTAGAGGGACGTCCTGTTCTTAGTAGTGTCACTGTCGTGCCATATTTTCTCCACTTGTTGATTAGTGTCTTTACAATGTTCCAATGCCCTGGGAATTTTTTGTAACCCTCCCCTGATCGATATTTTTCAACAATGAGATCCCGTACCTGCTTTGTAAGCTCTTTGTGGCCCATGGCTTTTCCAGTTGGATGTTACCGAGAAAATGTCAGGAAAATCCTATAGGAACAACTGGACTTCATTTGGGGTTAATCAATCACATTAATTGATGGCAGGTGTACACTAATTAGTATTTAATGAGAGTTTGAATGTGATTGGTTGATTCTGAACACTGCCACATTCCCAGTTATAAAAGGGTGTGCACACTTACACAACCTGTTTATTGTTCATTTTTTATTTGTGTTTTTTCCCCCCTAAAATGATTCTTATTGTTTTTCACTTTAATTTATAGGTTAAAATTTCACAACAAAGGTAGAAATGGTTTTCACATGATTTATCTTGGCTTTCTATATACACTGTACATAAAATAATTTTACCTAATATTCATAGTTGAAAAAAGACTTTAAGATAATTGTTATTGTTGAAATAAGTCAAGTAAAAGTTAAAATAACCCAGAAGTGAAATATTTTAAAAGTTGCATTTATATTAATATTTATTTATATGTATATTTAAATATCAAAAAGCTCTCAAACAGTGAGTCCTGCTCTTTCTGTCAAACTGTTTTGGGTTTTTGTTAACTTTTTAAAGACAAATATTATGATTAATTATGATTATCATTATCATTAAACTTGAGTGAAATTAGACTAAATGTATTTTCAATCAGAAATAAAGTACTGAACTCGAGCGCGAGCTAACACTAACCCTGCCGCGAGCGCTAACAACTAATCTTAGCTAGCTAGATGCTAACCGCTGAAATACAGCTCGTTTTTATTGTGTAAATATAAATAATTAAAGTTAGAGAATGAATATCATTAATGTTATTTAAAAAATCTTCTAAAATTCTTCAGCTTTCTTGCGCTCTCTCACTCACTCGCTCACTCACTCGGAATTTTCACCCTTGAGGTAAAATGTAGTGATGTGTCGTTCTCGAACGAGTCGGCTCCTTGAGATGGATCTTTGAGTCGAATCGGTTTAAAGAGGTGATCGTAGACCGTAGACCGAGTCGACTCACAGATCCAAAGAGTCGTTTAGTGATCGGACCTTCCACAAATAACGGTCAAAATTTGACGTTTATATTTGAAATGAGAACGCGCGTGCAGGAAGTGATGAAGCTGATGGAAGTAAACATAACCTTTTACTTTTATAGTGCGCTGAAATAGTGACGGATTAAAATGTTTTTATGCTAATATCTAATTGATTATGTAATTATTATCATTAGGCTATCTGTGATTAATGCAGAATCGGTATTTTTAAGTTATTTTTTGTATGAACGGTTTCCCATGCTCAACCCCCCCCCTCCCCCCCCCCCCCACACACACACACAATAGAAACCCTCATAGACTTTGTAATGGTTTTAATGGTTATAATAGGAATTGTATTGGCTTTAATGGAAGCTGTAACGGTCCCTGTCGGTCTCTACTGGTAAAATGTTGCCTTCTATTGGTGCCAATTATGTCTAGTGGATACCATTAAGGACCAATAATGGTAATGGTTTTAATAGTTAACAGCTGATGGTTTGTAATGGTACGTGTACTGGAAACCATTAGAATTTCTGTGATGGTTTCTATTGGGGTCAGAAGTTATCAGAAGTATATGAGCAATTAGAGAAGATTTAGTTTATTATTCACGTTAAAACTTATTCAAAATGTGACACATTAGGATCATTTCTCAAACTTGTACTTATGTGTTTTATTAGGTTTATTGTTTATTTTTGTTTGTTTACAAACCAGACAATAATAGAAATTTAACTTGACACAACCCCATCCCCCACCCCCAATTTTTTTTTATGGCTTCCGTACATTAATCTACATACTGCATCCAAATCCAAATCCATTATATATCCACTAGACAAAACATGCCACCAATAGAAGGCAACAAATTACCAGTAGAGACCCACAGGGACCATTACAGGTTCCATTAAAACCAATACAATTCCCATTATAACCGTTAAAACCATTACAAATTCTATGAGGGTTTCTATTGTTTTTCAGCTTTCAGCAGGTAGTATTAGCTACCTTACTGGGTGTTGATTATTAAAATTACTTTTCCAACATAAAAGTTGTCTGTGTCTGACCTCTAGCGGCTGAACTCTGCAACTGCAGCTACTTTCTTTTTATATAAACAATTTCATTAAATTTCAAAAACTGTCCCTTCTTGCTGCACAAACTCCTCACTGACAGGGTTTTAGCTCGATGATACTCTTGACCTATCTATACTAGCATAACGATGCTTCTAAATCTGCTAAATGCTGTAAATGTAGGCTACATTTCCTTCAAAAAAGGAAATCAGGAAATCAGATTGGATGATTTTTGTTTTTTAGTAAACAGCAGTACATGACAGAACATAGCCTAATTGTTTGTTTGCTTTTTTGTTGGTGTACTTATGTATTATTTTAGTACTGAAAATACTTATTAAATTTCATCACTCGTTTAATTGTTTCTTAGAAAAATAAATATTTAAATATAAAAAATTCAGAGTTTTGTAAAATCTTTTTTTTTTGTGATTTTTCGGTTTACTGTATACTCTCGGGCAACGGGTTGCCAGATTGGGATTTGGGGAGTTAAATTAAAATTAAAATGCATTACAATAACATTTTATAATGAGTTGTATGGAGTTACTCTAATGAAATTGTTAAATGGAATGAAAATGTTTGAGTTTTTTTATGCATCTGGCAACCTTGTTCATCTTGTTTACCTGTGCAGGGAGCGTGTGTGTGTGTGTGTGTGTGTGTGTGTGTGTGTGTGTGTGTGTGTGTGTATGTTATTGAGGGAAGGACCTGGTGTTCTTCCCCTCAAGCCTTTCAGACACACCCACTGAGCATCAGATGATTGCTGATGAAGTTTTTAAAGTCGGACGCTTTTTTTTCTTCTTAAAGCCGGTGGATTGTACAGATGGCTAAGAGCAGCATCTCTCCGAGGAAAACTCTGAAGCGCCTGTTCTTCTCCAAAAGCACCGCAGACCTTCAGGAATGCGGTGAGAAACAGGAGAGCAAGTTCCACACACTGTTCAAACGGAGAGAGAAGAAGAAAGACAAGAGGTGAGAGAAGTTCAGCCAGTGCAACTCGACACATTCCTGTTAATGAATGCAGTCTCACTGAGTGTTAAACACAGCTCCAGAGGTATTGTCCCTCTTAAACATGAACAGATTTTAATAGTTAAAGAAAAAAAGTTAAATATTTTATATTTAAACGCACACAATAAAAAAAAAAATTTTTAAAAAGCTGAAGCATCTCCTAAGAAGTTTCCATTCTGGAAGACGTATTCACATTTATTGTAAATATACAGTAGGGGTGCCAATAGGTTTCTTTCTTCTTGCATGTATGCTTTAAGTATTTTAAAAAATAGTCTTATTTAAAAGGAAGTTGTTACTGAATCAAGGGTTCAATGTTTGTTTTATACAATGACCTTTACCCATGTTTGGAAGGGTGCCAATAATTCTGGAGTCGAACTTTTATTTTAAAAACAATAATGCAAGTAACTGTAAAATTGTTTACTATATATTTCACAAAATATATTTCTCCTGCATTTCTCCTGTATTTTTGAGTCATCTGGTGTACAGGCCCTGCTTTATACTCTCCAAATGTTGTAAATGAATACAACTGAAGGGCAGGTAATAAATTAGCATAAACTTGTTTTTGTCATTTAAAGGCATATTTTGAAGATCAAACCTTAAAACAACAAAGTTGATTGAAATGAGGAGTTATTTTTACTGTGATAAAGTTGGTTTTATGTCTCGTATTTGCCGCGTGAGCACTTTAAAAGTCTGTGACTTAAATTTTTAAAAAAAAATCACATTTACCTTATAAACAGACACACACTCCAGTTTTCATGGTTTTACTCTTTCAGAAAGTTATTTTGTGTAAATCACAAAATCAAAACAGGAAAAGTGCATTGTAACATATACAGTATTTGAGGGGAAGAAAGTTGCCTAGTGTGTAGATATTTATGTTTTGTTCCCTCTGATTTATAAACTAAACACTCAGACGTATGATAAAGGTCTTTAAGGCTCAGTAATTTGCCTTAAATTAATTTTATCTTTCTCAGATGAAATGTAACATTTGTACTCAGAAATATTCAGTTAAAGCAGGTGGTTTTTGTTTAGTTTTGCTTATTTCTGAAGTGTAAATATTTTTATCATTGGTTCCCTAAAAGAATAAAACCAACATCTAGCACACTGAGCATGTTAAGATTTTTAACCTGGAGACCTGCATTAAGTTTTTTTAAAATTTTTTTATCATTATAATAATCGTCACTGGCGATACTGATGTGTCACATCGAACTTTCTAAACGCTTAATCGTGTGTTTTGTGGTCATTGTTTGTGTGTGTTTGATAGGGCTGGGCGATATGGACTTAAAACTATATCGCGATATTTTCTGGTATTTATTGCGATAACGATATCAGTGATGATTTAAATATACCATTCAAAACTTACCCATCATCAGATAGCCTCCTAAAATATCCGAATTACATAAAAGAATTTAAAAAACAAACAGTAAAAATCCAAACACCAGGCTCCTCGTTTAGCGATAAACTCCTCCTCAGCTTCACGTCCACTTTCCGCCACACTCGTTTTCACTCTGCACCTGAGCTGCGAACGGGTCTCAGACCGTCGCACACAGAAATACGTCATCAGCTAGGCTTTATCGTTATTATCGCGGGACGACTCATTCTTATTGTGGGGAGAATTCCTACCGGTATATATCGGAAACGATAAAATATCGCCCATCCCTGGTGTTTGAGTCATGGATCATTTCAGTCCAAAATACTCAAAAAGTTGGTCCATTTAATCTGTTTTTGACCTCAGGGGGATTTGGACGGAAGGCAAAAACATAGACAAAAAGATGTTTTCTCAAATCAATTTTTTTTTTCAAATTAATGGACGTAGCCAAAATAGCGACTTTGGCTTTGTATCAGAAGGTATCGGAAGTGAAGACCTTTTAATTATCCAATGAACCCTGAAAGGAACCTTGAAGAACCCTTTTTTTTTCTTTTTCGAAGAGTGTAGTGGTCATATTTGCCTCACACCGAGGTGAACGTAAATACAGTGAATTCATAAAACACTGGAAATGTGAGTGAAAAAGTTCACTGAAGCACGAAAAGCAGAAAAACAAAAAAAGCGTTCACCCCCTCATCTGAAGAACGTGAGTTCGAATCCCATGATGATGCCACAGCCATCTGTGCAAAGAGAGCAAAATGGGCTGCGTTGTCTGGGTGGGAGGGGCTTACTGTCTCTCTCCTCTGTCAATCACAGCAACACTAGCCAACCATGAGCATCTCTGAGATTGTGTATGCGGAAGAGGGCGGATAGCGCTTTGCCCTGAGATGCAGAAAAGATGTGGTTAGCTATAATAATAATAATAATAATAATAATAATAATAATAATTTGTAAAGCACCTTTCATACATAAAATGCAGCTCGATGCGTCATAACGAAATTAAAAAGACGATGAAAAGAGATTAAAAAACCCAATTAACATAAAAAACAGAAGAATCGTTAAACAGTAGAGCATATAAAATATATTTTACCTGTTATTTTAGATGATTTATTGTAGTTGCCTGTCTACAGATCACACATCACTACAGTCTACAGATTAGTAAATCATTCTCTTTTTTTAGGTGCATAAAAGCACAGTGCTGCACATTTTCTCGCTCTTATTTAAATAAAACTCACCCAAAAACATCACTGTTAATAATTAACAACACACACACACACACATGTACGAGGCAGATAATGAACAAGCTTTAACAAGCTGACGTTCTGATAACCTTCTCCTAACTCTCCTGACCTCTTCAGCTCAAACTCTCACGTTCACCGCAGTGTGTTTATTAGAACTTGTCCATGAGATAGTTTATTACTATGTGTGTGTGTGTGTGTGTGTGTGTGTGTGTGTGTGTGTGTGTGTGTGTGTGTGAGTGAGTGATTCTCATGGAGTCTTACGTTTTTCTCTGACTATTATAGTTTTCTTCGTAGGCGTAGCTGAGGTAGGATTTCGGGTTTGAACCCTTGTGTTGTGATTTGCTATGAACACTTAAAAATCAAAATGCCCCAAGCCAACCTCATTTGCCCTCCTCACCTTTCTTGGGGGTCATCACATTTAAATTATTTACAGTTTTATCGTCCTTTGCATATAGCGTAAGTGTAAAGCGTTAAATTCCAGGCGATAGTGAGTTTGTGTGAACAGTTGGTTCTTATTCATCTTCACTCTGTACACGTTTAATGAATCCTAGTTGTATTGTGTGTAAAGACTTCACTTTTTTTTTTCGCGTAAGAATCTTCTACACCTTTTCTACGCAGCTTTTCCTCCTCAGTCACAAATCAAACTCCCTTACAACCCAAACAGACTGCAGGCAGGTTTTTAGGACAAAATTTGCAAGTTTTCCAGACATTTTGTTTGCGTGTTGTTACACGTTTAATGCTCATTATTGTCGTGACTGCACCAGGGCGGGAATTTTCTACATTCTTAGAAAATAGGTTGTCCCTCTGGGGAGGGTTCTACGTAGTACAACATTGATGTAGAAATAAGGATTAAGAAGCTAAGAACCTTTAATTCATTAAACATGTATAGAGACATTACGAAGAAAAACAAAGCTCGGAAGGAAGCAGTAGAGCTCGTTGGTGCCTCTGATGAGAGTACATAGCTAGTACAGTTAGCTTGTTTCGCTAACCTGATATGAGAACAAAGCTAGTAAGAAGCCGAACACGTAACGTGCAAAAGAAAAAAAAAATCACCGATTAGTGCATTGTTTAATGTGTGCTTAACAAGTTAGCTTTTTATATAGCTAGTTATCGGAACAAAAAACAAATTTGCTGGACAGGCCACGCCCATAAGAGACAACAGTAGCGGTCGCTACACGCCCACAAGAGACAAAACAAACTACAAGCGACACAAGCAGCTCTTCAATTGCTAGAGTGAACCTAGGGTTAGTTTTAATGTTACAAATTTATAGACGTGAAAAAACTTCCTGATGATTTTTTTTTCTCTCTATTGGGCTCTGAGTCACGTCCGAGTCCAGATTTGTAAGATATCGGACAACTATATAAAGTCCGTACCCTCATTTGTGTGAAATCACACTAACAATTCTGTTCAGAATTGAAAATATATATATATTTTTATTTCCAATCATGGCACCGTTATAGCCTTTCTAAACTGAGTGAGGAGTTGGATCAATAATCGGAGAAAAAAAACTTTTGGAAGGTTTAAAGCTTATGAGAAAAATCCACCCAAACACCTTTCTGGAGAAAAGAAATACAGCAGTGTGTGTTTTGTATCGCAACTGGATGCTCGAGCTGACATCCGTGTTTGTATTTGCACAAGGCAATACTGCTGTCTTATTTAAACACGGCTAATCTGAGACACACCCCTCTCTGTGTAAACGGATAGTTTTGAATAAACCACTTACAGAAACAGCTTGGGTTTGGATCGTGATTAATAACCTTTCCTTTGTAGAACCCGCTGTTATGTGGCAGAACAAGTAAAACATAAGACTCCTTTTGTGCAGTTTCGACAGTTTTGCTGTGTAGAGTTTAGAAACAGGGCTGTGCTCAGTGACGTTCAGCTTTAAAAGAATATAATCTTGTGTAAACTTAGTTAGGAATTCTAGCTATCTAAAGCGGCTGAAACTGGAAGCTCAAACCCCCGGTCGTACAACCCCAATTCCAAAAAAGTTGGGACGCTGTGTAAATCTCATAAACCCATATGTTATTCACAATAGAACATAGGAAACATATCAAATGTTTAAACTGAGGAAATGTACCATTTTAAGGAAAAAAATAAGGTCATTTCGAATTTGATGGTCGCAACACGTCTCAAAAAAGTTGGGACGGGGGCAACAAAAGACTGGAAAAGTAAGTGTTACTAAAAAGAAACAGCTGGAGGAACATTTTGCAACTAATTAAGTTAATTGGCGACAGGTCAGTAGCATGATTAGGTATAAAAAGAGTATCTTAGAGAGGCGGAGTCTCTCAGAAGTAAAGATGGGATGGAAGCATATGTTGCTCTTAGTTCCAGTGAAGGGGAAATCGTAATGCTACAGCATACAAAGTCATTTTATACAGTTGTGTGCTTCAGACTTCGTAGCAACAGTTTGGAGAAGAACCTCATATAGGTTTGATGGTCAGGTGTCCACATGCTGTATAGTGTAAATAGGGTCTAAAAGGGGTTTCTTGAGGGTTTCTTTGGATGGTTAGTGGTTCCACCTTTCTACATTGAATCTATTTAGATTAAATAGTGTAATTGAGTCCTACGCAAACCTTTAAGCCCCCTCCCCCCAAGGAACAAGCTAGATTGGTGCTAGATGCAACCTTTTTTCCTAAGAGTGTAGGTGCCAAAGGTTCATTATATGATTTTATTTCCTTAGCTGTGGTATAGTTTTAGGGTTAGAGTTAATGTTAGGGTTAGGGTTAGGGTTATCAAACAATATTTCTTTAAAAAAGGGTATTCTTTATTACATCCTTAAAAAGTGTTTCTGAACCCGAATGATCTTTTAAAAAGTAGCACTGAAATTGATGTTAGTCATCTTTAACCAGCATTATAACCAATAAAAACACAGTATTTAGTTGCTGAATAAGGGGAAGGTGGAGGATAGTGTGTAATTTAGGGGTTCCCAAAAGTGTCCTAGTCACATTATGTTCCAGGGAGTGTTCGTCGACTGTGTTTTTGGCGAACTGAGTCATTCGTCTTCGTCTCTGTGTCAGTTCAATAAATGCTGAGGTTGACTTTCTGCACAAAACTCTCTCTGTGGTGAAAGACGTGTCTTTTTTTAGCCTGACACTTAATGGACCTGCCATTCTGCATGTTTAGAGCTCTGTCACACACACACACACACACACACACACACACACACACACACACACACACACACACACACACACACACACACACACACACACACACGCACACTGTGAAACTGTAAACACACTGAAACTTGAAACACTGACTCACACTTTTCTGATTGTACGGGAGAAAGTTACCGCATTCCTTTACACTGAAGTGGAATTAATGGAAATTTCTAGAAAAGGCTTTTATTGTGTGCTTTTCCTTCCATACAGGTGTGTGTGTGGTGGAAATAAACAGACATCAATGCGTATATGAGTGTATGGATATGTCTATACGCTAACATCCAATATGGTTCTTTGGTTAGACGCTGTGTGAGAGCCTTTAAAGTTTCTACATCAAATCGTACAACAGAATCTCTACATAAATGCCACGGAAATACCACATCTGTCAGAAAAAAAATGTCATAACTGCATATTGAAAGTGACATGTGAAGGCCAGTTCTGATCGGTAGCCCAACTTCTTAACCACTGAGCTACCACCACCCCCGTGGTATTCTGCACTGGGATGTGCAAGATCCCCTGTTATAATTTTATTTCCCTTATCCGTGTAACACTCATTTCTTAACTATTTTATCCAAACAACCCTTGTGTCACTTGACGTACAGTGTGAAAGGGGATTTGTCAGTAGAGTTGTGTCTGTCTGTGATCAGCTCACAAGAAAAACCCTTGAACATGATCGCCTTGTGTTCTTAGCCAGTAATGCCGAAAGAAGCTAACTAACCAGGCGAGCTTGCTGTCGAGATTAGATTTATTATTCTCAGTAATGCGGCTGAAGTGGTGAGGAGGAGGTCCTTCACCTTCACTGTCCTCGCTGTAGCTTCGGAGGCAGGAAATGTGACTTGTCTGTACGCAGCCACGGTTAAAATGCGATCGTGTACTGGTGAACGTCTCAGACACACACACGCCGTTATTTTTCATCGGAATATTGGCAGTGAAATATTTGAAGTTCAGTATAGTGTAAATCTCCTCATATACACCGATCAGCCATAACATTAAAACCACTGACAGGTGACGTGAGTAACATTGATTATCTCGTTAGAGTGCCACCTATCAAAGGGTGGGATGTATTACTGTAGGTAGCAAGTGAACAGTCAGCTCTCAAAGTTGATGTGTTGGAAGCAGGGAAAAATGGGCAAGCGTAAGGATCTGAGTGACTTTGACAAGGGCCAGATTGTGATGTCTAGACGACCGGGTCAGAGCATCTCCAAAACAGCTGGTCTTGTGGGGTGTTCCCGGTATGCAGTGGTTCACACCTAGCAAAAGTGGTCCAAGGAAAGACAACCGGCGACAGAGTCATGGGCTCCCAAGTCTCATTGGTAAGCGTGAGGAGTGAAGGCGAGCCCGTCTGGTCCGATCCCACAGAAGAGCTACTGTAGCACAAAAGTTCATGCTGGCTCTGATAGAAAGGAGTCAGAACACACAGAGCATCACAGTATATACACACTAATAAACCTCATCTGTTTCACCACCACTTTATCCTCCATGTTTGCTTTTCTCTCCCTAACCTGTTAACTGATTGGTCAGGAGATACTTTATGAAACAGTACAGTGTTTCCCACAGGTTGTGAATTTACTTGGTGGTGGTGGTTGACACGGCATGTGACTGTGCGGGTTCAGTAATAAACTAGTCAAACAAGGGTTTATGAATAAATGATTTATTGCAAACCAATAACTACTCCAAATAAATAACTGTCTATATGTCAACATTTTCCATTTTCAAGATATATTAAAGAACAAAAAAAAAAAAGAATGAAAGAGAAAAAGAAATGAAAAAAAAGGAGCAACCATGACGCCAAGATCGTTTTCAACACCAGATAATCCAAAAGAACCATTTGCGTTTGCAGATCATGACCTTGAGTAAATGACCCTGAGAGTGATTGTGAGACCGTAAACAGTGAGAAGAACCCTGAGACGTTGGGCTGGAGTTCTGGGTCCATCACTGAAGAGTAAGAGTTGTTGAACAGGGAGAAGACGTCTCTAGTGGAGAAACTTCATCATTAGTGGAGAAAGTATGATGGGAATTTATAAGAAGTTCATCTAGGAAGCAGGCGGAGCTTCAGGCGTGCTCAGTCATTTCATAACTTCATTTAAACCCATAGTTCTGTGTCAGTTCTGAAAAAGATCCTTTAGAATTTCACACTAGACCGAAAATCCTCAGGCTTTAGAGTATTATTCCCATTTTCCGCCCCCCAGCTGCTCCACGTCCTGCCTGCTGGAGCTCATCCAGACATCTTAAGAGAAGAACCTTAAACTTCTGATCACATGTTCTTAACAGGTTCCTGTCTGAATATCTAGATGTTCCCCCACAAACATGCTAACTGCTCTGGATAATGGACTCTTGTCTTCTACAGACTGGAAAATCCTGAACCTGGATCAGCAGAAGAGCACGATGGAGGAGACTGGAATGCTGCATCTATTTACGCCACTGTGCCCAGGTCAAAGGTCAGTACTCAGGTCAAACGGCCATTTGAGTTCTCATACCAAACAAATAACAGATCCATGGGCCAGCAGTGGATTCACTGGTCACAATAACGGGCCTATTCTAGAACCCTTGGGTTCTTCGGTTGTCCCTCTGGAGGAACCATTAAAGGTTCTATATCAGAAATTGTTTGTTAAAGCAAAACTCAAGATCTCCTGCAGTACATACAGCAGCTTCCTCATCACTTTTTCTCGTATTCTCTCATTTATTACTTTTTCTTTCTCTCTTTTTCATTTTCTCACAATTTCTCTTCGTTCTTTATCTTTTAAACCCTTTCTCTTTACTTATTCTCGGTATCCCTTTTCGTTGTCTCTCCTTTTCTCACTTTTCCTGTCTCTCTGGTCTCTCTTCCGTTCTTAATTATTTCTTTCTCTCACTCAGTTTTTCTCTGTCTCATATTCTTTTTCATTTTCTCTCTCTATTCTCTTCCTTTGATTCAATCCATTGACCATTATAGTGCTATAAATGACAAATGACAGAATTTTTAATAAAAGTTAATGATGATAATCATAGTAATTTAATGTGTATAACAATATATACGTTTGCTAAGAAGTGGATGGTAAATCAGTAGTACTTTTTAAAGAATCTGTGTACAACCGAGTTTGAAGAAACGTTTATTTAATGTCTACAAAAAAATAATATTTACAACTGAAAAATATCAAAATATTTAAAAAATCATAAATCAATCGATAAATAAAAATAAAGATCAATAATAAAAATAAAAAACAGCAAAAATAATCTGCTTTCAAGTTCCATACAGTTTGTAATTATTTTTAAAAAGTTTAAACCTGAAAGGATTTTGTGTGTTTGGACCTGCAGAGGGCGCTGATCCACTTTTCTGTTTTAGCTGAGTCCACAGATGGATGGAGACCTGTGCATGAACTTTGTGAACCTTGAAGTGTATTAATATTTTACATGGAAGAGCAGACAGTAAATGAAACATGAGGGGGAAAAAAAACAATTTTCCACGTCTTCTGGCCGAAACAGGACGTCCGTTTTCCTGGTGAAAAAATTCCCCACCTTCTCAAGACTTGAGACAAAATAACTAAAAATATTACAGTCGTTCTTTCTTCGGTTTTCTCAACTTTATCCTAAAAAGTGAACCAGTAAATTTAATGTGCATTAATTAATGGCTGTTCCTCTTAAATTTTCAGAAAGAGTTCCATCCAAGTAGAAGCCAGTTTTTGGAAGCTAAGAACCTTTAATTCTCAAATGAATCCTTCTCGAACCCATTTTTTCTAAAAGTGTACGCCTAAAAATTTTAAAGCCTTAAGGGTTCCTCTGGAGGAACCTTTAAAAGTTCTGTGTAGAACCCAACAACATGGGGAAGAACGATCAGAAAGGGTTTGTGTAGAACCTTTTTAAGAAGTTAAGAACCATTAATTATCCACTGAACCTTTAAAGAACCCTCGTTGAACCATAAAAAAGGGGGGGGGGGGAGTGTACACTGAAAATTTTGAAACATTAATGATTCTTTTGTTGTTCCTTGGAGGAGATTTCTGTGTAGAACCCTACAACAGTGTTGAGCGTTTCCCTGTCTGGGCTTCAAGTAGAGCCTTAGGAGCATTTAGGAAGCTAGGAACCATTAATCTTACTCTTAAAGAACTGATGTTGAACCTTAAAAATGGTAGCCGCCTTAATGGTTCTTTTGTTGTCCCTCTAATGGAACCAGGCAAGTTTCTGTGTAGAAAGAGTTCCAAGAAGAACTTTAAGAACTTACTGTATTAGGAATCTACGAATCATTAATTAACCCTTTATTTTTCTACTCTTAAAAATGAAGAAACCGTTTTAAACCTCTACATTTTAAAAGCTTTATAGGTTCTAGGCATTTCTTGTAGAACCTAGAACCTGTCAAACATTTAAATTGGGGCGTACGAGACGTTTTCCTCGTCAGGTCATGTTGTGTTTGAGCTGATGTGTTTGAGATGAGTAAGTGTAGTAAGTAAGTGAGCTATTCTAGATCATTTTAATAATGAGGTGATTATGAGTAATGATGAACTAAGGGCACGCTCTGAGTAAAATGTATGGCATCTGGTGTATGTGTGTGTGTGTGGGTGGATGTGTGTGTGTGTGTGTGTGTGTGTGTGTGTGTGTGTGTGTGTCATGCCGCCTTACTGGAGCTGAATAACGAGTGCTGAAAGGCGGGAACTTCGTCTGTTCACACCGCCTACCTCACCAAAATTACAAGCTGTGAATTGCATGTGTTTTGATGGAACTCTTTTATGAGCTCGTCGCTCTGTGTGTTAGCATGCGCTGTGTTCACAATAATCCCATTAAAGTTTTGCTAGAACTTTTAAATGTATAAAGTTTTCTTCTTTTTTTTTTGCACAAGAGGCTAATATGCTAATGATATAAGTAATTCGACTGTGTAGCTGAAAATGCTGGAATGTTGTTTTACGAAGGCCGCCATCTCGGACTCCGATTAAAGCCGCCATCTCGGGCTCCTGAGTTTGCCTCTGGCGGTTACAAAGTGCTGACACTGGAGACTATTTTCATTAATATTAAATAGACAGTTCACCATATCAACAATTTTATTTTTGTTGTAAAACTCTGTTCATGTGTAGCGTCCGCCGTACACGTCCCTGTGACCGAGCTGTTACTATAGAAACGATAACGTATTAGAACGAGTGCATTAATATAAACCTGCGCTACTGTCAGAGCTGCTGTTATAGAGCATTAATCAACACCTTCTGACCAATCAGAATCCAGAACTCAACATCAACATAAACATACTGTAGTTAATTGCTATTCATCCAGAGCCTTTTATAACCGATGTATTAAATCGCATTTTTCTTTGTTAGTTTTCTGTGTATTTTTTTCTTCCTCCTGCTTTTCATCACTGGAAGGAATTCTTTCTTTGATTCTCCACCCAGACAGAAAGTATGACAGGACGTCTCTCTCTCTTTTTTGTGTCTTCATGGCAATTAAAATGTCGTTGATCTTGTTCTGGAGGGATTAATTTCCTGTCAGAAATGACAGATCCCTCTCGAGCAGCAGCGCTGGACTGAAAATCTGAACACCAGTATACGCCATACTGATATTAAAATTAAAATCACAATATTCAAATGAGCAGCGATTTAACGAGTCGTATTTTTTATGAATAATTTCAGGCAAATGTACTAATTTATTTCAATATAATTACATGTAGTAAAGTTTATTGTGTGACAGATGAGTGTGTGTGTATATATATATATATATATATATATATGTGTATGTATATATATGTATGTGTATGTATGTATATATATGTATGTGTATGTATGTATATATATGTATGTGTATGTATGTGTATATATATGTATGTATATGTATGTATGTATATATATGTATGTATATGTATGTATATATATGTATGTATATATATGTATATATGTATGTATGTATGTATGTATATATATGTATGTGTATATATGTATGTATATATGTATGTATGTATGTATATATGTATATATGTATATATGTATATATATATATAATATATAATGTGTGTGTGTTAACGTTAAATTTGTTGCAGGATCAGATCTAATTTTCTTTTTTCGGGTAGGAAATCCGATCCACCATCCACAGACCCTGGGTATCGGATCAGTACCATCTCTCAATTTATACCATTAAAGGTTCTATCTATAACATGTTGCTTCCTAGAACTCAAACTAGAACTCTTTGAAATCTAGAACAATTAACAGATCAAAAGACCTTGAAGGAACCCTGGGTTCTTGTAAATATTTTTGCCTGATATCTCACTTCTGGCTTAAGAATTTGTACACACAGTCCAAACCAAAGCTCCTTTATTTATTTTTTTTATTTATTTGTTAACTATTTTGAAAAAACCAGCATCTTAACGCTCTCAACTTTCCTTTGTTTTTTGTTTTTTTCTTCCTTCAAAAAAAAAAAAAAAAGATGATTGTGGCTGGGTCAGTTGAGCAGGAGACACCACACCTTCATAAAGAATCCGAGACTGCTGAGCGTTCTTCTTACTTCCTGATCATAGCCACATGAGCACGCAGGAATTTACATAATCCTCCTCCATGATGTAGGTCGGGTTTTCATTATCATTTCGTAGATCAAGGGCGAGTCTTCAGTGATACTATTATTTAATGCCTATTTTTAATGAATTAATGTTTTTTTTTCCTTTTATTTAATTTCTATTATTAATACGTTATTTATAAAGGAGGAAAGTTTACGAAATATTAACGTTTTAGAATTTTTTTTTATACTTGGTGCACAATTTTAACATCTAATCACCTGTTTCCAATCAGAGCACTGCAAAAAAAAAAAATCTTATATCTTTGCCGTAAATATAAATGAGTATTTCTCTTTATTAGGTTCTAAATGACTGTGAGATTATTAAGCCTATTTCTCTATTTTTTTTTTTTTAACCCATTTCAATCCAATAAAAATAAAAATATCTGCCGATACAGTGAGCAAATGTTTGCTTGAAATAAATATGTAAATATGATTAGAAATAGGCTTCATTGTCTTATAGTTCTTATTTCTTATATAATAATCTCATAATGAGAAATATTAGATAACTTTTGTCTATCTTCACTTGCTAAGAGATTTTTTTTTTTTACAGTGAGTTTGAAATGTACTGACGATTCCTTGCAATATCTCAGAAAAATATATTGTGATATAATTGATCACGATATCGGTATTTTATCATCATATCGGCCAGCCGCATGTACAGTCTTCACTGGAAGTTCATTAGAAGGGAAAAGAAAGTAAAGAAAGGGTGTGTGTTCATACAGAGGGACTAATTTGGCTATTCTAATGACGGTTAGCTGGAATAAAGCCTCTTTATATATATATATATATATATATATATATATATATATATATATATATATATATATATATATATATATATATATATATATATCTCTTTAGATTTATGTTCATATTATATTTTTATATTCACACGTCACAATATCACCCCGGAGTTGATTATTTTCCTCTAACGGCACGTCCCCATGTGTTTTATTCCTCTTCTTCCCCAGCAATTCACCAACGATTACTATTTTTATTTATTGAAGAATGATACTTCAAGCTCTTTATCTGTTTATAGTTACTTTTAATGTCCCAAAACAGGTTAGTTCCTGTTGTCACTTACGTTATAGCAGCTATAAAGAGTCGTTCCCGCACCAGCCCTCTCTTTATTCTGTCTCTGTAAGTTAATATGAGGAAAAAAACGCAGCTCGACGTTGTTTGGTACCGAGAAACCTCAGAGCGTAAACTCTTCTGTCCTGAAGATGTCGGAAAACTTAAAGCTACAGCTTTAATTCTGACTGTTACAAAGCGCTGACACTGGAGACTCCTTCCGTGTATGTTAAAATACTCATAGAAAATTTACGATTTCTCTAAATGGGTGCAGAGCAAATTGTTCTTGCTGTTCTTTAATTTTTAATTTGTTCTTTAATGCATAACTAGCATTACAAGCAAACTTTAGCACTTTAATATTTACATTCCAGGTTTATTGTATTTCATAGCCTCTCTCTCTCTCTCTCTCTCTCTCTCTCTCTCTCTCTCGCTCTAGAAGGGGCCGTTCTCTCATTCTGAGACCGACCTCCATAAACCCAAGCGCTTTTCCACGTTCTCTTTTGCCTGGAAGAAGAAGAAGAAGAAGAAGAACAGAGATCTCTCTCAGAGCTCCTCAAGTATCTATGTGGAGCCAGAGGTCAGGGGTCACATCAGAGGCCCAGAGGATGAAAACAAGATAGAACAACCTTCCCTCAGGCAACGAGTACATTCTGAGGTAGCTGAGAGTGAATCAGTGGACAATGATGTTGGAAGCACACAAGGTGAAGATCAGAACGCAGTAGAATTTATGCTAGCTAACACAGCGAGCATGTCCATTCCATACATCGATTCCTCGGTTTCTGACAGCGATGGTTACTGTACTCCTCCCGAAAGTCCTAGTTTGGGTTCTTCTCAATCGCTGAGAATTAACGATACTGAAATGCACCAATCATATAACAAATACTACAAAATTAATTCAGAATGGTTACCTGACACCACTATACATGGTACTGCTGAAGAAGGTTCCAGTTTATCTGCCCTGAGCTCCACAGGGTTCTCTGACAAGAGTTCCTCAAACTCACCCGCCAGAACGTTTGAAGGCCACCTCGCACCAATCATTATCATTCCCACCAGCACTGTGGCCTCCTCCATCAACAGCACACTCATAACCGGACACCATCCGGAAAAGAGCACCGGTGCTGATAGCAGGGATCACTCTCTCGCACTTCATCAATGGGACGTGGGCAAAAAAAATCCACAGCGGATTGAATCACACGACTTCACCACTCACATGGATGTAGTCGAGAAATTTGAGGAGGTAAACGCTAACGTGGCCTTGGGCTATCCTGAACAAAGCTCCAGTCAGCTCAGTGAAATCACTGATTCTAAAAACATACCTGCGGGTGACAGAGATGTGTCACTTTACCAACCTGAGATAGGATTCCACAGAGACCGTTCTCACGTCATTGATTATACCATTCAAGACCATGAAACTTTTAGGAAAAATGAGGAGAACGTGGATCACATTGCAGATCCTGATTGTGGTTCACCCATCTCACATGAAGCTTCTGTAGAATTAGTTCCTCTTTCCTGTCCTGATGATCCAGAGATCATCTACTCAACAACAGAAATTTACAGCTCTTCTTTTGGTGAAAATGATGGAAGTCCAGCTTCAGATGTTCCTGGAGTTTACCTTGAGACAGACCTCTCACCTCCATTGACGAGAAGAAGCATCATGCTATCTGACCCTGACCCTGCAACCTTTGACCTCTTCAGGTCCTCATACACAAGTGGCCTTAATTGCAGCAATAACTTCTCAGATCTGCTCTCTGAACCTGACCACCCAAAGCAAGAACAAGAACCTCAAGAGCCAACAATCTCCACCAGTCTCTCATTCGATTCGTTTAACAAATCCTTGTCTTGTGAAAGCATCTCAGCTGCCACAGATCACTTGATGAGGTATTCTTACATTCCTGATCTTTCTCACCGATCTTTCTCTGAAGACCATGAATCAGAAAAGTGCAAAGGAAACAATTTGGAAGCAGATGAATGTGATGAAGAAGGATCTGATGAACTCTCAGAACAAGGACTTGCCAGTAGATCTGCAGTGTTTGAGAAGACGTGCTGTTTATCGGAAGAGAAGGAACCTCACGGTTTTACAGGAAATAACGAGCCCGTGTGTGAGACTGTGATACGTGGAAATGATTTTTACACCATCGAGTCGATTAACAATGATTTGAATGAGTCAGTGAACAGGAAATATTCACAAGATGATGGAAATGCAGTGACATTAAATACAGAAGAGAAACTTACAAGAAAGCAGGAATGTGACATGATAGAACCAAGAACATTTCAAACTGAGGACATGCTTGGATCTTTTTCCAACACTACGATGATAAAGGAGAATGTTGAAGAGAAGACATTTGGCCTGGAACAAGTGTTTCTCAGGGACGAAGTACAATTAAGTGGAGAAAATCAGGCACCACCAGGTGAAGTCGGCCAACAGCTTGAGGAACTCGCTATTATCAAACCAGACATGCCAGTTCTGCAAGTGTGTGTGTCTGAGGAATGTGTAACTGCCCCTCCCATCAGTCTGCACGATGAAGTGTCAGTCACAGACTGCAAGACAGAAACAAACCCGTACGTGGAGGCAGGGTCATGCCACTCCCAGGAGTCAGGATCTCCGATACCACCACAATGGCAGGACTCAACAGGGGGTGGAGTAAACGGCAATGTTGTTACGCTCCATGTGGATAGAGACAACATCAATACACAGGAGCCAGAGGCACGATCTGTCACCTATTATCGAGTACCAAGATTTGAATCTGCTGAACCACAAGGACTACAAGAGACCAGAGACACTTTCCAGCAAATTCAAGAGCGACAAAACGGTGCTGATCAAGAGCACCAAGACGTTGTCGAGAATCCCATCCTCCAATCAGAGAACACAGCCGATAGCAGAAGAGATACCTGCGGAATCTTCACGGAAAGTAGCAACATTCAGGGAGGAATCGTTGTTTGCATCAGAGAGTTTGGTGAGGAAGAGGAACAGTCGACAAAAGAGAGGACAGTCTCAAACAGGCAGCCTGCACCAGGATACACATCACTTGGCCGGTAGGTGGGCTTTTTCTTTCTTTCTTTCTTTCCTTCTTTCTTTCTTTCTTTCTTTCTTTCTTTCTTTCTTTTTATTTCCTTTGTTGGAATTGTGGTCTTAAGCGTTGGATGTTGGATAGTCTGAAAGTTTCTACTGTGGTGGTGCTCCAAAGTGGTGCATTCTCTGAGAATTAATCTTTCATTCGGAAGCTTGTGTTTCCGGTCTACAGCCTCCCTCTCTCCCTTCCTCTCTCTCTCCCTTCCTCCTCTTCTTACTTTTCATCTTTCTAACTCCGTCACACTCTCTGAGCTTCTTCCCTTTCAGGTTTCTATCCTCTTTTATGACTGTGTCCTTAGGGAATTCTTTCCCATTCCATGAATGTTTGAGCTTTTTGTTTTAGGGGACCTACCTGAGATCAGATTTCCGTGCATCACAATCCTAAACAGCTACTCTATAGCCGATCGTCTTTAAGAAACACTGCTCACCTTGTTTTGGGTGGAGGACACACCTGATCGCACCTGTGCCCCGCCCACCAATAACAGATTCATATCTCTCAAGCTGGGTTTCGTAAAACATGGGAGAGGCAGCGATGTGGAATGAACGATATTAGACCATCAGTACAAAGTGTAACTTCTAACCCGTGCTGGAGGTGTGTCTCACTCTTACAAATTCATGACGTATTTAAGGTATTCCACAAATGCCGCCCTTCCTTAAAATCTTTTTTTTTTTTGCCTCGCTCAGATTCAGCTTGTCGTTCATCCTGCATTCTGTAGAGTCGGTCTTTAAAGCAGGTTGCGTTGCTCGACTGTTGGTTGTATCACATAGATGTGCAAATGTTTCTCACCTTGTTTTGCACGAGTCAGTAATGGTTCATAGAATCTGTAAAACGCCACACCTCATTCCAACCTCATTTCACTTTGTTCATTGTGAACTGTCATCAGTTTGCCAAGGGAAATTTATTTTCTTTGAATGCTGCGTTTGTGTATGGCAGGAATGCGTGTCTTCAAATCATAATCGTTTTATTAGGCTTTATTGATGGCACTAAAAGCTGTCCGGACAGTTTCAAACCCCTTGATGTATATGCAGTGACATCATCATTTTACATTTATATTTACGTTTACTCGTTTGGCTGAAGGTTTTATCGAAAATGAGAAAGGATACAAATGAGGTGATCCAAACAATCGTCCTGAATGAGTCCCCGGACCAGTCCTATGGCATGTGAGCGCCGAGGTTTCGTCTTATCCTCTCCTTATGACCTCTCACCATCTGTGTATAGAGACCAATAAAGCTTGGAAGGAAGTAGCAGAGATTGTTGTTTCCTCTGGTGAGTGTATGTAGCTAGAACAGTTAGCTGTACTAACTAGCTCGCTTTGACCGGTGTATACATACACACACATATATATATATATATATATATATATATATATATATATATATATATATATATATATATATATATATATATATATATATATATATATATATATATATATATATATATATAGCCACTACTGTTCCTCATCATAAGTAAAAAATGCTGGAAAGGCCACACCCACAAACAATAAGAATAGTGATCATTACAAGCTCTCACTTATGAATCCCTTGTGTACACACTGTGTACTGTCTTGCAGTACACAGTGGAACGTCAGGAACGTCAGTGTACATGAATTAAAATTGTGTCCTTATTTACCATCCTTTACATAAAATAATGACCCCCACACCCACATGGTTAATCCACATTTATATGCTGTAAAAGAATAAATGACCAATAAGAAGGTCTTTTAGCCTTTAACCCGGGGGTTCCCAAACTTTTTGTGGCATTTTCCTGTGACACCCAAACCTTGACCACTCTAGATTTGTTAATTCCAGATTTTAAAACTATATTCAGCAAATGTTTCCTTCATTTTCTTCATTGAATTGTACATAGTTAGTGAAAATTGTAATATTCATTTACACTCTAAAAAGTGATTATGGCCTTAGGTAAACTTTTACACATTGATATAATGTCCATGTTATTACAATAAATTAAGTTCATCAATGCATATATTTCTATTTAATGGGTTTAACTTACCATAAACCTGACATTCTTTATCTGTTTACTTTTGTTGAACTTAAATATTTTAGTTAAGTGGAAATTCTGCTCTTAATTTAAATATGTTGATCTATGAATTATTTATTTTTTTAAAAGTGTATAACATTAAATGAACGAGACAAAAGAGGATAATTATGATTTTCTCTCACAACCTCATTTGCAAATCAAGCAACACCACGTGGGGTCATGACCCCTAGATTAGGAAGCCCTGATTTAGCATGAGCAGTTAAACACAGTTTAAGATTTATTCAGAATTATAATGTTTAATATCTTTAGTGCTATATTAGTTAGATGTAAATTATTATCATTATACATTCACAGATCTGTTCAGGAC
>CM042563.1:850000-1005000 GCA_023630585.1 Cranoglanis bouderius | reverse complement strand
GCACACACCTGTATTCTTCACACTCCAGCAGCTCTGAGTATGAACCAACCGTGCGCTCCTCCCTCTCCTTCTCTTCTGAGAGAGAGTATGAATCCCTCCCCTCAGCCGTCTCCTTGGACACAGCTGGTAGCCACGGTAACACTGCATGGTGGAATGCGAGGAGCGAAGTCCAGGTGAGCAGTGAGAGCCAGACAGGTGGGAGGAGCTGGGCGGGGCTTGCTGAATCGGCTGAGGAGAGCGAGGTGCAAAGAGACGGAGGAATAACAAACACAGACTCGCATTACAGCACAGAGGAGACGGAGGGATTCTTCTCCGGCATCTTCAAGGCGACTCGTGTGGATCTTTCGGCCCCTGACTCAGAGCCGGAAACCCCGACACTCAGCTCTCCACATGACATGGACACCCTGGTGGACACACTGAAAAGCATGCCGCCTCCTGTTCGACACCGGTCCCTACGCAGCACCTCCAGTCTGTCTTTCTCGTCTCTTCCACCGATTGTTGAAGATGCTACCAGCACTGCTGCTCCTGGGATTGGGGTTTCCGGTATCTCCAGCCCGACCTCTCCTGCACCTGCCGAACCTTTCAACAGCCTGCCGCTGGACCTGGGGTTGAACTGGAGCACCTCCAAAGATATGCGTTCTCCTCTGACAATGATGAACATGCTAAAGGAGCAGCAGGGTCAGGATCCACAGGGGCGCACTCTTATCTTACCGTCGAGAGCTTCAGCTCTCAGTAGCATCGTCATGCGCAAGAGCTCGCTTCCCAACCTCAACCTGGATGAGGGATCTCAAGTTAACGGTATTATTGGAACCTCACGTCTGGACCACAGCCTGCTGTTTTCCAGTTACCGTTCCGAACAGAAGGAAGAGAACGGCAAGCCATCAGGTCACCGGTCTCTCTTCCGAGCAGCCTCGTTGCCTGAGGTTAGCTCCGGACACGACTACCACAGCATGTTTTCCAAGGGACCGGACTCGCTGGGGTCCGCAGGGTACAGTTATGAGCTGTCCTTCCTCACGTCGTCCCCAAGCTCCCTCCCAGGGTTGACCGAGACGTCTCGTATCAGCAGGAGCCCTTTGGTCATCCACAGCCCCACTCCTGAAAGCCCTACCTCCAACAATACACCTCCTGTGTTGCACAGCCTTTCTCCAGAATCACCGAAACCCTCAAGCCTGCAGCGGAGCCTCAGCTTCGGCGAGTCTTCCCTCGGCTCGCCCGTCCATAATGGCGTCGGAAACAACTTCGGTGTCATCCGAGACCCTGAACCAGACAGGAACCTACAGGCCAAGTACAAAGCGTTCCCAGATGCCTATGTAAGTAGTCTTTGAGATCATGTAATGGTAGACAAATTTTGGGATCTGGATATTATTTTGGTGTCTGATGTGACCTCTTTGAAGTTTAAATATTAACGATGTCATGTTAAATGTGTTTTTAGTAGCAGATCAATTCTTGTTTGCATTTCTTGAGTCACAGGGTATCGTCTAACTGTGTAAATTTTCAGAAAAGACGTTTCGGGACTCTCCTTTTCCTTCAAAACAAGGTCCTGCTGTGAAACTGTAGAACACAGGCAGTGAAAGGTGACGGGGAAAAGAACACCTCAGAGAAAAGGGATTACAATCGAGTCTCAGAGACTCGTATCCATTACCGCAGGCCTCATGCAGGATTCACATTTCTTCTTTTCTTCTGAAGTGGACTAGCTTTGCTGTCGGTCTGTCTCTCACATCGCTAGTCCTGTTTGCTTTGTGGTTCAGCGACTGTGAAGTCAAACATCTTTTAAGAGACGTTCAAACAAAAAATGACATTTGAGCAAATAGCAGGACTTGATACAAACCTGCACAGAGTCCGTCACCTATACTCGGATGTAATAAACATAAACGTACCCGAGGTCCGAACAGATATTGCTGAAAATTCAGTCACGTCTCCGGTGCAGACATGTTTTCAGAGTGTTTTTTGGTTTATTAGCTCTCATGTCGTGCTCCGGCACGTCGTCATAAAACATTATCAGCTGCTCGTGCTCAGCTGGAGGCGCGATGTAAAGATCCTCATCCTGCTCCTGCGCTGTGAACAAATCACACTGCTTTCAGACAACAGCAGATGAATGCGCTAGCTTCCTCCACGATGCTAATTGCCCCGATGGAACCTTAATTGCAGGTTTTGTGTACACAAAGTAATTACGTGTACTACATACACACGGTCAAGTATGCGTAGGCGTGGGCTAATGATGCAAATTCCAAAATAAATGGTTGGAATTGTTCCTTTGATACCTTTAGCCGGTTGTGTTTTTGTCGTTTTGACCTGAGCATCATGAGAATTCCTGAGAAGTTCGTGAGCACTGCCAGTCCTGCAAAGCAAGAATCTCATGGTGAGACTACTGTGAAATAAAAAATAAAGCTTTTGTAATAATAAAGGTTACTACTAATAATAATAATAATCATTAGAAAGAGAGCAAAAAAATTTAAGAAAAGTTGCACACAAATTAATAAATAAATAAATCATAAAAATAGAGTCTATAAAAATGTTTTTAGCTGCTTTTTAAAATTATATACTGGAGCGAACGTCTCAATACTTTATTATGAATCTGATTTGGGGGGCGGGGTTACAGATTTGGTTTGCGACGTAATTAAAACCGTCCGCAACTTTGGACCGTGAGGACCCTCGTGCTGATTTGGTTAGCTAGCTAGGTATCTCAGCTAATGTTGACGATGAAACGATCGTGGTTGTCATGGTAACGTCGAAATCTATTTTGATAGCACTCTGGCCCTTGACTTTGTTAAATAATGAGAAAAGGAGGAAGTAAAATTGAGCTTCTGAGACTGAAATCTCACTCGTGTGAGATAGTTTACTAGCAAGTTACCTAGCCAGCTAGCTAATTTAGCTCATTTTAGTGCTTTTAGGAAGTTAGGTGATGGCAGGAGGATTATGGGGCGTTACCAAATTTGCATATTCGTGTATATTCATGAATGCGTCATTTGTCACAGGTGTCACGTTTTATTTTCGCAGTACTGTGCAAGTGTTTTGTTTGAATGTACTTTTGTGTTTTCAGTTTTATTTCGTGAGCATGTTATCTTACACAGGAAACTTGCCATCCTACAACAGATGGTAAAAACTGGTTTGACAGAATAGCTATCGAATCTGCAGGTCCTTCTGAAGAATTTCCTATCATGTGTGATGTTTATAAACACTTCCTGGAGCTTGTGTAAAAGAGCACGAGATATGCAGAGAAGATTGTACAGGAGGAATTTTAATAATAATCGTATTTTTGATCAGCGTTGATGTTAAAATCGCGCTCGGACACACCCAGTCACCGAGGAGTGTGCGGTGCTGTTTGAATAAAAGTCGACGGAAGGAACCGGGTGAGCAATTATTAAAAATCATTATGCAAGTCTGAGCACATTCGGCCGAGTCGACGTGTTCCTTCCCTCAGGCTTTTAAACACGTCTGTTTTAAACACCGGAGACACCGGGGATCACCAGTTTCAGCTCCTTGTGACCGTTTTTTTTTTTTTTTTTTGTCTTATTGACTTCAAGAGAGAGAAAAAAGTGAAGCTTGTGAAGGAGCAACTGTTTACAGCTGCTATAACATAAGTGCGAACAGGAACTAATCTGTCTCGCAGACATTAAACGTAACTATAAATGGATAGTAAGTATGGCGTGTCATTCTTTAACACGTTATCAATAAGTGCAAATTGCTGTGTTATGAAGAGGAACAAAACACTTCAGAAGGTGCTGTTAGAGGAAAATAAACTTCCCGTCGCCTCAGTAGTCCCCTGTAGCGATGAAGCCCTGCTGCTGTTAGCAGCCATGGGAATCGGAAAATTCTCACTCGTCATTTACAACACACTCGTTCATTTGGCAGGCGCTTTTATCCAAAGCCATGTGCAAGTGAAGCGGAATCTAATCGAGCACAAAGCCGTTTAGGGCGAAGCGTTTCGCTCGAGGGACGAGCTCCGGTCCAGCGTCCTGGCCCCGCGAGAGAACTTCATTTCCGAATCCACTGAAGTCGTGTGAAGGAGACCTGAAGAGTAAAGTGTGTCCTTAGAGAAAGAGGAAATGTGAAAAGCTGTCTCCCGTTGTACTGAATATCAGTGAAGTTATGTAGCTAAAAAGCAGTAAAACATGGTATTTAGCATTTCATAGTCGCTCTGAACAACACTGACAAAAATAGCACAATGTGATTAGAACTGCAAAATAGTTCTTCAAGGGTACTTTAAGAGCTCTTAGCCTCCGAAAGGGTTTTACATTGAACTCTTAATGAGAGGAAAACACTTTGTTGTAGATTTCTACAAGGCGCAAAGTTTTTTTTGGCGTGTGATAAATAACACGTTGTTGTACAAGGGAAATAAACTGCCGTCTCAGCATTCAAACAGCATAAAAATGTGTCCATATATTTTTAAAAAAAAAGTATTTACCAAACTATTTGTAATAAATGTGGCTTATTTTAATTCTGAATTAGCGTTTTATCAGCGCTCGTCAGTCAGCAGTCGGCTGTAGAGTGATTTATGGCGCTGGAATTCCTGCACAAGCGTCTGTTTAAGTCTCTCAGGCGAGCTGTAAGGAGAACCCAGTTTTACCACCAATTAATCCAAAGATCATGTGACATCTGGGTTTGTATGTTTAGCGATCAGGAACACTGTCTAATCATACAGACGTTTGGCGGATCATTTCTGAGTTCTAGCTGTCACTCCTGCTTTCGTAACCACAGCTCAGTGAACATGCAAAGACTTCTGGCTGAGTGTTAAAGAAAACACGGCCTCTCCTTATTAAACCAAACACACACACACACACACACACACACACACACACGCACAAACATAGTCATTAGTCATTAGTCATGCATATATATTGTGTCAAATAGTGTGTGCTAAGATATTAAGATATGACCACAGGACAACCAAGTAATTATGTTTGAGTTTCAGCAAACATGTAAAAACTGTTCTGTGGTCTGATGAGACCGAAATGAAAGTTTCTGGACTTGGCACATAGCGTTATGTTTGGCAGAAACCCAAAACCAAGAACACCATTCCTATTGTGAAGCATGGTGGGAGGGGGGAGAGAAGGGGGTGAATACTTATGCACAGAACTGTATTATACATAACACACACCTTTAGCATAATGTGTATGTGTATTAATGTGTATTAGGACAACCCAGTTTCTTTTATTTACACGATTAACAGTTTGCAAATGTACGCTCTTTCACCGACTCAGATATAAATGACTAAACAGTGGTACATTTTTGTAAAAAAAAATATATATATATATATATATATATATATATATATATATATATATATATATATATATATATATATATATATATATATATATATATATATATATATATATATATATATATATATATATATATATATAATAAAACACACACACACACACACACACACACCAAACTGTACTTATACAATGTGAAAATGGTGTTTGTCAGGTTTGTATTTATGTATATGTGTGTAAAGTCTCTAAAACTTTTCCGTCTGCAGCTCACTAAAGAGAAAGAACACGGCAAACTGAATCCTCGACCTGGGAAGGTGAGTGTGTATAAACACAAACATACACTACACACCTCTATACACTAACATACACCTCTATACACTAACATACACCTCTATACACTAACATACACCTCTATACACTAACATACACTATACACCTCTATACACTAACATACACCTCTATACACTAACATACACTATACACCTCTATACACTAACATACACCTCTATACACTAACATACACCTCTATACACTAACATACACCTCTATACACTAACATACACCTCTATACACTAACATACACCTCTATACACTAACATACACCTCTATACACTAACATACACCTCTATACACTAACATACACCTCTATACACTAACATACACCTCTATACACTAACACTACACCTCTATACACTAACATACACTACACACCTCTATACACTAACATACACTACACACCTCTATACACTAACATACACTACACACCTCTATACACTAACATACACTACACACCTCTATACACTAACATACACCTCTATACACTAACATACACCTCTATACACTAACATACACCTCTATACACTAACATACACTACACACCTCTATACACTAACATACACCTCTATACACTAACATACACCTCTATACACTAACATACACTACACACCTCTATACACTAACATACACCTCTATACACTAACACACACCTCTATACACTAACACACACCTCTATACACTAACATACACCTCTATACACTAACATACACTACACACCTCTATACACTAACATACACTGCACACCTCTATACACTAACATACACCTCTATACACTAACATACACTACACACCTCTATACACTAACATACACTACACACCTCTATACACTAACATACACCTCTATACACTAACATACACCTCTATACACTAACATACACTACACACCTCTATACACTAACATACACCTCTATACACTAACATACACCTCTATACACTAACATACACCTCTATACACTAACATACACTACACACCTCTATACACTAACATACACTACACACCTCTATACACTAACATACACCTCTATACACTAACATACACCTCTATACACTAACATACACTACACACCTCTATACACTAACATACACCTCTATACACTAACATACACCTCTATACACTAACATACACCTCTATACACTAACATACACTACACACCTCTATACACTAACATACACCTCTATACACTAACATACACCTCTATACACTAACATACACTACACACCTCTATACACTACACACCTCTATACACTAACATACACCTCTATACACTAACATACACCTCTATACACTAACATACACTACACACCTCTATACACTAACATACACCTCTATACACTAACATACACTACACACCTCTATACACTAACATACACTACACACCTCTATACACTAACACACACCTCTATACACTAACATACACTACACACCTCTATACACTAACATACACTACACACCTCTATAGACAAACATACACCTCTATAGACAAACATACACCTCTATAGACAAACATACACCTCTATACACTAACATACACCTCTATACACTAACATACACTACACACCTCTATACACTAACATACACCTCTATACACTAACATACACTATACACCTCTATACACTAACATACACCTCTATACACTAACATACACTATACACCTCTATACACTAACATACACCTCTATACACTAACATACACTATACACCTCTATACACTAACATACACCTCTATACACTAACATACACCTCTATACACTAACATACACCTCTATACACTAACATACACCTCTATACACTAACATACACCTCTATACACTAACATACACCTCTATACACTAACATACACTATACACCTCTATACACTAACATACACCTCTATACACTAACATACACTACACACCTCTATACACTAACATACACTACACACCTCTATACACTAACATCCTCTATACACCTCTATACACTAACATACACCTCTATACACTAACATACACTACACACCTCTATACACTAACATACACTACACACCTCTATACACTAACACACACCTCTATACACTAACACACACCTCTATACACTAACATACACTACACACCTCTATACACTAACATACACCTCTATACACAAACATACACCTCTATACACTAACATACACCTCTATACACTAACATACACTATACACCTCTATACACTAACATACACCCCTATACACTAACATACACTACACACCTCTATACACTAACATACACCTCTATACACTAACATACACTATACACCTCTATACACTAACATACACCTCTATACACTAACATACACTACACACCTCTATACACTAACATACACTACACACCTCTATACACTAACACACTATACACCTCTATACACTAACATACACCTCTATACACTAACATATATACCATATATGCCATAAGACGATGTGTTTAATTTAATGAACTAAACACAATATAAATCTATATGACTGAATCTATTAAAGGGAAGTAAATCCTGTAACAGACAGCGACATTAACCTGAGGGTGTTCATAGTGTGTGTGTGTGTGTGTGTGTGTGTGTGTGTGTGTGTGTGTGTGTGTGTGTGTGTGTGTGTGTGTGTGTGTGTGTGTGTGTGTGTGTGTGTGTGTGTGTGTGTGATAAAAAAGAATAGAGTGGGGTACTTTTTCCAAGCAATGTTAAAAAAAAAAGTTTTATAAACACTACTTACAGTGCATCATATTAATCGTTTATAATGTGTTATAAGCATTATGTATAATGCTTTATATTAACACTTGATAATAAATGATAATTACATTTAGAATATATATATATTTAGAAATGTATGTTTTAAAAGCTCCTTATGATGCATTAAATGAACCTTTCATAATGTTATAAATGTCCTGAAATGTACAGTACATGTAACAATATGCATTATTCCTTATTAATGGGATAGATTTCCTCTCAACAAAGCCCATGTTTTTAAAGCTTTATGACTTATTATATGAACTTGTTATACTTTGTAATTTAGGGTAAAAAAAAATAATGACACAATCTAGCGTGCTGTTATAAAACTTAATAGCATGCGTCTTTTTCAGTGAAGATTATATTTAAAATCGATGTTATGTTGCATGATGTGTTTTAAAAAAAGAACTTCTTTAATGATTTAACAGTTTGACCTTCAGAGCAGAAATATTTCTTTTCCTAATCGCTTCTCAGACTCATTACTTTAATCCTGACCAACCCCCGAATTAAAGGTCAGACCTGTTCCTACTGATCATTTCTGTTTCCTGCAGCTTCTTTAACATCCTGACCTTTACAGTCCTGACTTTAAAAAACGCCTCACATTCCTGCTCTGTTTAAACACATAATTCAAAGTCTAACGCTCTAATCACCGAGTAATGTGTTGGAGTCTAATCTAATCTGTAAAATATAGATGATAACACTGCTCTGTTCCCTTTCATTCCACTTCTGAGTTTCAGTGTTTTATTTAAAGTACAAACGAGAAAGAAAATGTCAAAAAGTTCAGTTAAACACATACCGGTGATGTAAAAGTAAACACACCCACACTGTCTGTAGATATTTTGGGAAAACTGCAGTAAAGCAGTGACACTGATCTAAATGTTGATCAGACGTTGTAGACAGAGTGAGGTTTGTTTTTCAGTATAATGATAAATTAATGAAATTGAAATCAATCAGCCAATTCAGTTCATTTTTTTAATATATATTTTTATTTCTATATAGCGCTTTCAACAGTCAACACTTGTCTCTAAGGAACTTTACAGAAATCTGGATGTAGATGTAGATCCCTCATGACGGTGGTGAAACCTTGAAAGGGCTCGAAAGGGAACACTGGATAATGCGATTATAAATCATTACACTCCTACACATGTATACTGTAGACTCTAGCAGTGCTAGGTGTGTTTAAAGGATCCTCAGTACGAGCACCAGGGTTTTGATGATCTCAGTAGAGTTTTAGCTTTAAGTCTGTCGTATAACCAAGTGAAGTTGTAGACTGGAAATGATACAGACCTGAGCGTAAACCGTTTATAGCAAGTGTAGTTATTAGGGTATGAAAGTGAGACCATCTACAGCCGTCATTACGGTGTCTGCGTGTGGAACCGTCCAAAGCCATCTCATGGCAAACTGCAGGCTATCCGTGTGGGGACATCCTCATCGGCGGTGAGTGATTTACAGGTGAGCGAGGCATCAGGACGGATCAGACAGGTCCGGAGAGCAGAAGGAGACAGGAACACTGGCATCTCATCAGGCAGAGAGAGAGAGAGAGAGAGATTATTAGCTATGGTCTTGTCCTGTAATGGTTTATGAAGGTGCACAAAGATGCATGGGTTTTCTCAGCATATAATACAGTGACCTCAGAAAGTCACTTGGAGGTCACAGCACGCTACATCACGATAACCTAGTTGTATTGTAGAATGCTGTAATAACACATAATGAGTTTCATTATGTGGCATAATGTGTTTTTTAACCTTTACAGCAGAAACGTTTCTTTTCCTAATCGCTTCTCAGACACATTTCTTTAATCCTGTCCAACCCCAACTTAAAAGTCAGACCTGTTCCTGCAAGATGATCATTTCTGACCTTTTACAGTCCTGACTTTAAGAACGCCTCACACTCCTGCTCTGTTTAAACACGTAGTTACCTGACTAACGCTCTAATCACGGAGTAATGTGTTCGAGTCTAATCTGATCTGTAATCCCATCACACTGCTCCGTTCCCTTTCATTCCACTTCTGAGTTTCAGTGTTTTATCAAAAGTACAAACAAGAAAGAATATTTTATAAAAAGTGATTTGGGTGCAAGACATACATCTATAGATATAGAAAACGTTACTACGTTAGTAAAAACGTATTTTACTAGCCACTCCGACGTGGCAGCGTGTCCGCCATTTTGAAAAGATCCAAATGAAATGATTAGATAATGCGGATCGATGCAGAGATGTGACTCCGTCTTGATAAAATCATCAATAACTCACTTTTTATTCAACCGTGTTTTATAAAACTTGCTCTGTCACAATCGTCACAAATTTCTGTATATTGTAGGTGATGTAAAAGTAAACACACCCATAATGTCCATGTCCTGATTGCTGGAAAACCTGCAGTGGAGCTAAATATACTGTAGATAAGGACAGAAATGATCATAAAAACCTTTTAGTTCTGAGTGATTTTTATAGCTGTTGATATAAATCCATTACATGCTTAATGACATGACGGCATAATGATGATAAATAAGACTGTAAATAAGAATTATATAAAGTCACACTATCGTCGTGATTTTACACAATAGAGGACCATGTGCTGGTTTACAGGTGTCTCTGCTCACGCTGCCCCCGGTGGCCGGAGCCGGTACTGCAGCTACGTCTCTATTCTTTATTGGAGTTTGAGTTTTAGGATTTTTTAAATTTTTTTTATTAAAGGTGCTGATTTTTTCCCTCTTTATTAGATGTTGATATACAACCGTCCGGGACTGTGTGGACAGAGGATCGAGGTGAAGGGAGACGTGATGGACGCTACGGAGTGGGAGTTTCCAGAAACCATCTCCGTTAGAGTGGTCCGAGGAGGGTGAGAAACAAATCTCTCTCTTTCTCTCTCTCTCACACACACACACACACACACACACACACACACACACACACACACACACACACTCTTCATTTATAATCATTTATAATATAGAACAGAGTATAAGGTATAAAGTAAGGTTCTTGTTTTTAACTAAAAACAAGAAATCGGCACTAAACTCATGAAGTTACATGACTAAGTCAGAATAATGAACGTGTGGATTTATAAAAAGAAACAATTATAAAAATTATCCATTTATCTTGCATTAATTTTTAAATTTCTTTTAAACAAGGTTAAGACATTTAAAAATGTATATTGCAGTTGCACAAATGTGGCATTATACCAAATGTAAATTTTTATTTATTGTCAATTTTAGGTGATTTTTCTCGCTGTACGTTTTTAGAATTTAACAAAAATTGGTTGATCTACAAAAATATTTATTAAAAATGATAAAAAATGATTGAATTGTTTTGTTTTAAATGACCTAATTCTTACTGTGGATGCTACAATAATACTAATAACATAAGTTTGCATAAGAGTTTTATTAAGATCATGTTAGTTAATTAAAACAGTCAGTTGTGTGCGTAATCATTCTTAGTTGAATGTTTTTAACTTTCTGGTTTGTCTGTAAGCACTAATGTAATTGATATTTACAGATGAAGGCTTTAAAATAATAAAATTAGACCTCATCAGGATGTTTTAACGCTGAATGAGTTGAAAAGTGGCCAGTGGTTTATGAATAAATGAAGTTTAATGAAGTGAACATGCGCCACAACAATTAAATCATACTCTGTAGCTGGGTTTTATACGAGAAGCCGGACTTTAAAGGAGAGAAGATCGCGCTGGACGAGGGAGACACCGAGCTGACCAATCCGTTCAGACCGCCGGAGGACGAGCCGAGAGCTGAGCAGAACGGAGAACAGGAGAACGGAGAACCCAGACACGCAGAACCGAGACGCTTCGTCATCGGGTCGCTGCGCAGAGTAGTCAGGGTACGACACACACACACACACACACACACACACACACATTTACTAAGGGATTTGTGTCTTTCACGTGACTTTTGTCTGTTTTGTCTCTGTGTTAATTAATATTCATAAGTGGGCGGGGTCCGTGCATATAGACCGATTTATCACCAGCAGCCTGAAAGTCACTTCAGGTCCATTAATTAATTTTTTTTGCTTTAGCTAAACAAATAGTTTTCAGATGAGTAAAGTCTAGTTTAACAATCGTATACAGAATTTACAGACTTTCTTACTTTTTCTTACTTTAATTAATTAATTGATTTTTTTTTTTTTTTTTTTTTTTTTTTGAGGTGCAAATTTTAATCCATTTTTTATTTTTTACTTTTAAAGTTAAAGCACTGACTTATTTCTCTATAGACAAGCAGAATTTAGGATGTGACTTGTAGTCAATACAGTATGAAATTTCACATGAATTTTATTTTATTAAAAAGAAAAGAAGAAAAAATATTTGATGAAATATGATGCAGGTGAAAGAGAAAAACATTAAGCACACCTTTTACATCGTATTTATTTTACTGATTTTACATTTCCAACACTTCCCTCATGTCATGGTTTTTTCCGGACGTCTTCATGTCGTCTGCAGGACTACAGCGTTCCTGAGATCTGTCTCTTCCCTGAGGAGAACGCTGAGGGAAAGAAGGTGGTGTTCAGGGACACATCAGATGACGCCCGGATCTACGGCTTCCCCATTAAAGCCAACTCCATCATCATCAACGCTGGGCTGTGAGTGACGCTAATGAAGTAGACACCTAGAAAGTCCTTTAGTTATAATATATAGTTAGTTATATATAATATATATAATATTCATATACATGAATTCATTACAGTCATCTATGAATTAATTAAATATACTACATCACGATAACCTAGTTGTATTGTAGAATGCTGTAATAACACATAATGAGTTTCATTATGTGGCATAATGTGTTTTTTAACCTTTACAGCAGAAACATTTCTTTTCCTAATCGCTTCTCAGACACATTTCTTTAATCCTGACCAACCCCAACTTAAAAGTCAGACCTGTTCCTGCAAGATGATCATTTCTGACCTTTTACAGTCCTGACTTTAAGAACGCCTCACACTCCTGCTCTGTTTAAACACGTAGTTACCTGACTAACGCTCTAATCACGGAGTAATGTGTTCGAGTCTAATCTGATCTGTAACGGCATATATATATATATATATATATATATATATATATATATATATATATATATATATATATATATATATATATATATATATATATATATATGAAGAGAATATTAATAAATATTCATTACTTAATAATATTGTTACTTTGAAGTTTTTTTTTAAAGATCGGAGGAGACGAGTCTCAATCAAGGCTCATCCGGAGCAGTGAATATTTTATGGATGAAATGATGAATGAAGTTAAATTTTCTGTGTAAGTGTAGCGGATGAGCACTCAGTCAGGTTATCATTCACACCGTGGCCACGTTTTCTTTACAGGAGAGCGCATCGAATTAACACAAACACTGGCTTCATTTTATTAATTCATTGCGGATTAAAAGTGTTATAAAAGGTCCTACATTCTGCACTAACATTATGGTTCCTTGACCTTGATTCAGTGTCTCATGGCTTCATGAAGTTGCACGCGAGTAACTGACGGAGCACGATATAAAAAAAAATAAAATAAAATGCAAAATAACAGGACGTGCTGGATCAAGTGCTATTCTGTGTATAACGAGTGCGGAAGCCGTTTTGTTCAATTAAAGCAAATTTACAACTAGGACTATTCATGCTGTAATATATTGGTGATATTCTTACCATATACTTACCAGCGTATTAGTCTTTTTATGTTTATTTTTAAATTGTCTCTTGCTTTTATGTTACAACACATTTACATTTGCCAGCAAAGAAAAAACGCTGTTTCTGTTTTCAGTCCGTATTTTCTATCCCTGAGTTTTTCGGGGTTTAAAGGTGAGTGTTTGTGTTTAGAGGCAATGGTCTAGACGTTATTCTAAACTCTCTTCTACTCAAGAACAATCCGGTAACCACTGAGGTGTGAACTACATGCAGGGGATTTTAATAATCTGAATGTGGAGCTCAGAAAATGCAGTTAAGCGGCCGCGTAAGCCGACTCTGAACACCAGCAACTTTCCTCACGTAAACACTGACGTAACTCTCGGGCTCAAGTCGCCGAACCTGAATACGAATGTGAATTGTTTTACTGTGCCGTACTAAATGACTCGAATCGCTAACTAAAGGGATTATGGTGCTCATCACTATTAGTGAGTCACTCATGCAGTTTTCTCTCCCCGTGTCGTAGGTGGCTGGTGTTCGCCGAGCCCTTTTTTCAGGGCAACCCGCGGGTCCTGGAGGTCGGAGGCTTCCCAAATCCAGCCGCCTGGGGTGTCACGCATCCCTACGTAGGCTCCCTACATCCTCTCAAAATCGTAAGTGTGTCTTACTGTAAAACACGGCTCGAGTGTGAATCTTGTCGGAGCGCAGAGTTCATGGAGTTTCGTTTGTGGTTTAGGGAGAACCGAGAGTGGAGAGACTCAACGAGCCTAAGGTAAGACACTCTGTCAACACTGACATACAATCGTAACACAAATGGCACATGTATTGTGTACGAGCTTTGCGTGTGTGTACAGGAGTGTGTCTGATGTGTCGTGTTGTTGTTTTAATTCTCAGCTGGTGATCTATGATAAACCGTATTTCACCGGGAAAAGCCGAGAGATTTACACCCACATGAGAGACTTCATAACCAAAACAGACCAACAGCAGAGGGCGTTTATGTACAGCGTCGGGTCCATGAAAGTCATCGGTGGCATGTGAGTGTGTGTGTGTGTGTGTGTGTGTGTGTGTGTGTGTGCAATTCACCAGATGTTTTATTGTCATGTGTAACTGTAAATGATTGGTATAATGCTGGCATCTTGTTAAATTATTTGCTAATTCCATTATCGTTCTCATGTTCGTCGCCGTCTCTTAGTGCTGATGAAATGCCCAAACATTATAATTTCCTGACATCGAACGCAGCCTTAAATTTCATTTCCTGTCCCATTTTTGACCCTGCATTCACGCCTGCAGAGATTTTCTGTCTTGTGTTGCTCAAATCACGTTACGCTGCTCACTAGAGTCCTATCTTTAATTTACTGCCGGTTGCTGTGTTTTCATTGGCTAGCGCTAAAAAATAAAATATCACCCATTAGACTATAAATTTCTTCCGAAAATACGGTTCTGGATCACATCTATGCTGTGCAACACTGTCTCCTAGCAACAGAATGAACCAAAAACTTGCAGAAAATTTCTCCCTTTAAAAGCAGCGCTGTTGATATGTTTGGGGCGGATAAACACGGCGGGTTTCAGTGTCTGATTCATAAACTGATAAACTGTGACTAGGAACAAATACCTGGAACCAAAAAACACAGATTTTCATAATGGAAGAAAAAAAAAGTATACAGTTTGCATAAAATTAAACTTGCCCCACCCACTTTGTTTTGCTACCCACACCTGTTGATAATGTCTTTATTCTACATACATTCTATGTACACTGTGTGTGTGTGTGTATATATATATATATATATATATATATATATATATATATATATATATATATATATATATATATTATTTAACACCATGATCTTACACCTTATGTTTATGAAAACAGCGCCCCCTGTTATATATTGTATATACCACTGTATATACACTAACGCCCGCTCACGTCCAATCATAAAATTTATTCATGATTATCACTGAGGAGTAGTGTTTACACGTCTTATTTATCTTGTCTCTCTCTCTCTCTCTCTCTCTCTCTCTCTCTCTCTCTCTGTGTGTGTCTCAGATGGGTGGGTTATGAGAAGGAGGGTTTTCGTGGACATCAGTACCTGCTGGAGGAGGGCGACTATCACGACTGGCGAGCGTGGGGGGGCTGCGACTCCGAACTGCGCTCTGTCCGGGTTATCCGAACTGTGAGTGACAATTCTGCAATATACACACACACACACACACACACACACACACACACACGCAGTGTTACTCGATGAACTTGTACACTGATATATAAATAAAAACAAATATTCATAGTTCCTTCAGTATTCTATGCTGGCTCAAGGTGAGAGTATACGACAATAGGAGACAGTTAGGATGCTAAGCCACACACACAGATAACACACCTGTGCTGTATTCATCAGTTCACAGGATACATACACGTAGGTACATTTATACAGGTACGTGTGAAATGCCAGTCGTGATCGTGTGACAGTCGAGACACCGGCGATGTTAAATTCACTGAAGCACTCGTGGTGTGCAGGACCTGAGCAACCCCATGGTGGTGATGGTTGAGATGTTGAGTGAGGAGGAGGAGGAAGAGCGCACGTTCGAGGTGACTGAGGCCATTCCCGATGTGGAGCTGTTCGATTTCCACACGTCTACACGCTCCATCCACGTCCTCAGCGGAGCGTAAGTGATGAAAATCACCCACTTTTTCACTTTCAACTATAGTGTTAACCGTTTCTCTGTTTCTCCCAACACCTGATACTAACCATCATGTGCTCTCGATTTACTCTCACTTCATTCTCATGAGCTCCCCCACCCCACCCCACCCCACCCCCTCCCCCCCCCCCTCACTTTTCTCTCCCCTTACTCTCTGTTGACTCTCATTGTCTTTCTTTCCTCCTCACATTACTGTAGGTTTATTTCGCCTTTACTCTGATTAGCTTCACGGAGACTTAGTGTGCAGGTATTTAATGACGGCTGTCCTCCGGTTGGCAGGTGGGTGGCGTACTCTCATGTGGATTACTCAGGAAACCAGTACGTCCTGGAGAAAGGTTTCTACAACAGCTGCGCAGACTGGGGCTCAGGAGATAGCCGGATCTGCTCCATCCAGCCCATCCTGCCCGTAATGAAACACTGACCCAATAGTAGTAGTAATAGTAGTGACCCAATACAGATTATTATCTGCCAATGCACATTTTCAGTTTTAAAATGCTTTACACTCAGTGTTCTCTGGTGTTAATAACCAGCCAGTGGTAATACAATGTGTATACGGTGATATAGTCTAGTTTACATAATAAAATATTGATAGAGTGGTGTAGGTGATAACATGACAAAAAAACAATATAGCTTGGCTTATAAATAACTTCTTTTTTTTTTTTTTAAAAATTGCTAATACAAAGTATGATGTTGATGCTAAATGTCGTAATATTATGTCATCACACAATGAATTGATGGATCCTCCTGTGTTTCAGGCCCTGGCTGATTCTCAGGCTTTCCGCAGCGAGGTTGGTTCATCACATGACATTTGAACTACTAAAATATTTCCCCATTAGGACGTGTGTGTGTGTGTGTGTGTGTGTGTGTGTGTGTTGGTTAATTCTGGATAGAGATTGGTCAGAAGAGAAGGTGTTGTTTAGTTTTCTATAACGGCAGACAGTAGCGCAGCTGCAATTCACAGGTTTATATTAACGCGTCCGTTCTATTAATACGTTATCGTTTCTATAGTAACAGCTCATTCACAGGGACTTGCACACTCCACCCTCCACTTAAACCTTTTTAAAACGTTTATTTAACATTTATGGAAGGAGTCTCCAGTAACAGTCAGAAAGCCGTAACGTTAAAGTTTTCCGACATCTTCAGGACAGAGGAGTTTACACGCTTTGTTGTTTGTTTGTTTTTTTGCTGTTTCTCAGTAACACGACAAGCCGCGATTATTATTATTTGTCTTATTAACTTGAAGAGGGAGAATAAAGAGAGGCTGGGGAGGGAACGACTGTTTATAGCTGCCTTAACGTTGGTGAGAAGTTGTTTCGTGAACATTAAATGTAACATAAAAAGTGTGGCGTGTCGTTCTTTACATCATTGGAAATTTGCTGTGGGGTGAGAGGAATAAAACACTTCCTATAACATGCTGTAAGAAGGAAATAACTGTTTAAACTTCAGGGCGGTAAGAGTAACTCGGTGTTTTATTTTTCTCTGCCGCTGTAGCTGCTGTCGTACACGGAGCCGAATTTCCAGGGGACGTGTCAGGTTCACTGTGAGAGTGAGGAGTTTCTGTCTGAGAGAAGAACAGTGAAGTCCTGCAGGGTGGTGGGAGGAAGGTCAGTTCACTCACATTTTACGACTTCCCAGAATTCCGGGATGACCACACGGAGATCGGCGTGAATGGTCCGAGATTCCAGATCAAGTTTTATAATCATTCAGTGCCAACATTTTTTTTTCTTTCTTTGCTTTTAGAGCGTTTTGGATCTCTGGCAGAATTTTCCATCCTTCATTCAAATTTAAAGTGCACCTATTACGCGTTTTCAGATATTACCGTTCATGTAACCTGTTATATAGCTGTTTGTGAATGTAAAAAGTTTCAAAAATCAGAAACACACGACAAATGGAAAGAAAGAACCGACTCTGAACAGCTGAAACGAGTCGTTAGTAATTCCAGACTTACTCCCTGTACGGACCTACGTAGGTTTGTAACAAAAAAAAACCCGCCTCTGGTCTTCATTGGCTGCTCGCGAACAGCGTGTGCTTTGACCCCGCCCTCAAACTCTACAGGTGAGGTTGCATCCTGAAAGAGTGGTTCATGTCTAGAAGACGTCGTTTTCTACGAAACCACTTTCGAAACCAAAGGATGAGGATGTAACGCGTCAGTGGTTAGCGTTTTTTAGCTGTTAGCCTCTGCTAACCGGCTAACTCACGTTATTGCCAAACTACATATAAACTTGGTCGGTGAGAAACGTCCTGTTCTCGTCGTGCTCGCGATGGTGGACTCGGGCACGAAGGTAAGACTACGACATTATTACGGAGCTGGTAGTGTGCGTTTCCTTTCCGACACGCGCTGTAAGCGGTAGACCAACACAACAGACCGGGAGATCTGACCAATCGGAGCAGAGTAGGCTCTCTGAAGGGAGGAGTTTAGAGTGAGCGGATCGCTGTACGAGTCGTTTGTGACCCGGAGAAAAAGAGGTGATGCTGCGGTGTAAATTATGAGAAAACGAAAGTGTTTTTTTTGACGTTGGATGCATGTAAACGTATTGTATGAGACCTTTAAAACAAAATCAGGCACGTTTAAAAAGCATAATAGGTGCACTTTAAATGCTGATTATAAAATGATGATCAGATCACTATTTACAATTGATTTGATGGTTTTTGTTTTTTTTTTGTCCTCTTATTGCTGAAATTTATATGTGGAAAAATTTGTGAGGATACAAGAACCTTCCATTTTTCCATCTTAAAACATTTCCGTGGCTTGATATTTTCATGTTTTGCAAGATTACAATGATCATCATAGTTGTTATCTAACCTTAGCTGGTATGAGCGTAGCACTACAGACGGCAGCCAAGTTCCCAAAATCAACATGAATGATTATCCAAATCAAGTTCAAATCATTAAATGCCTATTTTATTGTATTTTTTGTACTAGAGAGCTTGTTTTAGATTTTCAGTACTAAATGTAAATATTAAATGCTCATTGTAAAATGCAAGCTCTTATTTCATCCTTCATCCTAGTTCCTTTCCTGTCGCTTCACTCTCATGTGTTCAGTGTGTGTAGCGTGAGCGTGAAGTGTGTGTAGTGATTAGTGATTAGTGTTTGTTCTGTGTCTCCTAGCTGGGTTCTGTACGATGCAAACAGCTTCTCGGGGAACCAGTACATTCTGTCAGAAGGAGATTACGCTAATCTCACCAGCATGGGCTGCTCGGATAACTGCATCCTGAGATCTGTTAAACCCGTACCGATCGTGAGTCGAGCTTTCTCTTTTTCTGTTCGGATTTGAAATGTGAAACAAACGGCTAAATATAGAAAAAAAATTAATTAATCTGGTTTTAATCTGATTTTAATCTGAAACTCTGAAAGTTTCATATTAAAAATAAATCTAACCAGCACCAAACAGACACACTGTATGCGGTGTGTGTAGAGGGTGTCTCCCTCTAGTGGATTAATAATGAATTGCAATTGAGTTCCAGAATAGCAATTTTACTGCAGTTTATCACTGCGTTGGAGTCACTGTATTAGAGCAAGTCGTGTTGTGTTAGCAACAAAGCTAGCAGGCTAACGTTGGTGATATGAGTGAACGTTAACTTTCATGATGTGTTTATTTTCTCAAAACACCAAACTGTGGTCAGTGTTATATGTGTTTTATGTTAAAATGTTATTTATAAATGCCTTGTGTTTACTTACTACTTTTTACTATACTGGTAAAACTTTGTTGTTGCTATTTATTTTACTTTGAGAAATCGACAGTCCTGTCAGTGTCTTTGCGCTTACATTAGCCCATATTATTCCTTTAATACCGCTGGCGCCCTCTTGTGGTTCTACTGTATAAGTGTCTGTAAATACTAGGTACTTCATTTATTTAAAATAAAGAGTTTTAGTACAGTTAAAGACATGGAGTTGATCTTAGGTTTAACCCAGACAGATAAACCCAAAATGGATCCGACTTTACAAAGATGGATTAAAAATTTGACCAAACTGTGTTTTTATTTATTTTATTTTTTTTAGCTCCAATAGCACCACAATTATTAACATATAAATATATATATATATATTTTAAATGTTAAAAATGTGTATAAAGTTTATGTGGAATTAAACACAAGTTCTCTCTCTTTCTCTGTGTTTATTTCTCTTCACCAGTTTTTCACGGTGCCGGCCATCTCTCTGTTCGGTTTGGAGTCTTTCGAGGGACGTGAGGTCTCCATGGAAACGGAGGTGTCCAGTATGATGGAAGAAGGGTTTAATCCTCACTTCCTGTCTGTGAAGGTCAACAGCGGCTGGTAAGTGTGTAAATGTGTGTAAATGTGTGTGTGTGTGTGTGTGTATAAGTGTATAAGTACATATGTGCTGATGTAACGTGTCACTTCCTGTAGCTGGGTGCTATGTGAGCACAGTAACTACAGGGGGCACCAGTTCCTCCTCGAACCCACGGAGATCACAAACTGGCCCAAATTCAGCTCGCTCACATCCGTCGGCTCCTTGTACCCGATCCGAGAGGTGAGAAATAACGGCACACACTCCACGTCTGATTTTATACTTGTACGAAAAAAAGAGTAAAACAATAAATGTACATGAGATGAAACGTAAATTAGCCGACTATTCTTTTTTAAATTATCATTTTAAAATATTTTCATGGGTTATGTTATAATTGTTCTTATTTTCCTTCTTTATATTTTCCCTACCATTTAATGTTCACTGTAGTTCAGGTGGACATTAACGTTCTCCGTGTGTGTGTGTGTGTGTGTGTGTGTGTGTGTATTTGCAGAAGAGGCGAGTCTTCCGGATCCGTTATAAGGAGAGCGGACTGTACATGTCGGTGCAGGGCGGAGTGGACACTATGAAGACGGGACGTGTGGTGGTGTCCGAGAACGTGGAGGGTCTGAGCGACGTGTGGTTCTATCAGGACGGCCTCATCAAGAACAAGGTCTGGGTTCTGTTACTCCATCACTACACTCATCTGAGCCGCATGAAAGATCCTGAGAACGATCATATTTATACAGATTTATACTAATGATCAGAAAATCCTGTTTCCCTCTTAACACAAACGTAGCAGATCAGCCGTGACGTCTTCAGGTTATGCTACGAGTACGTCTCTCTCTCTCTCTAACCGTCTCTCTCTTTCTGTGTGTGTGTGTGTGTGTGTGTGTGTGTGTGTGTGTGTGTGTAGTTGGCGCAGGCGATGAGTCTGCAGGTCGTGGGTAATGTGGAACCAGGAGCGAAGTTGGTTCTGTGGTCAGAAACCCGAACTCCTGTTCAGACCTGGAGCGCCAAACTGAGCGGCTCCATCTCCAGCCTCACCTTCCCCGGCCTGCTGCTGGACGTCAAAGGTAAGATGGAGACGGGGCGTGATGGGACGCTGGGGCATCTACAACGCCCCACAGCGTACTGAGATAAACTATGAGTTGTAAATAATCAGTGAAATGCTAGCAGTATAGTAAGAGTTGCTGGACTTCATCAGCTGGGAGTGGAATAAACCATCTGTACACAGTTGGAGGGGGGAGTGACACTGGCTATCATTTTTTTTTATCTGTAGTTTTCAGTCATCCGTGAAGTCGTAAGATGAGGTGACTGTGTTTATGGAGCATCCACAAGAGAAGTGTGTAATGCTTAGCGCCCTCTGCTGTCTGAAATCTGAATTGCAATGACAAACATCCCCCCCCCCCCCCCCAGAAAATAAACCCTTCCAAGTAAATAATGCAAAAAAAAAAAAAAAAAAAAAAAAAACTATATTCAGAATAAATCTCACACTTTTTATTATTTTTTTTTCTTTAGGTGGTAAAACGTACGATAAGGAGCACGTGATTGTTCGGAACGAGACTGAGGACACCCCCACTCCGCTATGGGACATAGAATTCATCTAAGCCCCGCCCCCTTTTCGGTTACTTTGACCTTTATTAAATATTTATTCCGTCAGCTAACACACCACATTCAGCTCATGAAGGTGCAGGTTTAAATCATCACGTCCTTCATTTTTCCACACCATCAGCTTGAAAAATATTATGATGTCTGTCCACATGGGGGAGCCCAAGAGTTAACAAAAAAATCTCTGATTAACACCAGAGTCTAATGCGAGTGTTTTGGATTACACACGAAATGTTACACACAACGGTGTCAAAAAGATGAAATGAAACAGGGAAGTTGTGTGTGGAGCACAGTTATATTGTATAAATTATATATACATGTGTGTGTGTGTGTGTTTATAATAGAAATCATTAACTAGTATTACACTAAACCACACAGCATTGTAATAAACATGCTAACACATGAGCTAGCTCAATAGTAACCATGCTAATTCCTAAGACACACTAGCATTACAGTAAACAGCCTAATAAAGATAACTAGCATTATAGTAAACATGCTAACACATGACCTAGTATTACTGTACATATATAAATAATAAAATAGGAAAATATTCATGAAATGTGAAGCAAAAAAATTATCAGCATTTACATAAACAGTCTGACACTGACCTGACATTACAGTAAACATGCTAACACATGAACTAGCATTCCTGTAAATAACTAGCACATACTTAAACATGGTACGTTATGACCTGCATTGCATTAAATCGGCTAAAACACGAATTAGCAGGACAAACGGGTTAATCATGAAATAACACAACTTGTTTTTATTTATGTAAATCGTTATCGTAGTGCAGTTGAAGGGAACAAGATGTGTTTCTGTTTGTTTTTGCTGAGTTAGCATTAACATTAGCCCAGTGTACACTGAGTTATAGTTGTAAACAGCAGCCCCACAGCAGCATGGTGGCCATTTTTACTATTTCTGTTTGTTTTGTTTTGCGTGTGTTAGCTCACGTCGTTCTTCGCTTCGCTGCTTAGCACCGTTACATTAGTCTCAGCTACAAACGGTTTAACAGCTAAGACCACAGTTATGCTAAGTGTGCTAAGTGTGTTTACTGACAGTGTTAAGTTCATAAACTTTTTATGTAGAATTATGAATAAAAGAACGTCGAGGTCACTTGCTTTCTGAGCAGATTTATGCTGGAACAAGAGCAGAACAGCTCAGAACTATCAGAACATTTTACCTTTTCGGACACGGACTTTGTTTATAACGCTTTATAACGTGGACTTTAATGAAACAGTTTTATTGTTTAACGTGTAAATTTGATATTAATAACGAGGACACTCACATTAGCAATAATGTCTATTCTAATCGGGGTGTGTGTTGGATATGTGTGTGTGTGTGTGTGTGTGTGTGTGTGTGTGTGTGTGTGGGTTTAACTTTCATTAAATGCCAAATAATACACGTGTTGCTCTGAGTATTCATCCACCAGCTGTTGTTGTTGTTGTTGTTGTTGTTGTTTTTGAGAAACATTGTTTTATTTTTTAAAATGCAGTGTGAATTATTCTCTACCGGGGAGTGGATTTAATTTTTCAAAAAATAAAAATAAATGACAAATGACTCCTGTTTGCCTCCTCTTGTGTTTGTACCTGCTCTAGCGCCGCCCCCCTGACCACACCCACATTCATTATTCACACCTGTCTCTTGCGATCGGCCTCGTTATGGCCTCATTAACCTGTGTATATAAATACACAACTCTGTGTGTGTGTAAGTGTAAGTAAAAATAATTAAGTAAATAAAATACTAAGTGTTTGTAAGTGTTTATGACTGTAAGTTTCTTTGCATAAAAACATCTGACAAATTTAAATAACTAAATAAATGAATGAATATTAGTCCAAATTAAAGAGTTCTTTACTTTTATAACCGGTATATAAAGAAAAATTTTAACTTTAGGATTTTTAAATATTATATATATTTAAATGCTTTAAATATTAAATCAAAATGGCGGAATAGTTCTTCTGAGATGAATGGATCATCATTATTATTATTATTATTATTATTATTATTATTATTATTATTATTATCTCACTTCTATGTCGTTATAGAAGTGAGAGAGTTTGGTGTACACATTAACACACGCTCTTCAGGGCTGATTCTTTGCAAAAATCGCCGGTCACTCAAAAGAAGTAATCAGTATTTCAACAGAATTTTAAATATATGAAAGTCCAGATTTTAAACAGCTTAAATGTTTTAATTGCTCGTCTAAGGTTTAAAAATAAGCAACACAATGTTAATTAACATAAGACTTAAACCAGCTTATCTTTGATTATCTCTGGAGTCTGTTTAACCTAATGAGTATCTTTTCTTCCTGGTTTACATCCCTTTATGTTTCAGCTGAGTTACTTGTAAACCCTCGGCGGTGTTTTAAACGAGGAATTGGTCCTAACAGTGTTTTTGAGTTTTTATTACGTTTTACTTCCTGACCGCTTGAAATGATGAAAGTGTTCATTCTGTGACATTCTGAGATGTTTTCCATGGTGTAGATCAAGTGGCTGATGAGCTGATAAATCCGATTATAATCTCATCTCTGACCTTCTTAACTCAGAGTTATGAGTGTGGAAACAGCAGGTAAAGGCCTCGTCAGACCTCATTATATAAGTTTACTGTAAATGCATGGACCATTAACTCTACCACACTGGAACAGTGTGTCTTTGGTTTTTTCTGTAACCGATCTTTCTAACCGTGGACCGGGATGTTGGAGTAAATACACAGGAAAACCCAACGGTGACGCTATTTCTGTCCTAACGTCTCCTCCTTTGTTAACAAAGCTAAGTCATTAACATGACCATGACCTGTGTCACATGGTGCAGAATGTTGGCACCTGTTGAATGTTCATTGTCTCCATGCCATGATTTTGAAACTCGATATATGTTGAGAAAATATAGATATCTAGTAGAAAAAAATGATTTAAGCTACAACAGGATCCATAAATCCCTTTCACCCCAAACGTAGTCCATCAGCTGAGACCCACTTGGTGTCTAAACTAACGAATAATGGAAGCTTACAGCCTCCAGTTTAACATGAACAATAAATTAAAGGCTACATACACACTGTTTTGATTTTATCACTAACAAAAAATAAATATAAGTTAAAAAAGTATATAAAGTAATGTGCTTGCATGTTCTACCTGCCCAGAAATATAACACTTGGATTAAAAAGCAGCAGCAAATGAAATGTAACTCAAAAATATGACGAGTTAATCATGTGTGTGTTAATTTACGGTACGGAAAATAAAAATCAAGAACTTTTTGTCACTGTTTCTCGGCGTATTTCTGAATCGGGAAAGATCTGTCTACGATCCATTCATAGCTGAGTGACTAGTCAGCGTTAGTTTATCAGTTTATCAGTGAAATCTTTTACACCAAGTACACAAAGAATGTGTGTGGGTGGGTTTTATTATTATTATTCTTTTTTAATAGTTGTAATGTTTGGTATTTTAGGAATCTCACCAACCATGTTTTTTTTTTTGTTTGTTTGTTTGTTTGTTTTGTTTCAGATTTTTCAAGATACAGTTGTGTGTGTGTGTGTGTGTATCTGCGTGTGTGTCGCACATCCCGAGCAGAACTCGGCCGAATCACGATGACGGCGACGGTAAGTGTGAGGCTTTTATAATATTATAATTGTTTATATAAATAATATAATTTATTATAAAGAGTAAAGTTGGGTAAAACTAAAATAGGATGCAACCTGCTGAAGATTCTGAGCCTCAGTCAGGTGTTAGACCAAACTTTGATATTTGCTTATAAGAAAATTATTATATAAAATAACCTATATACTATATATTTTGGGCTTTTTAAAAAAAAAAAAAAAAAAAAAAAATTATTTATAGCTAAATAACATTTCTGACTAAATATGTTTTCCCATCAAATTACTGGATGATTGTTAAAAATTCCACTTCTATGAATATGAATGTATATACAGTTCATTTCTTGGGGGAAAACAGATCTTACGTGTAATGGAGTTAGGAGAATGTTTAATAATAATAATAATATATTGTTTTCCGTATTCTTTACATATGATCATTGCCATCATCTCCTCCTCGTCCTCCTCAGATGAGCTGGGGTGGTCTGGGATCTCTTCGTCCTTTCCCAGAGTTCACTCCGGAGAGGGACGTGGCTGACCTTGAAGCCGCCCTTGAAAAGAAAGGTAGATTTACATGTTGAAAGCTTTTTTATTTATTTATCCAAAGTGACTTACAAATGAGGTAGAATGCAGCGTTAATCTCCAAGCTGTTGAAGGTCAGCAGAAAATCCACCAGCGGACCACAAACGACTGTGAAAAGAGAGAACGTGAGGGACAGGCATGAGTAAACACGAGAGAAGTGCACACATTAGACTAGTTTTACCTGATTATTCAGGAAAGCCTTTTTGTAAACCGAGAGAGACAGAGAGAATGTGTGTGTGTGTGTGTGTGTGTGTGTGTGTGTGTGTGTGTGTGTGTGTGTGTGTGTGTGTGTGTGTGTGTGTGTGTGTGTGTGTGTGTTTTCTCTATTTTTTTTACTTTCTCATATACTTTACTTATTACCTACTTAATTACTTATTCAGGAAAGACTTTGGTACAGTAGAACAAAAATGTAGGGGTTCAACTGTGTTTGTTGTTGTTGTGTTTAATCTTTGATTTTTGTTCTTGTTGTATTTTTATTCATCTATTCATTTCCTGTTTTAGTCCTTCTGTAAATGTGTGTTTATTTAGCATCCCTGCTGATGAAATGAATCTGTGCCTAAAGTGCACCACGAACACACACGTGCACTTCCTTTATATTACACAGCATCAGGAAACGAGTAGCACTATCTCAACCCGTTATAAAATATTTATTAAAAATAAATAATCCATTCAAAACCACATATACAGTATGTACACGATTTAGCTCTCATTAGTTCCTGACTTTTCGGACCTTTCCCTGTGTATCCGATCGACTGATATCTGACAGGAGGATAATCCTGTAAGATGAATGAAAGTGTGTGCGGATCGCCGTGTTCATAACCTTCATGATTGCAAATCATAAGCTAACGCTGTCGTCATGTTTGATGACGACAGCTGATGATTCTGTGGTGCAGAAATTGTTCTTCTTATTCAAACTAAGTGGTGAACTTGCCAGAAGTTCGTCCTTGGAAGGTTAAAGCCAACAAAGGTCTTAAACGTCCCAAATCTACATTTATAGCATTTGGCACACGCCCTTATCCAGAGCGACTTACATTTTTATTTATACATCTGAGCGTTAAGGGCCTTGCTCAAGGGCCCAACAGTGGCAGCTGGGCAGGGGTTTGAACTCATGACCTTCTGATCAGTAGCCCAATGTCTTAACCTCTGAGTTACCACTGCCTACAAATCTGAAGCTAACGTCATTCACTGAGCGAAACAAAAAATCCAAACTGTTTGTTCACGACTCCATGATCTGTACTTTGACGATAAACGTTATTTATTTCAGTTTCACTGAAAAAGATTTATTTAGGAAAGTGTTTGATACCGTAAACTACGAAAGTGTTTTACGGATGTGTTTAAAAAGATTTTTTCTTTCTTCCATCTGCACTAGAGAGCATTAACACGTAACGTAAAATGAGTGTTTTTATTTTTTCACTGTTTCTTTGTTTTAATAAAGATGTGAGCACTGTGCTGAGGATTCTGACGAACCGCAGTAACGCTCAGAGACAGAGCCTCGCTCAGACCTACCGCTCTGCTCATTTACATCATCATTAACATTTCATTCACAATTCATTAACTTCATCTCACTTTACACTTTATAGAAATCAAATCTAACAACACAATCTAATAGTCTGAATTTTACCTTGAGTGTCATCATTTACTGTGTGTGTGTGTGTGTGTGTGTTTACTTGTTTTATGTGTCTTTGTGTGTGTGTGTGTGTGTGTGTGTGTGTGTGTGTTAGTTACAGGACCTCCGAGCGAGGCTGAAGAAGGTTCTGGATGGAGGTTTAGAGGCGCTGATGCTCGGCCTGATGATGACTCCGGAACAGTTTGAAGCGCAACGTCTCAGACAAGCCGTGGAGGTCAGAAACCATTAACCGTGTGTGTGTGTGTGTGTGTGTGTGTGTGTGTGTGTGTGTGTAGAAATGTAGTGTATGCAATAAATGTGTGTGTGTGTGTGTGTGTGTTTCAGGGTCTGGGTACAGATGAAGAAACCATTCTAGAGATCATGTGTATGAGATCACCAGAGCGGCTTTCTGACATCGCAGCAGTGTACAGTAAAGGTCAGGAGAAATGATAAACACACACACACACACACACACACACACACACACACAGCTTATTTGAGTTCAAACTTTAAAAATGGCTGGAAAAAAAGGAAGAACTCTCTTTCTAATGATTTTTTTTTTTTTGCTGCCAAAGCAATCTTTCAAATCTAATCTTTATTCTTAACAATGTTCAGATAATTGGTGATAATCCACAGAGTTGGGCACATTTTATGTTAAATGGGTGCATCAAACGTAGATATTCATGAGAAATAAGATATTGAGCTACAGCAAGGTCTAAAAGTACACTATTAAACACTTTATTTTATCACTAAAATCAAAAATATGATCAACTAACGTAATTTAACTAATCATGTGCATTAATACACGCTATGTAAAATACGCAATAATTCTTAGGAAGAGTGACTTTATGTAGCCGTAGTTATTATTCTCTGTTGATGAAGTATCGTGTTTGCATCCGCAACCAACAGGCTGTGGCTAATATTTCAGATATGAACTGTCCTGTTCTGTAGTCACACATAAAAATATTACTTTAGCTGACATTTTCATCAGTGTCTTCGCTCGAGGAAACGTGCTGTATTTTGCACACTTTTGTCACTGTTTCCCTTCAGATTTCTGATTCTGGAAAGATTATCTAGCATCTGTTCAAGCTTATTATCGTGCCTGGTAAAAATGGTTTCTACCAACAGCCAGACTACATCCTCGGTTCGTGTGTGTAGATAGCACAATTCAAAATATCATTATGGACACTTAGCTATCAATGATGCTGTCTGTCAAAAATAAAACGCATGGGGAAAATGCATCCATCACTTTCGGACTTCCAAACGATCCAGATTTGACAGTTGATATAACCAACCAACCAACCAACCAACTTGGCCTCGATTGCAAATCAGAGCAGATTCATATAAGAACCGAGTATGACTTCCAACACTCACTTTTCACCTTCACGTTGCCCTTACAAAGGTTATATGCAAAGAGCTCAACAACAAGAAGGCAGATGTGACACCGTGGCTCCAAATCCTCACCATGAGAGATCCAGACCATCTCAGAAATGGTAAATCTGTGTGGCAGGTTTCTCAAAATGCAAGCACCAAGAAAAGTTCTACCCAATCCAACCCAAATATCGATGAAGCATTGGTTAGTGACTTGGCAATGAGAAAGAACTGGAAGACCTGAAATTATTTGTGACAACAGTAAATTAGCAATAACCTGCTGGCTTGTGAACTAAACGCTTACCTAGCCCTCAGTGTGATCTGGCACTCTTAAGGGTTCTTCAGTGTGTCCTCCTGGGAGAACCCTTTAACAAAGGGTTTCCCTTTCAAAATAAGGACCTGTTTATAAAGCTATAACTGTTAGCCACACAAAGAATCATGGGGAACTAGGTAAATACGCACCACATCTTAAAATCCTCCAGTTACATGAGATTTCTCCATTTTGCAGATTCACGTTCAAGTTCACAGAATTTAACAAGTTGGAATGTTTTAAAACACAACACCGTGGTTCACGTCTAAATTGGGATCTACAAAATTTACGTTACAAAGTGACGATGTGACTTGTAACGATCTTTCAGTGCTGATTCATTTGGAAGCTGAACGAGGCCAACCTGTTACTGCAGATATAGAGAAACACTTTGGTGGAATCCTCTCCAGAGATGTCAAACTGGGCTTACAGGTCCTCGGTGAGTAGTTTATGAGTGTGAGAAATAGAGTACTGTGATTCTAGATTCTTTTCAAGTATATAACCAGAAGAATTTCCTGTATGATCCCTCTTCAGTGCGCTCCATCGAGGACCCATATCTTTAGTTGGCCCAGAGAATCCAGACTATGAAAGTAAGCCATATTGAATGATGAACACTGAAGAGATGTACAAATTTGAATGTGGGTTTGCCAGTCAAATGAGTTTAACTGTCAACAAGAGTTTACTTCACCTTGAAACTGTTTGGGTTTCTTGCTCTAGTAAAGGTATAGTTGTAGTAAATTCTGGGTCAAGGACTATATAGCAAAGAAGTTGTGTGTGTGTTGTTGTTGTGCAGGGGCCGGTGGTGCAAGGACTAATGGTGTCTCACAGCGAGGAGGATCTGCTGGCTGTTAGAGCAGCATACAAGAAGGAAACGGGAAGATCTCTTTACACCACCATACAGGTCTCTCTCTCTCTCTCTTCTCATGGTTGCTCACTTGTGTGCAGTAGTCGTTCATTTCTGATGATAACTTCCGCCTCTGTCTTCACCAGAGGTTACTAGTAAGGCTGTATAGTCTGATAAGCACAGCTTGTTCGACGGTGAAGTTCTGACTAGTACTTTTGGAGTCTTATGTCAACCATCAACCCATCTGTACCCCGGTATGCAAGATACATGCCCAAGCTATCACAACTGGTGTGTAAACACAAACAATCAGTGATACCAATTGGGGTTTCTGAAAGGCAAGGACCCAAACAGTTTTTTTTCAATTCAGAACCCAACCCATTGAGGCATTACCTGCCCTTTTAGAAATATGTGTACCCGTAGCTTCTTTCAAAAGCGTTCCATCATCAAGGAATTGGATTTAACTTGAGGGACTTCAGTGTTGTAGTATCTCAGCTCTGCAGCATTATGAGTAGGTCGTCGCTGAGGTCTACTGAAAAGGTATTTGTAGTGCAGGAGTTTACTAACATGTTCCTTCTTTTTGTATTTCGATCTGTGATAGTAGCACAATCATTTGATGCTGCTGATGACTGGGATTAAGTCGTCTATGCTAGGCCCTTCTACTACTCAGAGGTGAGCAGTCCAATCCTTAAAAAAGGTTGATGTTGCTTGGACACATGAAGGTATGCCAAGAGCAGCTGGCTCTCAGCCCAGCTTTTAGCGACCATGATATGAAGAACCCTATATTTATGATTTGCAGGCTTTTGACCAGAAAGTTCCAGACTGTTGGCTGTGAACTCGAATCATTTTATATGTCAAGCCTTTTGCTTTATCTCCCCATGGTCACACATAGTAACTGACCTATGACCCTAGGTCAAAATAACCAATCTCAGAACTGCTATAGATTCAAGAAGTCTGGTGCTCAGAGATTGTGGGGAAGCTGCCACAGTTGGGTCCTTGAGCAAGACCCATAACCCTCAACTGCTCAGTTCTATCCATTTAAATTGCTTTGAATAAATGTAAATGTAGACCCTTTTTTTTGCCTTGGAGCTCCACTTTAATCCTCATTAGGCCAAAAGCCAAAGAGAGCACACTCTGACAGAATGCACCTGAGACCTGAAGAAGTAGATGTAGCAAGCAGGCATGCACTAGAAGAACCTGATTCATCATTACATCCTATGGCATGCTCACCACCAGGACATTGCACATGCCCAAATCTACTGTATATACCTCCTAAACAGTCATTTAAGAGGTATTAATCTTACAGGTAGCAAGGGGGTTGTTCCTGTGAATTATATTAATGTCTGTATGTACACGGTTTCCCAATGACTAAAGAATCCAAAAACCAAATTGCTCTAAGAAAACATTATTATAATAAAACTATATTATAATGCTCTACTCTGTAGGTAGAATTAATGTTCGTATTTATGACACTTTCTCTACAGGACAAGTTCAAAGGGGACATCCAGCAGGTTTTGCTAGCACTATGTCGTTCTGAAGACTAAGAAGGCTACGACAGTTAGCGTATTTCTTAAAAAATATACTTGTCATGTGAACAAAATGAATAAAGTTTAAATGCTGGGGAACATCCCAGAATTGTTTTGTATAATCATTTACCGCCATAATGCACTTTACTAGACTATAGTACTATGCTAATGAAGATTTTTATCTTCACTTTTAGCAGCTGTTCACGTTTATGAATTTAAAAAAAACAGCTAGTATGTAATTATTAATCATTCTTACTGGCTTCTAATAGCTTTCAGTCATGAACTTTAGCAGGTAAACAGGTAACAGGATTAGCATTGGCTCAGTAGTTACTTCAGCATTAGCAATATTGTTTTATATAACCATAAGATTATTTAAGTATGTTTTTTTTTTTTAAAGATGCACACATAATTTAAAGTTTAAATAAAGTTTAAACAGACATTTTGTGTCTGTATCTAGAAAATATTTATACTGTACATTGTAGCATAGTGCTAAAGAATTATTTGGCTTTATGGGTTGGGTTAGAATTACAACATGTCCTTGAAAAGGATTGTTTTCAGGAGAGGTAATGAATCATTAAACAGGAACCAAAGTGCTGAATCAATGATTGCGTGCATGTGTGTGTGTGTGTGTGCGTGTGTGTGTGTGTGTGTGTGCGTGTGCGTGCGTGCGTGTGTGTGTGTGTGTGTGTGTGTGTGTGTGTGTGTGTGCGCGCGAATGTTTTACTTAAGGGTGAGGTCGGTTAATAAAACCACAGTGCACAGAATTTTCACTTATAGAAATAAAATCACGTGACAGTGAACAGTTTTTTTTGTTTTGTTTTTTTAATATACTTTGATATTAATTATACCTTTTGTACAACGTTATTCTGGTGACTCGAAGTGACAACAAAGACCCTAATTAGCAAGAAAGAAACTTCAGCATAACATTTTTGGGGTTTATGAGACCAAAGCATAGTTGTCTGTAAAGCTAATTACATCTCATTGCTGCTGAATTCTGGATTGTTATGCAGACGTTCTACAGCATTAAATGTGACTGTAAATGGATAAAAAGCGGTATATTGGGCACATGATGTTGGAAAATATTCAGTTCCACAGTAGATAAAGTAGAACCGGCAGAATACAGGTGATCAGATTAGGGTGAACATCAGGGCTGCTGGATCGTGTCGTTCTAGGAGACATGGTAGTTTTGTTAGAAGCTACTGTAGTGTTGTAGTATTGTGGTATTGTAGTAGCTGTAGCTGACTGAGTCACCATGGTAACGTTTGTTCCCGTTGTAGTCTTGTTGTCCGATGAAGTCACAGAAGTTGACCTCCATGGATTCACAGTGGTGCGGTTTGGTGTCATCATTGTGCTGGGGTCATTTGCAGGTATCGTGGTGGTTGATGGCATCACACGAGTGGCATTTACTGGCAGTGAGGTGGTGGTATTTGGTGGCATCAGTGTGGTTCTAGCATTTGAAGGAACTGTAGAGGTGACATTCATTACTGTTGGAGTGGTGTTGTTCGATGACTTTGAAGTGGTGGTATTTGGTGGCATCACTGTGATGGTAGGGTTGGGGTTAGGGTTAGTGATGGTACTATTCAAGGATATCGTAGACGTTCTATTTGAAGATGTCCCAGTGACAGTATTTAAAAGTATTCTCGTAGAGGTAACATTCATCATGGTTGGAGTGGTGGTGTTTGGTGGCATCGTTGTGGTGTTATTATCTAAAGATTTCATAGTGGTGAGGTTTATAGGAACTGTAGTGGTGACGTTCATTACCCTTGGAGGGGTGTGGCTGGTTGGTGTCATTGGGGTTGCAGTTGATGGAGTTGTGTTATTTGTGGTGCTGGTTTGTGGTGGCATCATCAAGGTGGTGTTTGTTGGTCTTATGGTTGTTCCATTAGTCATTGTGGAATGGGTTGTTGCCTTTGTAGTTGAAAAGGTCTCTGCGTTTGTTACCTGTGAAAAAATAATAAAATACCATCAGCCATTTGAATCAATGTGACTAGGATGCATAAACACTGATTATTATTATTATTATTATTATTATTATTATTATTATTATTATTATTATTATTATTATTATTTTATTTTTTGTTCATTTATTATGTTCTGTTGGGAAACTTTTCTCCTCTCATGCTTTGTAGGAAATGTTTGTATAGTATGAATCACACAATCTGTAAGTGAAGTGAACTGTTTTATGTGATATGTGGAAATATGTGAAAAATACCAACAGGGATGTGGAAATCTGTTATATTTTTTGTTGTATTTGGATTTTTCCTTGCCTTGTGTCATCGATGAAATTTACAATCTACTCAAACGGATTGTAGTATTTCCCAAAATATTGCGTGTTTCTAAATCATTAACTGCTAAAATAGATTTACAGTTAGTTAATAGTTATCCAGGAAGAATACAGAACATATGCAGCCAGTTGATGGACAATCAGTATCCATGACAGAACTGGAGAAAGAAGAAACTTCTCTTTACGGTTAGATGTTTTACACACAACTGATAAGAGTAATAAAACGTAAGTGCACAAAACCAGATTGTCTCTGATCTATCTACTAAAGCTACCGGTCTTATGACATGTGTAAAGAACATTTTGGCACAAATGAAGATCTTTAAATTCAGATAACTCATTTAATAATGCTAATTAAAATGAACTTTCCAGTGGTTACAGGATGGAAGACATTTCTTGAGAACCATATAAAAGCAGACAGCACTTGTCGGTGTTACTGAATAGTAAATGTAGATTACAGTACCATAATGTTTGGCTAGCTGCTAAAGATTTTATGCCTCATATCCAAAAATAGCTTTCCCCCCCATATAGAACCTAATAATAATAAAGTCACAATGTGCGGTTTTATGATTAGATAAATGTGTGTACGTGTTTTACCTGGATCGTGAAGGAGCCAGCCAAGGCCAGGATGTAGAATAGCACAGTTGGTAGCTTCATGGTGTGAAAAACAGAGAGAGCACAGATGCTTCAGACAGTTCCTCTTTATGTGCTTGGTCCACCAGAGCTCCTTAGAGGAGTTAGATGTTTGGCATGAAAGCTTGTGTCCAATGCAGGTGGCCTTTTTTAAACACACAAAGACCGGACACACCCCGGGATCTTAACGTCATGCCATATCGAATGTTTTTTGCAATACACGCCATCCATACACCTCCTCTTTTTAAGTTACCTGAAGTACTCACATGGAAAAAATATATTCATGCATCATTAGTCTCAGTTCTACTGTAAGGGTAAATACTTCTGAGTGTGGAGAGTCACCATTGTAATGGCATTAACACCTGGACCTGGTCTGACAGTTCACAGCTCACAGCTCACAGTTTCTTTACTACAGTTAGCTCAGGTTTTGTCCATGTTTTGTTGTGGAACAACGTTTTTTTTTTTTTTCTGTTTTCCATTTAACATTTTCCAGTAAACAATCTAACATTTTTAACAGTAAACTGGGAAATATGAAAAATCTAAATCTAAAAAAGGCACCTTTTTTCGAACTTGTTTCATCCGTACATGCATAGGTCACCATTTGAACAGGGAAGATGCTGGGAAAATTGCAAAAAGACGTCGTAAAGACTGCATCATGGGAGCCATATATGAATGTCATAGTTAAGATATTTGATAATGGTGTGACATACACTGATATTTCTACCAAATCGGTCCAAATGCTTGGCCATAAGCGTCCGCAGGTTTTGCTAATATGATAAGACTTGTCCTTTCTTCTGGGTCAAAACAGAAGAACTATCAAAATGTACTCCGTTATATAACATTCAGGATATAGTCCAATATTCTAAAAACCCTGTTCCTGGAGATCTACCTTCCTGAAGACTTTGGCTGCGTCCAAAATGGCGTACTATCCTACTACACAGTAGGTGAAAAGCAGTACGCCAGAGGGGTAGTATGTCCGAATTCTCAGTAGGCGAGAAACAGTAGGCGAGAAATACCCGGATGGCGTACTGGTTCCGCCAAGATTTTACGGTGTGCAACCGATGGACACTATGCGAGTCAAAAATCCCATAATGCAACGGGACTAGTGCGGACGAGCTATTAAACCTTGGTTAAACAGGACTTGTTTAACGATACCCGAATAAATTGTTAACTTGTTGACGGTTTAAACAAGAAAACAGTTCTCACAGCGTTTGAACTTTTTTTGTGATCTCCATCATGCCTTAGCCGGCCAAGCTAACGGCAGCGAATTTACCTCAGCCTGTTAACCCCGCCCACATTCAACTGCTAATTCAGTTAACTTTCCTGATGTGAGCTTTGCCGTTAGTGCGGTTGCTTTAATCTGGTGGTCCCTTTAAGATTTTTTGTGTTTATGAGGATGTCGAAGGTCACATGACAATAGCAACATGGCGGTTGTAGTATGTCCGGGATTGTGTTCATACTACACACACATACTGATTAGTGCGTATTGTTTCAGCGGCCGTGCCGTAGGTACTGCATCCAATACAGTAGGTACTGTCACAGTATGCAATTTTGGATGGAGCCTTTAGCTCTAGCCATAATGGTGCCCACCTGACCATCTAATCACTGCCTTAAGAAGTTCTTGATCAACTAAAACAGGTGTGTTAGATTTTAAATGAAGATCAAACCTGCAGGAAGGTAGATCTCAAGGAAGAGGGCTGGTGGCCACCTCCTTTTCCATTTTTTATTTCAAAACAGATATGGATTGAATGGATGATGCATGGATTCTTAATGGTGTAATGTAGATATTTATTGATTACCACTTCCTCTTAAAATGCCTGAGACCTTGTCATGGTCAGTGGAAGATCCATATTTAGGCCAACAGTTCAAAAAAATTCACAGAAGAGCATATCCAGGTTTTAAACACTGACCCTGACCCAGTTATCCAGTGTTCACATTTGTAACTAGCATTTTTAGGCTTTATTTGGACTGGTCTTGTTGAAATTTAAAATGTAAATTTCACCTAAAATGATTTTAGTATTATCCATTTCTCAATATCAGTACCTGCTAAGATCCCACAGTAATATCTAGATGGATCGACCACAGTTTATCTGGATCAGAAATTACTGACTGATACTGATTGATATAAATGCATACAGAGTTATTTATATTCAGTATTAGAAGGTTCTATATTGTTGAAAATGAGTCACATAAACTTAATCATTGGGGGATTTATTATTGTGTCATATGTAAAAAAAAAAAAAAAAAGTTCTGTCTCCAAAACGTTGGGTAAACTTTATATTATAAAACTTTATCAGTTAGTTAATAGTCATCCAGGAAGAATACGTGACACAGGCAGCCAATCGATGGCCAATCAATATCCATGAGAGAAACTGGAAGAAACTTCTCTCTAACGTTAGATGTTACATACACTCATGAGAGGAATAAAAAGTAAGGATTGTCCTGATTGATTAATACTAAGTAGGTTACTCATTTCAGTGTCAGTATCAGTACCAAAAACATGTACTCGTATTCAGAAAAAATGGTATCTGTGCATCGTTAATAATCATTCAGATGAACACTATTGCTCTAAAAGCCCAAGGTTATACACTTCTGGTTGTTTAAAATGATTTCTGGGATGTCTAGAGGGAGGCAGAACCAAGTTCACATGCGGTGTTTATTAGGCAGAATCGAAAAACCAAGCTCAGTTTGGAGTTGGAGTTCAAGGAACTGGGAAAGAACAACAATGCAGGAGACAAGGCCGGGAAAACATGCCTCAGGGTTAGTTGACAAGGTTTTGCAAGACTTTGAATAAATATGCATAGTAATGAGGAGAAATGAGACTCAGGTGAGGACATTTAGACAGAACCTGGGAGAGTACAGAACCACAGTAAAGTATAGAGGTTTAAGGTTCAAGGTTCTTTATTTGTCATATACTGTACATATTACATACGTGTGATGTAATGTTGTGAAATGTTTTTCCTTAGTTACTCATCCCACGGTGCAAGAGAACATTAGTTCGGTAAAAAGGACAAATGTTATCACTGTTCTTTATCCCAAATTAACATCTCTGACATAACCCTGCCACCTCACTGTTTAATTTGGCTAATTTGTAAACAAATTTAGCCTGTTAAGCATTCAGATGCACAAAGGTTTCAATCATGGCATTAGAATGTTATATACTGCATAATGTGCATATATACAGGACAACCTGGCAAACTGATTGGTTTTAAATGTTAGGAGAGTTATTTATATTACATATATAGTAATCAATCAAACTAGTCGTGATCTCAATATTATAAGGTTTTATCTCATTAAAAATGAGTCCTGCCACTAGATAACAGTGTAGATTAAACTTGCTAATCATATCCTTTCTAATCATGGAAAGGACTGAAAAGATAGCAGTGTTCATTTTGATCATTTATATTATCCAGCTGTGGATACAGCAGATGTGTTTTCCGTCACAGTGTGTGAGGCGAACACAGAAAAGCTAAAAGCATCAAATGTCCTGTCTGTGGCACTCAAACAAAACGTTCATAGAGCTAGCGTGGGGCAGCATGATTCCTTCCCCAGTGGGCCTCTATTAGCAGTTCTCTGTTGCAGCTCCATTTTTAACCACTAGGTGCAATAATAACTCTACATAAACATAAATGAGGAAGTGAGTACCAAAAAAAAAAAAAAAAAAAAAAAAAAAAAATGGCGAGCAAAAGAGTGGAACATTGACTTCTATCTGTCAAGTAGTGTCATTTAAAGAAAAAAAATCTCTGGGTTAGGGTTAGGTTCTGAAACCAAGATGAACCTCTACCAAAGTGATGGAAAGGCCAGAGTGTGGAGAAAGAAAGGATCTGCTCATGATCCAAAACATACAAGCTCATCTGTGAAACATGGTGGAGGTAGTGTCATGGCTTGGGCTTGCATGTCTGCTTCTGGAATATTCTCACTAATCTTTATTGATGATGGAACTCATGATGTTAGCAGTTTACAGGAACATTCCGTCTGCCAAATTACAGATAAATTAATCTAATCTAATTGTGAAGAACTTCATTATGCAGCAAGACAACGATCCAAAACACACTGCTGACTCAACAAAGGACTTCATCAGGGGGAAAAAGTGGAAGGCTTTAGACTGGTCAAGTCAATCACCAGACCTTAACCCAACTGAGCAGCATTTCACCTCCTGAAGGGGAGACTGAAGGGAGAACACCCCCCCCCCCCACCCGAAACAAACAACAACTGAAAGAAGCTGCAGTAAAAACCTGGAAAAGCTTCACAAAAGAAGAAACCAACAGTTTGGTGTCAGTGAGTCACAGGATTGATGCAGTTATTGCAAGCGAGGGATATGCAACCAAATATTGTGTTATTTACTTTAAGACTATCTGTTCCAATAATTTTGCTCACCTAAAAATTGGGTGGTCTGCCAGCAAAGGTGCCATGTTCTAAACTGTTTAACACATCTAGATGTAAATATCTGAAAATGAAAGCTCTATTGTCTCATATTCATCTTTTTTTTTTTTTTTTAAATCTCAAACCCAAATGTCTTCAGTGTAAAGCAAAAACAAGAGAACTGGCCTTGCTGTTCCAATACTTTGGGATTGTACATACATAAAAAATATACTATAAAGTATAGTAAACATAATAAACTAAAGAAAGTCAATATTTGGTGTGATAACTGTTTATTTTTTAAGAATGCATCAGTAGTCTCAGGTACAATTTGTGCAGTTTTTTACAGGAAATTGGCAGGCAAGTTTCTTCTGAAGACTCTGACTATTGCACTCACTTCTGTTTTTGTAAATAATCCATGACAGCCTTCATTATGTGTTTTTTTTTTACAGTGCCTATAGAAAATCATCATGCCCTGTCAAAATCCTTACCTTTTGTCACATTACACCCTGGAAATTAAAATAAATATCTAAGTGGAAATAACATTTTTAAAAATTCTGAACAATTAGTAAAATTTTAATTAGTGAAATACCTGGTTTGGATAAGTGATCAGCCCCTTAGAGTAACTATTATAAGAAAGAAGCCTCTTCTGAAAAGACTTTGCAAAAAAATGGGAAGTTGGGCAGGTGGTTGATCTTCCAGCACGACAACGACCCTAAACACACCGCCAAAAAAACTACACAGTGGCTTTGAGTGGCCAAGTCAGATCCCTGACCTAAATCCAATTGAAAATCTGTGGATGGATTTGAAGACAGCAGTCAATCGCCGGTCACCACGAAATATGACTGAACTCGAACAATTCTGCCAGGAAGAATGGGCAAATATTCCCCAATCTAGGTGCACAAAGCTAATAGAGACATATCCAAACAGACTGATGGCTGTAATTAAAGCAAAAGGTGGCTCTGCGAAGTATTAAATCATGGGACTGATCACTTTTCCAACTCTTTTATTCTCTCTTATTTTTTTTTTTTTAACGTTTCTGAACTGTTTCCTTTTTATGTTACATGAATGTTGTAAGGCAGAATGTGTAAATAAAGCTGGATGGGTTTTGATTTCAGGCTGTAAGACAAAAAAAGTGACTATTTCAAAGGGGTATGATGATTTTTACTAACATTTTCTGTAACATTTAATTTTTTTAATGATTTTTTTTCCTGACTCAATCATGCAGAAGTCATAAAATAAACACATATAACAGCATTTGTATTTTAAGAAATTAAGGTGCACAGATTTTTGTAAAGTATTTAAATATATATTCTTATAATTCCCCAGAGCATGATATTGAAATTGTGCAAAAATAAATATTTTACTTGTTTAGAAGAAATTAAAATATGAACTTGAGTATACGTTTACTAATAGTATGTCATTTTCCTATAATCACACATTTTAAGCATTGAAATATCTTAATTATTTCTCTAAATATGTTTCCTACATTTTTTCCAGAAAGCAATCAATCTATACAATGAGAGACATAAAATATAAATGTATATAATTTCTAACAATTTATATGAAATGTATAATTCATAAAGCTCTGATCATTAACTTCTACACATTAAGGAAAAATAAATAAGTTTTTTGTCATTGATTTACCTGCAATTCAAATCAAATGTGAATTTTCACAGCAGATAAAACAGAGCAGGCAGAACACAGGTTATTAGCACAGCTTTCAAACCTGGACTGCTGTTGAGAAGGTTGGTACTGTTGGTGCTGCTCTTAGGTGGCACGTTGGTGGTGGTAGACTGTGTAATAGTGGAAGGGATAGACTGCATGATGATGGTGGTAGATGATGATGAAGTGGTGGTGCTAATTTGGGTCACGGTGGTAGTTTTAGATGTTGTGGTGGAAGGTGGCATCGTAGTGGTGGTTGCGGGTGGTTTTGTGGTGGTGGCAGATGGCACTGCAGTGGTGGTGGCAGATGGCATTGTAGTGGTGATGGCAGATGGCACTGCAGTGGTGGTGGCAGATGGCATTGTAGTGGTGGTGGCAGATGGCACTGCAGTGGTGGTGGCAGATGGCATTGTAGTGGTGATGGCAGATGGCACTGCAGTGGTGGTGGCAGATGGCATTGTAGTGGTGGTGGCAGATGGCACTGCAGTGGTGGTGGCAGATGGCATTGCGGTTGTGGCGGTGGTGATGTCCTCCAGCATCACTGTGGTAGTGTCATCCTCTGGCATCATAGTGGTAATGATGTCTGGCAACATGGTGGTGGTGTCAGTGTCTGGGATCACAGTAGTGATGCTGTTCTCTGGCATTATGGTGGTGGAGTCAGTCTCTGGAAGAGCAGCCGTGGAAATGATCTCAGGCATCTCCATGGTGGTTTCTGAGTCCTATAAAGAATATGTTTTAAAAAATATCAATCAAGTACTCATGTTGAGAACATGGGAATGAAAACTAGGTGAAAAATCATCATCCTAATTTTGGTATCTGCTAAGCTTGTGACAAAATATAACCACTGCCACTGAGAAAATTCTCAGTAGTAATGATGTTTCTTTACAACTGAGTAAAGATCTACTCTTGTAAACGCATCATGCATTTTACTGGAATAATGGCTGAAACTATGGAGTTTTTTCAAAAATAATTGTACATAAGTGCAATGTAAAAACGATGAATCGCAAAATTCATACTCAGATTTGTAAGATAAAAACTAAAACTAAAACTAAAACTGTGATTGTAGATAAACGCAGACTTTTTCCACAGTGGCATCTCACTTTGTTAAAGTTTTGAGACCCATAATCCAAACTCCAGATTGCAAACAAAATAATGAAGTTGCTGCTAAAATCTGTAAACCAGTTGTTTGTAAAGTGAGATGTAAAGCATTATCTTAATGTGTGACGTATGTCACGTAAAGAAAAGTTACACATTTGTCAATTATAACAAAATCTTATAATCTTATAAAATCTCTTCTTATGGATTTACATTCATTGCATTGCATTCACTTACATTTACATTTAACGGCGTTTAAAAACAACCACGTAGATTACATTATGTGCATTTTTAAAAAAAAGAATTAGAGCCCATTAACAAATGGTGGATTAATTAATTGCCAGACATACCTGTGCTGTTGAGAAAGCCACCAGGGCCATGAGACAAATTCCCAAAATTTGTAGCTTCATGGTGTGGAAATAAAGAACGTAAAGAAATGCTTACGACAGGCTCGGTTATGAACACTGAGTCACCTGCATCAGAGAAGACCGTTAGATGTCAGAGTTTTTACGTAAGCACCTTCCAACCAGACACGCCTTGACATGATTTTAAAGTCACAGGAGGATTTTGTTTCGTCTGTTCTCGTCAGCTTCATCCCTTCCTTCATGAAATTCATGAAATTTATCATTTGGACCTCTTAAAGTCTCTGCTTATTATTCCTTTATTCATCTTAAACATATTCTTCAATAACAATCAATTTTTCAATATCTTGTTATGAGAGCGAGTGAAGAATGTAAGTCTGGATTCCTCGACAGCTTCTGGGACTTTAACCCTTTCTAGCAGTACACTGGCATTCCATTCTGCCGGAGAACTTATCTGACATTTTCAATCAGTATAAACAAATGAATTATTTTATCGCTGCAAGTCAGTTGCAGTCACTGTTGGGTTTCTGTGTGTAGAGTATCATAACTCTGTGTTTAGCTGCTGGTGAGCAGGGTGATGGGGGGAAAAGGGAGGGGTGTGGGCCACCTGCTGGGCAAACAATTCACACCACTCTCCACGATAACACTGGTACAGAGATAAAACAGACAACACAATTAAACCCTTTTTGGTAGTAAAACGTCACAAGCAACTGCTACAATAAAATTATAACATTTAAACCTAGTAGGCTAGATAAAAAAAGAAAGCCCTTCTTAAAGCCCTGAGTGTCTACTGTCATATGAGACATTAAGCAGTACTGTGGAGTGTGACATCACAAATAAATTCAGTTCTAAACAGGGGCACTCCAAAAACAGGTAAACATTCCACTTAAAGCACTCTTTTAATCCAAAATGACAATCAAAGTAGGTGGCATTGTGGTGGATTTGGATGGCATCATAGTGGTCTTGGTAGATGGCATCTTGATAATAGTTTGGGATTTTCTATGCCATCATAGTGTAGTGGTAGATGGCATTGTGGTGGTGGCGGTGGTGGTAGATTGCATCTCAGTGCTGGTAGATGGCATCACTGTGGTAGTTTTGGAGGCATAACAGTGGTGGTGTTGGTAGATGGCATCGCTGTGTTGATGGTGGCAGTGTTTGAGACTTTAAGGGTCTCAAGCACACAAGCACTCTTTTCCTCCAGAAATATATTTAGATAAAAACCTCAGTGGATTTTCCGATCACTAATACACCTTTACATCTTTAAAAGGAATGATTTGGGATGTGGCTCTCCAAATAATAAAAATGATGGATAATGTCTCGTAATTTGTTGTGTTATATGAATTTTAATTTAATTTAATTTTCGAGGTTTTTTTTTTTTTTCATGACTTCTGATTAGTGGCATGGCGAAAACACATTTCATTTGGAGAACTCTTCTTTAATGTTCATTTGCAAAAACTCATCAGCATGTGCAGTCTGTCTTAAATAAAACACCACTATATTTAAGCATATAAGTATTTAACTAATTTCTTGAAGAATATTTCCTACATAGCCGTTTAAGTGCGAGAAAGCAAATTAAATCTATTCTAAAATCATACAGCTCTGATACATCACTACTACACATTACAGAATGTTTTTTGATATTTTTGTCATTCAGTTTTGACCTTGGTTAATCAAAATGACCTAAACTTTCTGTCGGCAGTTATGACCATATCAGCACCTGCTTGGTTTGTACATAAGAATACAATTTTAATTAAACATTTTAACATTAATCAGGTAATAAAATCCTATGAGCAGTTCTCACTGGATTTAGCATTTGTCAGGCTGCTTAATACATGATTATACCATTAATGTTCAGTTCCACAGCAGATAAAAAAGAGCAGATAGAACACAGCGTATTAGCATAGCTTTCACATCTGAACTGCTTTCGGTACTGTCAGGGATTGATGTGGTGCTGTAACCTGGCATCTTGCTGGTTGTGGGGGTAGATGGCCTTGTGGTGGTGGTGGTGGTGGTAGATGGCATTGGAGCAGTGGTGGTAGATAGCACTGGATCGGTGGTGGTAGATGGCCTTGTGGTGGTGGTGGTGGTGGTAGATGGCATTGGAGCAGTGGTGGTAGATGGCATTGGAGCCGTGGTGGTAGATGGCACTGGATCGGTGGTGGTAGATGGCATTGGAGCGGTAGTGGTAGATGGCACTGGATCGGTGGTGGTAGATGGCACTGGGTCGGTGGTGGCAGATGGCACTGGGTCGGTGGCAGTTTGCATCATGGTGGTGGTGATGCTCTATCAAGAAAAAGAAAAAGAAAAAAACCCCATAAACTGGCTGCATAAGTATACACACCCCTTAACTAAAGCACCATTTGCTTGTAATACAGCACTCAGTCTAGAGTCTACCAACTTAGCACATCTTCATTTAGTAATTTTATTCCACTTTTCCTTACAAAAATACTCCAGATCTATCAGATTGCTGTGAGGGATTCTCAGAGGCAACAGACGCAAGTGCAGACCTTTATTGTGCAGGGTGTAAAAAATAACACCAAACGTGGTGAGTACACACAAAACAGCTAAACATACAGACTATGGGTAAGACTATGGCAAGCAAGTATGATGTAACCAGTAAGCTCAAGAAAGTGGTACAGAAACAGTTGATCTTTGTTTGGGGTTAATCAGATTCACTTCATTGATGACAGCTGTATGATAATTACTTACCAATTATAAAAGGAAGTGTACACTGAAACAAATTTAATCTCCATATTACTACTACGCGTCCTAATTTACACTGCCAAAGCGTTGAGTTTCATAATCCAAACAAACATGCACATCCTATTATTTCTGACATTAACCCAATAGATTGAAATGATTTCAAGTCAATTAATGTGGATTTATTTATTGGAACACATACCTGTGTTGTCAAGAAGGCCACAACTACCATGAGGTGCATGCCCATTGTCTTCACTTTGTGGAAATTAAACTTCAGCTTCCTGAAAAGACAGTTAGATATGAGCTTTCTCAGAATAGAGCTGGCATCATTTACAGGAAGTTACAGGAAGTTATTGTTTGACATGCAATGTGGTAATCCAGTGTGAAATGTCACACCATTTGTTCAGATTATACATTTCCAAAAAATTTCCATTATTCTTTAATATTTTATTTTTTACATTCTTATTATCTGAAATCAATAGGGATTCTCAAAACTCAAAATAGTCAAATGACATCTGTATGTAATGAACATGCAAACTGTATGTTATCTGTAAGGGCAATACAGAGTCTGCAGTTTATTAGGTATACTGATGATAAGATCCCCCAAACTGTCGCAGTTTTCAATAATGTGTTCTTCAGCAATAAGAATCACTGAAGTAAAATATTTATATATTTTTTGCCTGGCATTTAGAATTTAGACACTGACATATTTTTGCACAGTAAAATAAATTTAAAAATAAAGTAAATACAGAAAGTAAGTAAAAAAATAAATAAATAAATAAATAATGAAAGAAACTAAAGCAAGATAGTATAAAAAGAAAAGCATAAGTAAGAAAGAAAGTAGAGAAAGTATAAGTAAGCAAAGAAGGTATGTAAAGAAAGAAAGTAAATAAGGAAAGAAAGTGTAAGTAAGAAATAAGAATGTAAGTAATAAAAGAAAGTTTAACTTGCACTTTTTTTGATATACTTTTCTCCAGTTTGATTACCGCTTAAAAGTGTGAATGCTGAAAAGTTTTCATTATACACAGAGCACTTTATTAGGAACACTATATTAGGAACACTATACTAATACTGGGTAGGGCCTCCCTTTGCTCTCAGAACAGCCTAAATTCTTCGTGGCATGGATTCCACAAGATGATGGAAACATTCCTTTGAGATCCTGGTCCATGGTGACATGATGACATGCATCACGCGATTCCTGCAGATGTTTCAGGTTCACTTTCATGCTGCGAATCTCCCGTTCTACCAAATCCCAAAGGTCTTCCGTTGGATTCAGATCCGGTGACTGGGAAGGCCGCTGAAGAACACTGAACTCGTTGTCATGTTCATGAATCCAGTGTGAGACGACTTTTGCTTTGTAACATGGTGCATGCTGGAAGTAGCCATTAGAAGATGGTAAATTGTGGCCATGAAGGGATGCATTCAAGCCATGATTGACTGGTATTAACGGGCTCAAAAAGTGCCAAGAAAACATTCCCCACACCATTACACCACCTACACAAGCTTGGACTGTTGACACAAGGCAGGTTGGGTCCATGGATCCATGCTGTTGGTGCTAAATTCTGATCCAACCTCAGCAAAAATCAAGATTCATCAGACCAGGCTATGTTTTTCAAGTTTTCAGCTGTCCAGATTTCTGTTCCTGGCTGACAGAAGTGGAACCCGACGCGGTCTTCTGCTGTTGTAGCCAATCTGCCTCAAGGCTCGACGTGTTGTGCATTCTGAGATGCTTTTCTGCTCACCACAATTGTACGGAGTGGTTATCTGAGTTACTGTAGCCTTTCTGTCAGCTCCAACCAGGCTGGCCGTTCTCCGTTGACCTCTCTCATCAACAAGGCATTTCCATCTGCACAACTGATGCTCACTGGATGTTTTTTTTTCCCATATTGCACCATTCTGAGTAAACTCTAGAGACTGTTGTGTGTGAAAATCTGTATGAATGACTTTAACTGTATGGATGATTAGGTGTGCAGCTGTCCCTGACAAAGTGCTCAGGGAGTGTATTTTGTGCAGTATCTGATATAGCACAGCATAAATTCTATGGGAAAACCACACACCTTGCAAACACACAGCTCTGAGCAACACCTTACGAACACCTAACGAACAAAATCAAACAAATCAAACAGAATGTGTAATGAGCTGCATTTCTCATTATTCCACCCATTGTTTTGTGCTGACGTCCCACTTTTTTGCAGGATGATCCTCCCTCACCTGCACTGAAACTATTGCGTGTTCAGGATTTCACGAACTACACATGAAAGCAGATCAGTAGGCTACATCGGAAAATGTTTTGAACATGTTCAGATGTACATCTGTACATGTTTTGAATTTTGCCGCAGCCATGAAACTGTGTGAACATGATCAGTGTGTTGTTATGTAAAACTGAAACCTCGCTTCAACAACTTTGCATTTCATGCAAATGCCTGTATAAGGCTGTAGCTTGGTCATCGTAGATGTCATGACGAGCATTCGTGTATCATAGCACGAATCATGCGTCTACTATAACACGGTACATCATGGCCAAGGTTTTCTAAGTGGGGTAAAGCCACTTTGATTCAGCAATTGAAATAATTTCCTACAGTGGTGGAAATCACAATCCACCTTCATTAACATTATATTTATTATCGAGTTCTTGTATTTATCAGCATGTTTGACTGGTCACATGAACTCTCAGCCTAAACTGTACTGCTAGCATCAAAGGCATATACTTTGCATCTTTAGTACATTTTCTTTACCTGTAAAGATACATGTGGTTAGCTTTAATGACCTTTTAGAGTTTTAGCTTGTAAATTATTTTGAAAGGTGTACTAAATTCACATTTCCAGGTAAAAGATACACACTAAAGGTACAAATTGATGTACCCATTGTAGTACCACCTCAGTGACAATGAAGCACAGTTTTCTACTTTCTAATAGTGTAGAGAGTTCATGCAAACTTCCATAACTCTAATGAAAAATGTTAATAAAAATATATTTTTATATTAGTGGAAAGTTCAGGAATAATAAACTCCACAGCTCTAATAAATGGATAAAATATAAATATCTTTGCACACACTTAATTAATTTATTTGACTAATAGATACTGACTAATATCACGTGCATCACTGAATTAAATGGAAAATACATCAACTTCATCCTGAAGGTCACACGGGGGTGGGGGGGTGGGGGGGGGGCAATAAACAAATTTATGCCTTAATTGTTTTCGTCAGTCAGTGTCACTCATTTGCATGCGTTTGCAGAACAAGCTCAGTGATGCAATGGCCCTGCAAATCTCTTGTTGTAAAGCATTTTCCCTTCGTCACATTCTCAGCCATGCAGTTCACAAGAATCAGTTATTTATTAAACCAATTTAATGATTTATTTTATACTCAATTGTCCTCTTTTTTTTTTTTTTTTACTGAGAAATCTGATTGGTATGAGGAAGTTACTATTTCATTTTACTGCCATGCAATACGAAGTCTTTTTTAAGCAGTTCAGAGGTAAGGTTGATGGGATTATGAAATTATTTTGCATAAGAAATAGTCATGTTGAAGGAAATCTGTTATGAATATTAAGTGTGTATGTATGGACAATATTTATTTAGCTATAAAATTTAGCTGTACAATTCTAACATTGTAAATCACATCTAATTTAGAAACTTCATCTGCAAACACTCTTTCTTACACGTATGAAAGCTAAAACTTTCACACACACACACACACACACACACACACACACACACAAACAGGATTGGCAGGATCTGATCACTGAAGGGTGGGCAGGGGTGGGCGATGCCTGCTCTTGCCCCTTATACACCCAACACATCACCCAACACCCCCCCTGGGTGGATTTAATGAATTGGGGGCCCTAGGCATAAGGAATGGGGCCCTAATTTCAGTGTTTTAACCTGAAGATATGTAAACTTGCAGCATGTGTTATTTAGCATTCATAATTATAATATTATTAAAAATATATATATATATAATTTAAATTTTAGGGGGGACCTTGGCTTCTTGGGGCCCTAGGCAGTTGCCTACCTTTGCCTAGCGCTAAGCCCGCCCCTGATCCCCAGCCCCTACCCCAAAAACAAGAATAATAATCAAATAAACAATACAAATTATTTATGTTTATTCAGTTACACCATAGTAACATCTTACAATTTTAATTTTCTACGCACATTAAATGCTGAAAAACACTGCATTAAAAAAAAAAAAATAATAAAAAAGCATATCATCATCAGAAATAACTCATGGATATGTACAGTCCCCTCCAAAAGTATTGGAACAGTACACTGTTTGAGATCAAAAGATGAATGATGGATCAGAATTTCAGCGTTCATTTCCTGGCCTTGCTGTTCCAATACTTTTGGAGGGAGTGTGTTATAGTATAGTTATGTGCTGGTGTCTTTATCATGATGCACCGTCACACAGTTATATCCTGTACTGTGTACACAATAAGTGACACATATGTTATTAATTTGAGCTGAAAGTAAACTAATTATTTAATTATATGAATATGGATTAATTGACAGTTAGCATTAGATTCTGGGATTTGGGGCGGCGTGAAATCGCAGATAAGCGGTTCAGGAAGGAGCGCGTCATGTTTCAAAGATCTTTATGATAAACAGAGTGTGAAACAGTGCTTCGTAGATGGAAAAAAATGCACATGTTGCTGACATGTTTGACCCAAAACAAAGTCAAGCAGATCAACAGACACTCCAGAGAGCCGTGGATGCGAATCCACAAACAAAACCTGAGTTACACAAAGGTGGAGAAAGATTATATATAAAGATTAAATGAAAAAGTGATGTATAGCTTTTTTGTTGTTTATATAGAACTGTATTTAATATAAATGTATAAATGTAATGATGCAAGAATAAATCTGGCATGCTAACTATGATATAACACACTAAACACATATGATAACACACTAAACATTTTGAAATGTATGACATAATTTTATTAAAAAATAAATTTTATGGTATCGTTTATTTCAGATGTCCTGACATGTTCTCGGTTTTTTTGGTCAGAGCATACAAGTCAGAGTGTCATGTATTAGCCCATCATGTCCTGTCAGGAATTTCTGCTCATCTTAATTTAATAGTGAGTTAAAACAATTAAAAATATATGGTTATTTGTGTATTTACAAATATATAATCTATATAAAATGTGCATAAGCTCCAAAATAATGAATGTAATATTTTCATTTTCAATTATTATGCTACTTAATTAATGATTTACTAGCCTATGTCAAGCAAGAGATTAATAATGCAATTGTATAATAATAATAACAACAACAACAATATTAACAACAACAGTAATAATAATAATAACAACAACAACAATATTAATGAAATAAGTGGGAAGGTATAGGTGTATACGTCTTGTAAAAAAGCAATTATATAAATTTCATGCTAGCTTGCAACATGGAGCTGTTAACATTGCATGTGTACATAATAGGATTACAGTGTGTGTGTGTGTGTGTGTGTGTGTGTGTGTGTGTGTGTTTGGCCTTTAGGTGGCGCTCATCACCACAGTCAAACTCACGAACAGCAGCACAAACAGGACTTCACTTGACACGCCGATGCACACGCTCCCGCCTTTTGGAGTTGACGCTGTATTTGTGGAATTATTGGTGGTCACAGTAGATGCAGAAGCTGAAACTGTGCTTGAGGAGGTGGAGGTGGAGGTTGGGCTGGAGGTGGAGCTTGGGCTGGAGTTGGAGGTGGAGGTGGAGCTTGGGCTGGAGGTGGATGTGGATGTGGTGGTTGTGGTGTCGGAGGAGGAGGAAGAGGAGCTGGGGTTCGAAGTCATCGGAGCTGTTAAAGTGGTTGAACTTGTATCCTAAAACAGACAAAAAAGCGTCCACACTGTTATTTATGCTTTTAGTTTAAAATTATTTAATTTATGACCCTAAATGACTTCCTGTGTGATAGGTGAATGGCGTAGGAGGCAAAATATATTGACTTCCAAGCCACGTACAGTACGATGTTCTGTACACAGAGCAGGGAGTCATGTCCTATTCAGCATCATTTCAAATTATTTAAAATTCACTTTAGATATTATGTATTTACAACATTGACTTATAGTCATGTACACTGCAAAAACAATCCTAGTAAGTGAAAACTGATTTATATAACCTAATATTTCTCTTTATGAGATTCTTATCCATCTCTAGATGTTTTAACATTTTCAAGGTTTTAAAACAACTTACGTTCCCAGAATGTTGCTCCTTTTAAATATTTATTACATTATTAAATAAAATCTGCCAACAGAATATTTCTAGTCTATAACTTCTAGTCGGTAAAGTCATATTATTATTTTATAATTATCTTATACTGAAAAATATTTTATGAATGAATTTGCCTATATCTGATTATTTATTTATTTATATATTTATGGTGTATATTATCGGTTCTTTTTCTAACCTTGGCAATGACATTACCATACACATGACATCTTTGAGTTAGTAGTAGTACTGTTTTTATTTTTATTTATTTATTTATTTATTTATTTATTTATTTATTTATTATTGTTTATTATTATATTTTATTTTTAATATGTTGTTTTTACGTATGTTTTTATCAAAAGAACCAATCAATCAAACAAACAATTCATTTTCATATTAGAGCATTTAGCATTTAAAAATTATCTTTCCCTTTCCATTTAATTTATTATAAATATCAGTTACACAAATGTGCAGCTACTTTGAATAGCATATTCTTTCCCTTATCCTTATTTTGCATTTCCTTTTTCCCCCTCGGATAATCAGATGAAACTCCTCAGAAGGTCCTTCATCTCCTACGTGACTGTAAACAAATGTGAAATAATACACGCCAAATAAATTTAATTAATGTGTTCTTATTAGTTACATGAATACGGTACAGTTAACTTTAATTATTAATGTTAATAATTAATGTTGTGTTAACTACTCATTTCTTAAAGTCAGGCTGATGCATTTTTATAATATACTTTTTTTTCCTAACTATACACAGATTTATCTTAGTAAAACATTTCCAACATTGAGAGTGACAAAAAAGGCAAATATTTCTATTGAAAATATTGAAAAATCAGATAAAACACAAATTCTGCTTTTATATTTGTAGCTTTCTTTCTTTATAGATTTATCTTATTTGGTATTAAAGAACTTTGTCTGACTAAATCTGAAACAGATTTTTCTTGAGTATAGTTTCATTAGAACCCACCTGAGATGCTGAAGTGTGAATCGTCGCTGCCACACACAGTGCAGTGAGCAGGAGCTTCATGCTGGACCAGACCGAGATGGGCTTCATGGTGTCGGACGCTGCTGTGTGGATGTGTGTGATCTCAGATTCACAGAGTTCTCTGGACCTGATCAGCACTAATGGAGGTTTCACTTATATTACAGTGCACCGCCCATTTCTCCCTCACCTGTGGGCAGGAGCTGAATCAGCACACCAATGATCAGGACACCTGAGAACACTTCTGGTGACTGAACTACCGCAGGAGGAAAAGCTTCAGGGTTAAAGTCTGAATACAGGTGAAGGTTTACAATAGTGCAGTTTCTGAATGTACACAGTGTATCCTGTAGATCGTATAAAATAACAAGACAATATAGAGACAATAGAAATAAACAGATAGGATAGAAAAATAAAATTGGAAAGTAGAACAGGGACATAGTATATACAGTTGAAGTTTACATACAATTATGCTATAAATACTCAATCTGGGTTTTTCACAACTATTCATGTTAGTGTACAGTTCTGTTAGGGGAATCTACTTTGTTCACATCAGAGGATATTTTAAAACAGGGGTGTCCAATCTTATCTGGAAAGAGCCGGTATGGGTGCAGGTTTTCATTCCAAACAAGCAGAAGCCCCACCTGAATCTACAGAAAGCCAAACTCAACTGATTAAACTGCAGGTATCAGGTGTGTTTACATACACCAAATTGAGTTTTTCTCTTTAAACAGTCTGGAAGATTCCAGAAACTGATGTAATGACTTTTAAAAGCTTCGGATTGGCCAGTTAGGTCATAATTATGAGTTAATTGGGAGCACCTGTGGCTGTATTTAAGGGCCTGTCTTTAGATACCGTGCCTTTTTGCCCTTGATACCATAGGGAAATCAGCACAACTTGAGAGAACGGAGTGAAAGTATTGGCGTGATCATCATAAGGTCATGACCTGAGTCCCATAGAAAATTGTTCATTTACATTGAAAAAAATCGAATATAATTTTGTCTATGCAAAATATGAAAATAAATTAACAGCAGATTGTCACACAAGGTGATTTGCGGTTAAGTGCTCTTATCAGTATCAGGAACAGGAAACAGGCAGAGGTCAGGAGATCTACAAACAATACAAAAAGCATAAACCAGTCATCTTCCAGTGTGAGCAGGACTGAGGAGGCCACCTCATCAGCCTATAGAGGGGTTTGCATTCAACAAGAACCTCAGCCACTGCTTCTCTTTGGGCTTTGGGCCCACCAGGACATGAACCAATGCACAACACATGTGGCAAAGTAAACAAAGGTATGACAACAAGCGCCTCTACTCCCAGTGCTTAGCACGAGGAGGAAATCCCTGACACAGATTGAAATGAAATAGACATATTATAAATGAACAAATTAACATAAAAAAAGAAAACGGAACAGACAATTAACAGCCCATATGTTTGGTGTTGACTGATAAAGCATAATAAGAAACCTGGAAAAGAAATCTGTGCTGCTATATGGGTCAATTAACGACTTGTCAGCAGACGAGACTCTCATAAAATCATTGATTCAGGAGCTCAGTCACTGACGTCCTTCAGCAGAGCCCTCCTTATTGCCCAATGACTAGTCTTCCTCATCATGAGGATGTTATTACTACAGGATATTCTTCCTAGCTGGTGCAGGATCCCTACAGATTACTATAGTTTTACCATGGAGTTTTCAAGATTTTGGATAAAGTCTGGACATCTGGACATAACAAGTGTGATCACCCCAGCACTGACTAGAGATTTGGTGGGACAGTAGTTAAATCTCTGGAGTACAGATCAGAAGATTTGTGCGAATTGGTTGGTCCTGGCACCACCAAGATGTTACTGTTGGGCCTTTGAGCACGCTTAGTGAGCCTCCAATCTCTGGCATTCTTTTGAACATAACAGGTGGGATCTCTCCAACCCTGGTTAGTGTCAGGGCAGGACTTGCTTGATGTACTTTGGGATAGCCTAGAGGTGATAAACTGCTGAATTGTTAAAGAACTGTCCTAAACCTATTACTAAAGAAGGGAGACTTAACTGACCAAGCAACTGGGGCCCAGTGGCCTTGTTGTGTACTGATTGCAAGATAGTCCTATAAGCATTAGCCACAAGACTAGGGAAGGTGACAGAACAAGCTATTTAATGTTGGCACTGGCTTTTTAGCTATTGAACCAAAGTTATGCAAGTATCACTGCTTTATCAACATGACCTTTCTGTGTTTCATCATATGCAGATGATATATTGCTTATGGTCAGCAGTCAGGGGGATCTCCATATTTTAATATTATATTTTATGATAAATATCATTTTGGATTTTATCGTCTTTCAAAATCAACTGGAATAAAATCAAAGCCTTTTTTAGTTGAGGAGTAGCCAGATGGAGAACCAGGACTTGGAAAAGTGGAGATTTAAAATATTTGGGATTTTATTTTGTAATAATGTAAATGAAATTGGGAAGAATCTGAAACAATCAAAGAACGTCTGAAAAAAAGGAAATGGATCACTATTAAAATGTCTTATCAGAGATGGACACTACTAATAAATAAGCTTGCAGCATCAACATCATTTTGTTTTTAAGTTTACAAAGACTACTAAGTGCTCCAGAGGCACTTGCTGTGTCTTGGCTCCTTGAGGAACCTCTGGTCTCTGGCACTTATATTGATGTACTGTAGCTGTTGGGTTGTGAGTCCTGCTACCACCAAGCTGCTACTAACCCTCCTGGCTCTCAGGTTTCACCCCACGTCCCAGAAGCAAGTGGATAATTTCCATCTGGATTGGTGACTGTAAACTGCCCCTAGGTGTGAATAACTTGCTAGGATGGATGGGAAAAACATTCAGTGTGTATTTGTATGAATTTGAATATGAGAGTTCTTGTGTTGAGCAGTGATGCTAGAAAGGAGGACTATTCAAATCACCAATAACTTTATTCGAGCAAAAGTGACAGTGTACATGAAGAGCAAACAAAACGATGAGGAAAAAATGCTTTACATGATGTCACAAGAACTTTTCACAGACTAATCATGTCAAATATTATAGTTTATTTAAGTTTCTAGAAATCTGGTGCTACCGTGTGCTCTGTGTTTAATGATGAGCTTATTTGAAAAAGAAACATTTTTACTTGTAATCATGTATATGTGTTTATCAGTATATTCATTTATTTATTTGATTATTTAAAAATCCTATTTATTTGTTGGTCAGGATAGCCCAAATCATGAATGCTTTAAAATGAAGGATTTTAAAATTCACATTCAGTCTCTCCCTCTCTTTCTCGTCTTCTCTCTTTTTCTCTTTTTCTCCTCACTGCCTCTGTCTTGCTTTTCGTCATGGTCGGAGATCTCCGACGAGCTCCAGTCTTTTGGATGTTTGATCAGAACCTTGGTGACAGGCTTCGTGATGCTGTTCGGGCCGGCGGTGGCTGTAAATCTGGAAGGCAGCATTGAGTTTGATGAGTTGGTGTTGTTTTGTCCGCTCGTAGTCGCCGGTGCTGCAGTGGCAGAAACGGCTGCAGTGGTGTTGGACTAAAATAGACAGAAATAAGCACCATTCATGCTTTTATTTTCTCTTTTAGTTTACATATATTTAATACATGCCAAAGAAACACTTACGATTAATCTGTAATAGTTCCCTATGTGATATTTGGAACCAATATTTCAAGCAATATATATCTTAGTGCAATGCATAAGGAACGGGAAGCCATTTTGGATTCAGCATTATAGATTTAACTTTAGACAGTTAAGCATATTTGATTCACTGCTACGGTTTTCCTCTGAAATAGTAGCAAATAAAAAAATAAATTATAATTCTGTGGATTTTTAAAATTAGCCTTGAAATTAGTGAAGACACTCAGACATACATTGGGGGAAAAAAGTATTTGATCCCCTGCTGATTTTGTACGTTTGCCCACTGACAAAGAAATGATCAGTCTATAATTTTAATGGTAGGTGTATTTTAACAGTGAGAGACAGAATAACAACAAAAAAAATCCAGAAAAATGTATTTCAGAAAAGTTATAAATTGATTTGCATTTTAATGAGTGAAATAAGTATTTGACCCCTTCGACTTAGTACTTGGTGGCAAAACCCTTGTTGACAATCACAGAGGTCAGACGTTTCTTGTAGTTGGCCACCAGGTTTGCACACATCTCAGGAGGGATTTTGTCCCACTCCTCTTTGCAGATCCTCTCCAAGTCATTAAGGTCATTTTCAATGCCCTGGCTGAGGGAAGGAGGTTCTCACCCAAGATTTGACGGTACATGGCCCCGTCCATCGTCCCTTTGATGCGGTGCAGTTGTCCTGTCCCCTTAGCAGAAATACACCTCCAAAGCATAATATTCCCACCTCCATGTTTGACGGTGGGGATGGTGTTATGACTTGGGGTCATAGGCAGCATTCCTCCTCCTCCAAACATGGCGAGTTGATGCCAAAGAGATCTGACCACACCTGACCACAACACTTTCACCCAGTTCTCCTCTGAATCATTCAGGCAAACTTCAGACGGGCCTGTACATGTGCTTTCTTGAGCAGGGGGACCTTGCGGGTGCTGCAGGATTTCAGTCCTTCACGGCATAGTGTGTTACCAATTGTTTTCTTGGTGATTATGGTCCCAGCTGCCTTGAGATCATTAACAAGATCCTCCCGTGTAGTTCTGGGCTGATTCCTCACCGTTCCCATGATCACTGAAACTCCACGAGGTGAGATCTTTCATGGAGCCCCAGACCGAGGGAGACTGACAGTTTCTTCCATTTGCGAATAATCGCACCAACTGTTGTCACCTTCTCACCAAGCTGCTTGGCGATGGTCTTGTAGCCCATTCCAGCCTTGTGTAGGTCTACAATCTTGTCCCTGACATCCTTGGACAGCTCTTTGGTCTTGGCCATGGTGGAGAGTTTGGAATCTGATTGATTGATTGCTTCTGTGGGCAGGTGTCTTTTATACAGGTAACAAACTGAGATTAGGAGCACTCCCTTTAAGAGAGTGCTCCTAATCTCAGCTCGTTACCTGTGTAAAAGACACCTGGGGGCCAGAAATCTTGCTGATTGATAGGGGATCAAATACTTATTTCCCTCATTAAAATACAAATCAATTTATAACTTTTTTGAAATGTGTTTTTCTGGATTTTTTTGTTGTTATTCTGTCTCTCACTGTTAAAATACACCTACCATTAAAATTATAGACTGATCATTTCTTTTTCAGTGGGCAAACATACAAAATCAGCAGGGGATCAAATACTTTTTCCCCCCACTGTAGCTTATTAGTCTCATAATTATTTTATAATCTTACAAAGATAAATGTTCCATAAATTGGCCTATAACCAAATGTTTTACTTATATCATTATAAAATATTTTAATGTGTATCTTTTTGTTACTTTTTAGTTTTTAATTTTGTACTTTTCCTAACTGGTATGTTAGTAAAAAAATGACGTGTCATAATAACGTTTTTTGTTTTTGTTTTTTAATTAAGAGAATGTTCTAGGCCTTTGTATTGTAAGTACTGGTTATGCAAATTCAGAGCTATTTCGAATAGCAGTTTCGTGATTATTTTTCCCCTCATCCTAATATTCCATTTCTCTTTCCTCCACAGAAAATCAGCTGAAAAGCCTCAGGTGATCCCGAATAACCTACAGAACTGCATCACTTCCTGGAGGCATGTTGATGTAAGAGTAAACTAAATATCTAAATATACCCAGGATTAACTGGGTCATAGGTCTCTCACTTTATAGATTCTGAGTATAGTTTCATTAGAACCCACCTGAGATGCTGAAGTGTGAATCGTCACCGCCACACACAGTGCAGCGAGCAGGAGCTTCATGCTGGACCAGACCGAGACGGGCTTCATGGTGTGGGACGCTGCTGCGTGGATGTGTGTGATCTCAGATTCAGAGTTCTCTGGACCTGGTCAGCACTAATGGAGTCAGCACTTATATTACAGCGCACTGCCCATTTCTCCCTCACCTGTGGGCAGGAGCTGAATCAGCACACCAATGATCAGGTGTTAAAGCCAGTGTGAGAAATGTTTGTCTGGATACGAGTGTTTTGACATTGAGTGTTGAGTCTTCAATTCTTTAGATGGACAAGATTGTGGTGTAGAAGATCATACAAGATAAAAGCTAAATATATAGACGCAATAGATATAAATAGATAAAGAATAAATGTAGAATAGAACAGTATCAAAAAGGAAAATAAAATCTATACAACTTTCATTAAAAATAGGTAAAAATAAAAAAAATAAATAATTCTAAGAAAGTAGAAAAGATATAAATATACAGTACTGTGCAAATGTTTTAGGCACTCTATTTTTTTAGTACAAACTTATAGAAGAAAACATTAGTTTTCTAGCACAAAATTGAATGTTACAGAAAAATGTTTGTATGTCATTAAAGAAAGCAGCGTATTACGTAAGAGACACTTTTCAGACAGTAAACACAATGAAGGCTGCTGGGTTTCACTGCAGAAATAAGAAGCGAGTGCGAAAGTCAAAGTGTCCAGAAGAACTGTGTCTGGTTCTGCAAGATGCTCAATAAAACTTACCAGCTCATTTCCTTATAAAACTGCACACATTGTACCGGAGACTACTATTTTTATTTTTATTTTTATTTTTTTGTCACACCAAATATTGACTTTGTTTCATTTACTACTGTTTACTGCTCTTTACAGTATTTTTTTTAAATGTAGACAGTACTGTATATATATATATATATATATATATATATTATACAGTACTTTATCCTCAAAATAGGATAAATCACATTAAATAGAAAGCAAAAATAAAATAGAGCAGATGCCACAAAAGATATAAAAGCAAAATAAACTGAAAATTATACTGAATGAAAATAAAATAAAAATAGGTAACCTATGTTTAACAGGTCAAATAAAATACAAAAGTTTAAATAGACATAAAACAGAAAAGTCTAAATCATACAACATCTAGAAATACAAATACAGATAGAAAAATAGATTCTAAAGATCTAGCAACTTCTTTATTTAACTGTAAAAAATTTAAATAAAATTTAAAAAATGTAAAAGATTTATCGAATAAAATAAAACAATTTTAAAACGTATATAATACATACATAAAAGACATAAAACCTACAGAGAATATAGGTAAAATAAAAGTTCGTGTCATTGCTCCAGCCCTGATCTAAGAACCGTACACACACCACTCGTCATGCTCAGAGACTTAACATCTCTGTCCTGGCTTTCATGACAATGTTGTGTTTATTCATTAATTTCATTAATCTGAAATTCTTTCTCATGCCTTTGTGTTGTATTTCAACTTTTACAACAATCTGAGAAGTAATGGTGTAAAGTATTTACGGAATAAAGTCCAGAAAAAGCCAGAACCATAAAGGGTTCCTCAGCTTGTCTCTCTGGAGGAACCTTATGCCACTGTTGCTGAAATGAGAACAGGGCAGAGCAGGAACCTTACAAGAACCAGATTGTGGAAATAGGAAGTGGTGCTGCTGTGAAGAGGATTCTGAATCACAATGGTACTGTTTTTAGAAGAACTGATGGTGGTGGTGGTAGTGGTGGTGTTAATAGTGGTGTTGGTGGTGTTGGTTGGAGACACACTGGATGACAGGGTTCCATTGGGGGTCAGCAGATGGAGCACCGAGGTTCCCGTGGTGGGGTTTGGGGTTTGAGATGAGTTGTGCTGGTTTTGGTTGGTCGTAGCATTGAAGCCGACGCTGGTGGTGTTGCTGGACGTGATGGAGTCAGTGACAGTGATGAGAGTCGGCATGGTGGAGGTAGAGGTTGGAGTCCAGGAGTTGGAGCTTTGCTCAGTGGGTGTCGTACTACACGTGGTGGTACAGTCTCCACAAGCGTGCTGTTGAGAGACGGAGAAACAGATGAACAAAATAAAATCTGGAGCTAATCACAGGTTTATATTAATTTACTCGCTCTAATTATAGTACGTTATCGTTTCTATAGTAACAGCTCATTCACTGGGACGTGTACAGTGGAAGCTTTACATAAACAGATTATAAAATTGTTGACATGGTGAGGTAATATTCATGGAAGGAGTCTCCAGTGTCAGTGCTTAAAGGAGTCAGAGGTAAAGCTATAACTTTAAGTTTTCTGACATCTTCAGGACAGAGGAGTTTACGCTTCTTTGTGGTTTCTTATTAAAGAGAGAGAATAAAGAGAGGCTGGTGAGGGAACAACTGTTTATAGCTGCTGTAACGTAAGCGAGAACAGGACCTAGCATGTTTCACAGACATTAAATGTGGCTATAAAGGGTATGTGCTCATTCTTGATACATCTTATTATTGGTGAATTTCAGTGGTGTACGCTGAATAAACATGTGCTGTTGTAGTAAATAATCAACTTCATGGTGTTAACAGTAGCTTTGCTTCCATAACATATTACTTACATGAAGTTCAACATTAATAGACCATCAGTCACAAAGTAATGAACACTTTATTCATTTAAATAGAAAGGGAAAATAAAATAGAACAGATAAAAGCCTGATTATTTGCCATGATTTTATTCTTAGTGTGTAGAACCTGTCAGGTGTTTAACATTTAGCTTCTTGGTATTTAGTAGAATCTTGAAAAAATGGTTCTTCAAGCATTCTTTAAGGGTTTAATGTGTAATTAAAGGTTCTTATCCTCCTAAGAGGGTTTTGCTTGGATTATTTCCAAGAGGGAAACTACACTCTGCTGTAGGGTTCTAGATAGAAACTTTAAGGGAAAAATTTTGAACACACTATGAATTTTCTCTCGTTCGAAGAATAGAAATCCACCAAAACTAATGTAAATGTGAATGTGAATGGATCGAGAGTTACCGTTTATCTCTCATAAACACACTGTAAAAAATGCCCGTGGTTTTAACGGTGAAAGAATATAAAAATAACGAAGATAAGAAAAAAAATGTAAAACATGAAATTTCCCTTAAATTTACATTGTAATTTAATTTACAATGTAAATACAAGGGGGAAAAAAGCATTATTTTACAACAAGGTAAAAACAACAACAGAAAACCCTTAAAGCAACGTTAAAGTTATAATAAATCACAATTATATGGTCAACAAGAATATGTGTGTACTTCTACAGGAATAAACCATTTTAGGCCCGATCTCTCCCATTAATTAGATAAAACATGATGATTATGTAGATTACAATAACTCTTTAGTGTCTCATGAAGGTTCACAGAGAACTTAAATTGAAGAGTGTTTATCATTATAAGTAATGATTTGTTTACTTCAAAAACGTCGTTTCATTACAAATAGACTGCATCGCACTGGCTCCAGGTGAAATCTGATTGGTCCCTGAAGTGCCCCTGTCCTGTCAATCATCGCTGACCTACGTCAGAGCTCTCCATTGGCTGAGTCTGTTCGTTTGAAATGTAACACACTTAAGTGTTTCTTTCTACCTCAGTGCGTTTTCATCATCCTCATCCACTTAAGCTTCAGTGTTAAGTACATATTCAATACTTTAACTAACGCCTAACGTTTAACTTAACTCCTCTTTGTCTAACGTTAGGAAGCTAGTTAGCTACAACAACACCCTAGTTAGTTTATTACCTGGTTACCTAGGCTAAGCAATGTTGGATGGTAGCTAGCTAGCTGGCTAATTAGTTAGGTTTCACACATTAGTTCACAGATGCACAGTTCAGGGAAGTAGAATATAACGTCTGACACATGAAACCTGTAATGTTCGGTCATGCCACACAACCACAGTCATTAATTGTTGTAAATAATACTAATCCCGTATAAGTGGTAGTTGGGAAGTGCACAGAGACTTCGACACGGAGCCCTGACTTGAATGAAACGCAGCAAAGCGCTAACATGGAGCTCATTTTAAAAATTAGCATTTATTTTTTTGCAAACAGAGTTTGGCAGAGACATTCTGTGGTTTCTGACCAAAAATATGCCCAGCCTGCCTGTGCTGACAATGATAGCAGTCAGTGTGAGAAGAGGGAGAGGATGAGGAAGAGGATGAGAGAGAGACCTGATTTTACTGTAATTTTGATTTTTTTTTTTTTTTTTTTACAGTGCAGGACAGATTTCTTTGGATAAAAAACAAAGTAAGTACAAACACTTTCTCGAACTTTAAATCTAACCTGAACTTTAATTTCAGCCTTGAGTTTTTCTCCAAATATGGTCTCCTAGTGTGTAAGATCCATCATCACTCACCTTAGCTCTCAGCACCAGCAGATAAACAGCGAGAACAGCTGAGCGTCTCATGGTGTCTCTTGATGGGACCATCAGGACCTCACCGGTTCTTTTTCTACCCTGGCGCCCGCCTCCGCATCGCACCGTTTTATATCTGCGTTAACGAAATGCTCGAGGGCGCAGCATCATCCCTGTCCTATCTCCATCGTTATCATCGTCCTTGGTCTGGACTCGCCTCTCTGAAGAGCATCGGCGGCTCTTTGTTCTCAACGACCTTGGCGGAGGTGAGAGCTAAGCAAATGAGGCAGCATCTTGTAAAAAAATAAAAAGATGATAATGGCACACAGAGATGAGTTTGGTGGAGCACAAATGGAGAAGAATGTACAGATAATTATTTATAGAGTTAAACACAGATGTATAATATTCAAGAACTTAGGAACTATCCAAAACATTACAATAATAATAAATCATATTACAGTAGATTATTGTAGTGTACTGCTTTTAGTATTAAATTATAATTCATGGCTGATGATGCCCTCGCAGGCTGACGTGAAGTTCAGAGTAATAAACTTTTGCATGAACTCTCACTAGAGGAAATACCAGCTGAACAGGACAGGACGGGCGGTTGAGTCTAACAAGTGGATCAGACAACCATCTCAAACAATCAGTTCCCTTGTGCACTCGGGATCGGTGATGAACTATTTACTCACTTATCTCTCAGACCGTCAGGTCGCACATTGTCTGGATGATGAACAGTGATGATGCTAGTTGTCCAAGATGTCCAAGCTACACAAAATGTGCCTCATTTATCAATTATTTAATAAATGTTTCAGTTGCCAAAACAAATGAACAATTCCCTCCAGAGATACAGACGTTTTGATTTAGTTGCACTTTATTTTTCAGGATAAAATAAAAAAGAATAATAAGATTATTGATATATCATAATTGATATATCATAATATGATACATAATTGATGCATCATAAGATACTTTCTCCTGGATGTGAGTTATTTACAGATATTTAAACAAAACATTTGCTTGTGGTTAAACAGACAGCATACAGCTTCATTTCTTTAACAAATCCTTCCAGCCATGTACGCTTTCCTCCACCTACTTTTATGAGGAATAAAATCTGCTCATAAACATAATGTGACAGTGGAACAGTACCTGACAAACTCCACACCCCAGGGTTATAAAAGGTCCATTAGTGTGCCTTAACAGGCAGTATGATCTAAGCATCATACTGAGTTAAGGCTGAGCGATATGGAAATATCATATCACATGATACAGAGAGATGTTTTCAGGATACATGATATATATCACACTATTTACTATGAAATTCCAAGCAAAGCAGTAGTGCTAGTGCTGCGTTTTAAACAGAGAACTTGAAAAAACAATATTGTTTAACATTTGCAGAAACAAAAATCGTATTTTAACATCTAGTCGGCTACTTAGTTCATCGCAGCTCGCAGCTAATCAGTCGGTGTGACAGTTTGACCTCCTCATGGTTTTCTGGATCACCTCTATTTTACATCCTAGTAATTCAAAAAGAACAAACAAAAATAACAAAGTATAAGGAGAAAAATATTTGTAAAAGTTTTTTTCTTATTAAAATATTTCAAAGTCATGCCCTGAATGATCGATTCCAAGAAACACACTATAATATATATATATATATATATATATATATATATATATATATATATATATATATATATTAAATACTGCACTAACAATATTAGAAGTCATGTCACTTAAATAAACCCATGTGGTCAAACTTGTCAATTTATTTTATTTAGCGGTAACAGGAAATGGTAACAGGACATTAATGGTACAGAATGTGTCAGTACGTGTCCCCACCCTTGTGCCCTGGCTTCTGGGAAACCCTGAGATGCTGACCTCGTTCCTTTGCACTGGTCTCTCCCGTATTCCCCTATTATCACGTTTCCTCAACCGAATCTTAGCAGAAACTTGTGCGTTTTGCGAAATCTGTACACAGGTTTCACTGATCTCCACCCACAGGAAGTGATAACATACCAGCTGACTCGTTAAGTGAGTGCAGGACGGCTGTGAATTTTGGCATGTATTCAGTTTTATTACACAAGTCATAAAGCATAACAGCAAACACTGTTACCGCCCTGAAGCTGATTATTTTCCCATAACAGCATGTGACGTGTTTTATTCCACAGCGGTTTGCTGGTTTTATTATACAACATCACACGCTACTTTTTATCTGTAAAGTTTCAAAACAACTTACTCACTCATGTTGTAGCAGCTATAAACAGTGGTTTCCGAACCAGCCTCTCTTTTTTCTCTCTCTTTAAGTTAATAAGACGAATAAACGCAGCTCGTCATGTTCCCTTTGTGATAGGGAGACACTGTGTTGGAGGGTTCTACATAGAACCGAACTTCCCAAAGAGAGACGAACTGAAGAACCCAGAAAAGTGTTCAAAATGTTCTGCAAGAGTTTAGCTTGTGTCTGTCCTCTCTGTAAAGCACTTAGAGTTGCTTTTGTATATGAAAGTGTGTGTGTGTGTGTGTGTGTGTGTGTGTGTGTGTTATAGGACCTCCAGAACAGGATATATCTCATATATCGGACACACACAAGGATAGATTACATATGTTGTTTCTATTTTTTGTAAAATGATATTGTTTGACTGTTTTTTTGTGTGTGTGAAATGTAAACAAACAAACAAACAAAGTGTTGATTTACCCCTGTCTAGGGTGAATGGTTAGGTGTCACCTGCGTAAACTTTATCAGAAACACAGTTTCCTCATAGATATCAGGAAGCTTTGGTTTAAAATAAAAGCCACAGTGCATTCAGCTTGCCAATGAAACAGATTTAAAGGACATGCATCACTTCACTGATTATGAGATAATTTCCCCTCTATTGCATTCAGCTTTTAGTTCCTGGTTCATGAAAACTTTCCACTTACATGACGCGATATGCTAATATGAGGGCGGTGTATTGGGAATCTGCTTTGTTTACACACATGCAACAAAAGTGAAATGTAAGAAGCTTGTGACAGAAATGCTGAAAAACTGGTAGCGGCAGAAAAGCACTTAAATGTGAGGGAAATAATACAACACTTATTCCTGCAGGTTTAATTTTGAATGAAGGTTTGATGTCATTACTATGAATAAAAATCAGTACAAGTGTGTATAAAAACACCAAATAAAATTATTAAAATGAAATAAAAAGTAAAAACATTTTAAAACTTTAATTCATTGATTCCACATCGTATTTATATTATATGTACATATTAAACTACACATATACATTTTAAATGTAACAACAAAGAGATAAAAAAAATAATAAAATAAAATAAAATAAAAATAATACATCATACCAGTTCTACCTGAAACTCAACTGTGCTATTTCTGATATACTGATGTCAGTTATCAATCTCTATACGTTGTGATCACTCTCACAATCACTAAATAAAATGTTATATTATTATCAATGTTATTATTATTATTATTAATAATAATGATGATGATGATGATGGTAATCATCATCATCATCATCATCATCATCATAATCATAAAAATTATTTAGTATCTGAAGTACAAAAATTACTGCAATTTATTTACTTTTGTACATAAATAAAATATAACAACAGTATACAGACACTCTTTTTGGTAAATATAGACTTTATTTATTTATTTATTTATTTTTAAAGATATACCTGTATATCTAAATTTCATTTTTTTAATGACATATTAGAAAGAAATAGTGACATTTTGGGTCTAAAAATATTACAAGTTCTTCAGAACATATAACTCCTAACGGAAATTGTCATGTTTTATTATTATTATTATTATTATTATTATTATTATTATTATTATTATTATTATTATTCAAGAAATATGAACATTATGCACTTATTAAGTATTAAATATTCTGCAGGTAAATGTGTATAAATCGCTTACAAAACAGTGAAAAGAGATAAAAAGAAAAAAACAACAACAAAACAATCAAAAAGGTTCCAGGGGAAAGTAATACTGTAAAGAACAAAATAATAATACACCTGGGTAAATAGCTTTCAAATAAATACTCTGTAAACTTCGTCCAGACTGCACTCCGGGGCTACTCGTGCCATTTAGAGAGGGCGCCATAGCACTGCAATCTATTTGCGGAAATGACGTCGGACCTCGCGTTTGACCAATCAGAAAGCTCGCAGCGCACAGTTCGAATGTCAACGTCCGCCGAGAGGAAAACAACGTAACGGAATTGAAGCTTGTCGGTTTGTACTAACGGGTGAGTGTTCGTTTTATTTCTGAGTAATAATGTACCTAATATAAGTTATAAGGTAAAAATAAGTCAAATTCACAAGCGATAAAGTTGTAAACGCCCGGACGTGGCAGCTTTTTTGTTATTCTTTGCTAGTTAGCAGAGGAAGTGTAGCAGGAGCTAGCAGTTAGCTGTTAGCAGTGTAGCTCTTTTCTCCGCCATGACTGGAATTTAAATTTACTGAGTTTTCAGCATTTAATCTGTCGCACGTGCTGAAGATTTAATTCATATAACTGCAGAAGCGCGGATTATTAGAGTTAAAATATGGGTTTAATTTGAGTTTCTAACTCGGTTCACATCAACAAAGGCCGAATTTCACATTAGTGTGCTACAGTAGTGTAAATCAATGACACAACGTTTAGTGAATCAGAATAAAAGTTTTGTAATAAAAGTGTGTTTTTACAGATAAAACTCCAAAAAACAATGATTTATATACCTTTAAAAAAGGAGAGAACAGCATTAAATTTTTACCTCTGGTGTAGTTTTGTGTCATTAGATTGTAATGGTGGTCTCATATGTAAAATTGAGAGATGTGTGTGTGTGTGTGTGTGTGTGTGTGTGTGTATATATATATATATATATATATATATATATATATATATATATATATATATATATACACACACACACATACACACACACACACACACACAAAGAAAATAAAACTGGTGGTTTTAATACAACACACTGCAGGTGAATAGAGCAATGTTAAAATAATAATAATAATAATAAAACAGATCACAATTAATGTACAAGTTAGTTTTTGTTTTGGATCTTTTTCAGAAATGCTTTTTTATTTATGCACATTTGATTTTGTTTAATTAAATATGCATATATTTGCATATTTAACAAGCCCATAAATCTGGTCTTTGGATTGTTGTTGGTTTGTTATTATTATAACATTATTAATGTTTATTTCACTGTTGACTATCAAGAGAACATCTTTTATAGAACAGTTGGTTGGAGGATTTTCTCTTTATTGTTTACGATAAACAGCATTTTAGGGGAAATTCCTCTGTAATGTGCCTGTTAATTAGGGACAGGGATGAACGTGTGGTCATCGAGAGCCTGAAATTTATGATTCTGAAAACAGAAAGGGAAGTCTACTTTAATGTTAATATTAGTCATATGAATGATGTATTTTATATTGGTATTAAATGAATAGATCTGATTTGTTTCTGATGTGTTTTGCTCATTATTGAGTGCTTAATGGGGTTAAAATGGAGGTGTTGGACTAAATTTTGCAACACTCACTGTGTGTGTGTGTGTGTGTGTGTGTGTGTGCGCGCGCGCGCACATACAGCCCAGTGAGCCATGGTTCGCGAGCGGGTCGTGCAGAAGAAGTCGTTCCAGCAGAGTCTGGATGACATTAAGGAGAAGATGAAGGAGAAGCGGACCAAGCGGCTGGCGAGCGCGTGTGCTGCGAGTCGCGGACTTTCCAAACTGAAGAGCACAGGTAACCTAGATTTCAGAAGTACTGTGAAGCTCCAACCTGAAACACTTTAAACATGTTTCTGTTGAAATGTTTGTGATGAGTTTAGTGCGGATTTGTTTCTTTGGTGCTATATTTTCCCAGTGTTTTTCTCTCTCTGCTCAAAGTGATAAACGTCAGCTTTCACTGAGAAAAGAGCTTCTTTTCTCTCCTGTTATTTTCAGCGTCATGTTAATGAGAAATCCAGAGTAGAAGCAGTGGGGATGGTGGAGCAAACACTGGACTCCACGTGCCAGAATGCAGTGCAGCTATACGAGGGCACAGACTCTGTGATGTAGGAGATGATGAGCAGTGGCGATGGCGGTGGTATTAGTGAAAGTTGAAGCTCTGTTTGAGCAGAGAAGGGGGAGAAGGAGGAGGTGAGAGCGCTGGACTGACTAAAGCACCGCTGCATCGCGCTCTTTAGGTAGAGAAGAAGCGAGGACTAGTGCTGATGCTGTGAGCGGCCATTTTGGGGTTGAAGAGACCGTCTTCAACTCTGAGTAAAGCCTTTTAGAGTTAGTCGAGTTTAGTCAGTAGGTAGTCAAACAGCATTGTGGGTAATGTAGGAGATGAAAAGATTAATATGCAACTCGTTCAGTATGGATTTTTTTTTTTATCCTTTCCCCTGTTCTTTAATCCTTTTTGACTGAAGAGCAACAGCTCAGATGATGTGGAGAGATGTTCTTAACTCCTCACTGTGTGTGTGTGTGTGTGTGTGTGTGTGTGCGCGCGTGTGCGTGCAGCCTCGGTGAAGCCGTTTGTGCTGAAGAGCGTGCAGGTGAATAACAAAGCGCTGGCCCTGGCTCTGCAGGCGGAGAGGGAGAAGGTACGGCAAGCACAGGGGATCATCCTGCAGCTGAAGAGAGAGCGACAGGCTCTGATCTTCCACCTGCTAATGATGAAGAGGGCCATGTGTGAAGGGGGCGTGGTCAGAAGTGCACAGGTGAGTTAGTCGATTATGCGAGCTAGAAAAAAAAAATTTGAGGTGCTTTTTTTAAGAATAAATCCCAAGCTGTGGTGGTTGGTCGGTTGGTTGGTTTGTTTGTTTGTTTGTTTGTTTGTTTTTTGAACACACACACAAACAGTTGTTTCATATGGTATTCAATCAGTTGAATTGAATTAGTTTTTAAAATGATTATTGTATTTAAGACAAAAGAAAGATAAAAATGTCATTCTGGTTTCTGATTATTTTCTCACCGTGTGCTTAATGTTTTAATTACATTGTTATTCTTCTTGTTATTATTTTTTTATTTTTCCTGTAAGACGTCCTCTGCAGAGGAGCCGAAGTTAGTCCTCGTTCCCTCGACCAGCCCCAGGTAATAACGATGTAACTGTGTGACACTGTTCAGCGTTATCGCTCCGTCTGTGTGCCGTTCGTCATTATATTTAATAATCTATTTACAGGATTATATTCGCTGGTTGTCTCTGTAGTTGCTGAGTTAAATGAGTTGGTAAATTTCCTGTGTTTAGCCCAGCTGGCTCACATGGATGTGGATATAAAGCTTTTGTTGAGTTTTTATGCGTTTATATATATCGTGTGTGTGTTTGTGTTCTGTTGACGTGGTTCAGGGGCGTGGTACAGGCTGAAGCTGTCACTCAGGATGAGGAGCTCCACCCCCTCAAGTCTCTCACACAGCAGGATGAAGGTAAGCGATGAACCAGCGATGTTGTTTCAGATGCAGGACGAATCATGGTGTGTGTTTTGATGAGCAGTATCTCCATTCCACGCCTCTCTGACCAGGGCAGGTGTGACCAGAGGCCACGCCTCCTTCCACCTTTGACCTGTGCTGTGCTGTGTTTCAGACGGAGCTCTCGGAGGATCCAGTAATAGCGAAGCCTCTTTGCCTCCCACTGTCGGAATGCGGCGTCTACGAGATGGACGGAAGCGTTCTGAGCGGAGGCGGAGCTCGCTGTTTAAACCCGCCTCTGTGGATGCTTGTGTGACGGAAGAGGTAGATCCTCAGAACCCCGACGCAGCCGAGTATCCTGAGCTCCACCTCGATACAGGTGTTACCAAACACATTAGCGTTGTACCGGACGTCGCTGAGCATGATGCTACCGCTGAAAACACCACAGCTGGGGGTCAAAGGTCACTCCGGACAGATTCTGTTGATGTGTCCATGGCGGCGCTGGACTCTGAGCTTCCGGACCTCGCAGCCGTGCAGCACTCGACCCCGGAGCCGCCACGGCGCTGTGTGTCCAGACAGACGAAGAGGAAAGCGGCTCAGTCGGCTACCAAACCGGAGCGAGGCCGCAAAGTGGAGCGCGCACCGCTGAAGAAACCCTGGGAGGTAAAACACAAAGAAACACACTTTTATTGTTCTGTTGAGTGCCTTATAAATATTAACAAATATCGTTGCCGCTTCCTGCCGTAGAAGCCGCGTGCTCGCTCTAAGAGTCGCGCTGCGGCGGGCGGTTCTGCTCCCGCTCCCAGTGACCGGTTAAACTCCTCACTCGGCGGAAACGACACGTTCGACTTTGACTGCGAAGAGGCCGTCCACATCACGCCTTTCCGAGGAGGCGGCAAAGCCTCAGAAGCCCCGCCCTCTCCAATCACCAAGCCCTCTCCTGTTGCTCCGCCCCCTCCTGTCACATCAGATGAGGACCCCAGCTCTTCAGAAGCAGAGCAGGATGCAGACGACAGCCCGTACGTTCCAGACAGGAAGTTCAAACGGACTTGTGCTCCTCCACCACGCCGTGCCCGATCCAAGAGGAGGTCCGCTCAGACAAGAGGGAAGGAAAACACCACGTCAAAGCAGAACCGCATGGTTCCAGAGCTCTCTGGTGAGCTGGCAGATCTTTAGCTCTGTTCTTGTGGTACTTTGCCTAAAGACTGCTCATGTGTTGAATTGAATTCTGTTTCTTTTACAGGAAACGTCAAAACACGTGCGGAGGCTTCAGACGTCACACTGTCGATCCACACAGGACTACATATCCCACAATCCCCTGCTGCAGACCTGCAGTTCCCAGAGTCTCTGTTATCGCCGCCTGATGAGAAGTGCAACCAGTCAACTCCAGGTCCGGAGTGTGGTGAAGGTGTCCTCATCTGCGTCTCGCCTCCCTTCTGTCTGTCTGTCTGCGTCTCGCCTCCCTTCTGTCTGTCTGTCTGCGTCTCGCCTCCCTTCTGTCTGTCTGTCTGCGTCTCGCCTCCCTTCTGTCTGTCTGTCTGCGTCTCGCCTCCCTTCTGTCTGTCTGTCTGCGTCTCGCCTCCCTTCTGTCTGTCTGTCTGCGTCTCGCCTCCCTTCTGTCTGTCTGTCTGCGTCTCGCCTCCCTTCTGTCTGTCTGTCTGCGTCTCGCCTCCCTTCTGTCTGTCTGTCTGCGTCTCGCCTCCCGCCTCCATTCTGTCTGCGTCTCGCCTCCCGCCTCCATTCTGTCTGCGTCTCGCCTTCCGCCCGTCTTTCTGTCTGCGTCTCGCCTTCCGCCCGTCTTTCTGTCTGCGTCTCGCCTCCCTTCTGTCTGTCTGTCTGCGTCTCGCCTCCCTTCTGTCTGTCTGTCTGCGTCTCGCCTCCCTTCTGTCTGTCTGTCTGCGTCTCGCCTCCCGCCTTTCTGTCTGTCTGCGTCTCGCCTCCCGCCTGTCTGTCTGTCTGCGTCTCGCCTCCCGCCTGTCTGTCTGTCTGCGTCTCGCCTCCCGCCTGTCTGTCTGTCTGCGTCTCGCCTCCCGCCTGTCTGTCTGTCTGCGTCTCGCCTCCCGCCTTTCTGTCTGCGTCTCGCCTCCCGCCTTTCTGTCTGCGTCTCGCCTCCCGCCTTTCTGTCTGCGTCTCGCCTCCCGCCTTTCTGTCTGCGTCTCGCCTCCCGCCTTTCTGTCTGTCTGTCTCGCCTCCCGCCTTTCTGTCTGTCTGTCTCGCCTCCCGTCTTTCTGTCTGTCTGTCTCGCCTCCCGTCTTTCTGTCTCTCTGTCTCGCCTCCCGTCTTTCTGTCTGTCTGTCTCGCCTCCCGTCTTTCTGTCTGTCTGTCTCGCCTCCCGTCTGTCTGTCTGTCTGTCTCGCCTCCCGTCTGTCTGTCTCTGTCTGTCTGCGTCTCGCCTCCCGTCTGTCTGTTTCTGTCTGTCTGCGTCTCGCCTCCCGTCTGTCTGTCTGTCTGTCTGTGTCTCGCCTCCCGTCTGTGTCTCGCCTCCCGTCTGTGTCTCGCCTCCCGTCTGTGTCTCGCCTCCCGTCTGTCTGTCTGTCTGTCTGTGTCTCGCCTCCCGTCTTTCTGTCTGTCTGTCTGCGTCTCGCCTCCCGTCTTTGTCTGTCTGTCTGCGTCTCGCTTCCCGTCTGTCTGCCTGTCTGCGTCTCGCCTCCCGTCTGTCTGTCTGTCTGTCTGCGTCTCGCCTCCCGTCTGTCTGTCTGCGTCTCGCCTCCCGTCCGTCTGTCTGCGTCTCGCCTCCCGTCCGTCTGTCTGCGTCTCGCCTCCCGTCCGTCTGTCTGCGTCTCGCCTCCCGTCCGTCTGTCTGCGTCTCCCCTCCCGTCCGTCTGTCTGCGTCTCGCCTCCCGTCTTTCTGTCTGTCTGTCTCGCCTCCCGTCTTTCTGTCTGTCTGTCTCGCCTCCCGTCTGTCCGTCTCTGTCTGTCTCTGTCTGCGTCTCGCCTCCCGTCTGTCCGTCTCTGTCTGTGTCTCGCCTCCCGTCTGTCTGTCTCTGTCTGTCTGCGTCTCGCCTCCCGTCTGTCTGTCTCTGTCTGTCTGCGTCTCGCCTCCCGTCTGTCTGTCTCTGTCTGTCTGCGTCTCGCCTCCCGTCTTTGTCTGTCTGTCTGCGTCTCGCTTCCCGTCTGTCTGTCTGTCTGCGTCTCGCCTCCCGTCTGTCTGTCTGTCTGTCTGCGTCTCGCCTCCCGTCTGTCTGTCTGTCTGTCTGCGTCTCGCCTCCCGTCTGTCTGTCTGTCTGTCTGCGTCTCGCCTCCCGTCCGTCTGTCTGCGTCTCGCCTCCCGTCCGTCTGTCTGCGTCTCGCCTCCCGTCCGTCTGTCTGCGTCTCGCCTCCCGTCCGTCTGTCTGCGTCTCGCCTCCCGTCCGTCTGTCTGCGTCTCGCCTCCCGTCCGTCTGTCTGCGTCTCGCCTCCCGTCCGTCTGTCTGCGTCTCGCCTCCCGTCCGTCTGTCTGCGTCTCGCCTCCCGTCCGTCTGTCTGCGTCTCGCCTCCCGTCCGTCTGTCTGCGTCTCGCCTCCCGTCCGTCTGTCTGCGTCTCGCCTCCCGTCCGTCTGTCTGCGTCTCGCCTCCCGTCCGTCTGTCTGCGTCTCCCCTCCCGTCCGTCTGTCTGCGTCTCGCCTCCCGTCTTTCTGTCTGTCTGTCTCGCCTCCCGTCTTTCTGTCTGTCTGTCTCGCCTCCCGTCTGTCCGTCTCTCTGTCTCTGTCTGCGTCTCGCCTCCCGTCTGTCCGTCTCTGTCTGTGTCTCGCCTCCCGTCTGTCTGTCTCTGTCTGTCTGCGTCTCGCCTCCCGTCTGTCTGTCTCTGTCTGTCTGCGTCTCGCCTCCCGTCTGTCTGTCTCTGTCTGTCTGCGTCTCGCCTCCCGTCTTTCTGTCTGTCTGTCTGCGTCTCGCCTCCTGTCTTTGTCTGTCTGTCTGCGTCTCGCTTCCCGTCTGTCTGTCTGTCTGCGTCTCGCCTCCCGTCTGTCTGTCTGTCTGTCTGCGTCTCGCCTCCCGTCTGTCTGTCTGTCTGTCTGCGTCTCGCCTCCCGTCTGTCTGTCTGTCTGTCTGCGTCTCGCCTCCCGTCTGTCTGTCTGTCTGTCTGCGTCTCGCCTCCCGTCTGTCTGTCTGTCTGTCTGCGTCTCGCCTCCCGTCCGTCTGTCTGTCTGTCTGCGTCTCGCCTCCCGTCCGTCTGTCTGCGTCTCGCCTCCCGTCCGTCTGTCTGCGTCTCGCCTCCCGTCCGTCTGTCTGCGTCTCGCCTCCCGTCCGTCTGTCTGCGTCTCGCCTCCCGTCCGTCTGTCTGCGTCTCGCCTCCCGTCCGTCTGTCTGCGTCTCGCCTCCCGTCCGTCTGTCTGCGTCTCGCCTCCCGTCCGTCTGTCTGCGTCTCGCCTCCCGTCCGTCTGTCTGCGTCTCGCCTCCCGTCCGTCTGTCCGTCTGTCTGCGTCTCGCCTCCCGTCCGTCTGTCCGTCTGTCTGCGTCTCGCCTCCCGTCCGTCTGTCCGTCTGTCTGCGTCTCGCCTCCCGTCCGTCTGTCCGTCTGTCTGCGTCTCGCCCCCCCCGTCCGTCTGTCTGTGCGTCTGTGTCTCGCCTCCCGTCTGTCTGTCTGTCTGTCTGTCTGCGTCTCGCCTCCCGGCTTTCTGTCTGTCTGTCTGCGTCTCGCCTCCCGTCTTTGTCTGTCTGTCTGCGTCTCGCTTCCCGTCTGTCTGTCTGCGTCTCGCTTCCCGTCTGTCTGTCTGCGTCTCGCTTCCCGTCTGTCTGTCTGCGTCTCGCTTCCCGTCTGTCTGTCTGTCTGCGTCTCGCTTCCCGTCTGTCTGTCTGTCTGCGTCTCGCTTCCCGTCTGTCTGTCTGTCTGCGTCTCGCCTCCCGTCTGTCTGTCTGTCTGCGTCTCGCCTCCCGTCTGTCTGTCTGTCTGCGTCTCGCCTCCCGTCTGTCTGTCTGTCTGTCTGCGTCTCGCCTCCCGTCCGTCTGTCTGCGTCTCGCCTCCCGTCCGTCTGTCTGCGTCTCGCCTCCCGTCCGTCTGTCTGCGTCTCGCCTCCCGTCCGTCTGTCTGCGTCTCGCCCCCCGTCTTTCTGTCCGTCTGTCTGCGTCTCGCCCCCCGTCTTTCTGTCCGTGCGTCTGCGTCTCGCCCCCCGTCTGTCTGTGCGTCTGCGTCTCGCCCCCCGTCTGTCTGTGCGTCTCACTGAGTGAATAATCATCATACTGTTTGCTGGATTTGTGAAGCGTTGGTTAACATGGAGCCATTTTTTTTTTTTCCAGCTGCTGCGTCTGGAAATGAAATGGTGTCTCCTCCACCTGACGTCCCTGCTGCAGAGGCGGGGCTTATGATGATTGACAGTCCTTTATTTGAACTGGCAAACTGCCAAAACCAATCTTCAGAGCAGGAGAACAACATGGCTGTAGTGATGGACAAGTCAAGGAGGAGAAAAGGTAACGTCCCATACTCTCTTATCTTCTGTTTCTTCTGAGTTCACACACCATCTACAACCTGTGAGCACCAACGTGCTCCTCACCTGTACACACACACACACACACACACACACACACATATATATATATATATACATATATATGTTCTCTCTCTAACTATCCTGTGGTGTATTGTATGTTATTTGTTTTTTGCACTTTTGTTTCTTTTGGATAACATTTCTCCGTTTCCTTTGTGCACGTTGTGTTTCTGCAGGTGGTCTCGTTGTTCGCTCCTGTCTGGGCTTGGCTTTGAGTGACGTGACAAATCTCTCCCCCGCAGCCTATCAGGCGCCTCTGCCAGGCCGGGACTCCACCCCCGGCCTCAGCCGCAAGAGACGCTGCACGAGCACCGTCAGCTATAAGGAGCCATCGATCAGCTCGTAAGCCCCACTTCTTTCCCTATTTACATATGCGTTTTATATATATATTTTTTTCTTACTGGTGTTTTCTCACCCTTTTTTTTTTTTGTTGCGTTCTTTTCTCTCAGGAAGCTGCGGCGTGGAGACAAGTTCACAGACACGCGTTTCCTGCGCTCGCCCATCTTCAAGCAGAAATCTCGGCGCTCCCTTAAAGCCATGGAGAAATACAACGAGTCGTTCGTCGGCTGTCGCTGAACCGTTTAACCTTCATAAAGCTCTGACTCGCACCCGCTCCTGCATTACAACTTTTAAATCGTCTTTGCTGTGTAAATATGAAATTGTGTGTTTGTTTTAATCATTTTAATGACAAACCATGTAAAATAAAGTTAGTTTTTTTTAACAATTCACGATCAGAAACATGTCTGCTACCTAGAAAAATAGAAACAGAGGTAGATAAACAGAGTTGTAAATCATAGGGTTGAAAAAAAAAAAGAAGTAATAATTTCTTTCTTGTAGCTTTACTTCTAAACATGAAGAAAGAAAATGTAATAAAAGAAATAATAATATAAACCCTTGTGCAATTAGATAGATAGATGGATAGATATCCCAGTGCTATTGAACATTGCACTTAACATTTTAGTGTTGTCCACCCTGTGAAAAGCTTTTTGGAGTGATTTGATGACTAATGCAATTTTAATTCCAGCTTTAGAAAACTACTTGGGCTCGTCCGGGATTTGAACCCGGGACCTCTCGCACCCAAAGCGAGAATCATACCCCTAGACCAACGAGCCAGCTGGAAAGTAGTTGTGACGTTGACGTCAAAGTTTGTGACGTTTACAAGGTTAAGTAAGTTTAACTAACTAAATTTGAGAAGCTTCTGTAAAATGCGTTGTATAAATGAGGAACTGCAACTCCTCTGTTTGAATTAATCTTTTCTAAACACACTTTATGTGAAAAACAAGTAGAAACTTTTTAGGGGAAAAAAAAAAGATAACAACCTGGTTGCATACGTTTGCACCCCCCCTAAATAATACATATTTATAAAGCCTAATAAAGCAGGATTTGCCTGTAATGAGCCATTTATAATGCAGAATGTTCAGCCTGATGAAATGTTAAACTTTAATGATCTAATTTATAGAAATTAAATTAGCCTGCTATGGCTTTACTGCCTGTCACACCTCCACCGGTGCCCATAGGATTACCGCTCATCCCTTGGCAATTTACCTAACCTGCCAAAAACAATAGTTTTTAAGTTTATAATCCTAAAATTTACAGAGCCCCTAAGGGGACATGGTGATTGTTAATGAATGCTCAGTGTCACTGGTTCCATATGGCAAAGGTCAGCTGCATGGTCGTCATCCAGGTAACACCGTTCATCAACGCTCCTTTAACCCCGGAGTATCTCCTGGTAGACCTCGGGTTAGATATTACTACCCCAACATTTCTCCTTTCTCCTCACCCAGAGCCAAAAGCTGCTCTTCTCTGCCTCTTCAGCCTCTTCAGCCAGGTCTTTCAGGGCCTTCTGCTGAATCGACTGATGCCAAATCGACTTCAGCATGGGCTTTCCATTTGCGGCCCATGTGGACCTGGATGTTTGTACTTATCCATACGCTGTCGCGAGGTCAAGCCAAAGGACGTGCGAATCATTCTTTGCATGCTTGGCCAGTTGGATCCGCTCCCAAATCACCATTGTGTTCTCCACACACACTAGGAAGCCTGGGACCCCCGTCTTCTGGCAGCTCGTGCCAACATAGCCATTCTCTGTGAGGTAGTTAGTTTGCAAACACACACATTTGTTTGCAAACAGTAATGATGTAATTTATATTCCAGATTTGGAAAAAGTTTGGGCTCGTCCGGGATTTGAACCCGGGACCTCTCGCACCCTAAGCGAGAATCATACCCCTAGACCAACGAGCCGTGTTGTAAAGTTTAGGAGGTTCACGTCACAATTTGCCACGTCTGCATGTCTATATGTGCTCAGACGTTCCAAGAGCTTCTGTAAAATGCGATGTGTTCTTGGCGCCATCTAGTGGTCAGGAACTGCAACTCCTCTTTAAATTAATCTGTTCTAATAATGATAATAATAAACATGCTGCGTTTTGTGCATCTAAACGAACAAATTATTATTTCTATGTAAACAAATCGAGACTGTAATATCGAATAAATGTGTGCGGTGTAGACCACCCTGCCGCAGCACACACATCCTTTAAGGGTACCTCTTTGGATAAAGCCTTCGAGGATGCGACCTTATGCCCTGAGGCGGAGTGAGACTGTGCGCCTCATAAGCGATAGAGATTGCTTCCACTATCCAATTACAGATGCGCTGCTTCGACACAGCATCACCTCTACTGCTGGCCGGAGCGGTGGATGTAAGTACAGAGAGCCCGGACTGGACACAGTAGGTGCAATTTCTCTTGTTCTGGTGTGAGAATTCAGTTCCCTTATGTTTCCCGTTACCCCTTCAGCGCGCATGCGCCAAATCTTTTTTTGACGTTTTTAGATGTTTACTCATCTACTGTCACACCTCCGCTGGTGCCCATAGGATTACCGCTCATCCCTCAGCCTTGCCAACCAACCAGAACCATGCAGGCCTCCCCAGTGTCTAAGGCTGAAGCGAGCCTCACTGGCACCGTTAATGCATGCTCAGTGCCACTGGTTTCATATGGCAAAGGTCAGCTGCAGGGTCGTCTTCCAGGTAACATTGCTCAACAACACTCCTTTAACCCTGGAACGTCTCTTGGTGGCGGAGCAGTGGCAGGGATGTCGAGTTAGATGTTACTACCCCAACACTTAGAAGAAAAATCCTTCATCGGTCACATGTACATTACAGCACAGTGAAATTCTTTTCTTTTCATATACCAGCTTGTTAGGAAGTTTGGGTCAGAGTGCAGGGTCAGCCATGATGATCTGCTGATGAGTTCTCCACACACCCTGGGAAGCCTGGCACCCTCGTCTTCTGGTAGCTGGTGTCAACATAGCCATTCTGTATGAGGTAGCTGGTTCACACACACACACACACACACACACACACATTTGTTTGCAAACCAGTAAACTATTGGTTAGTGAGCGGTGTCAGGACTTACGCTGAGATACTCAGTATGCAGAATGTTCAGTCTGATGGAATGTTACATTTTCAGAGTAATGATAATTTATAGTCCAGATTTGGAAAAAGTTTGGGCTCGTCCGGGATTTGAACCCGGGACCTCTCGCACCCTAAGCGAGAATCATACCCCTAGACCAACGAGCCGTTTTGTAAAAATTTAGGAGGTTCACATCACAATTGGCCACGTCTACATGTGTATCTGTGCACAGACGTTCCAGGAGCTTCTGTATAATGCGATGTGTTCTTGGCGCCATCTAGTGGTCAGAAATGAGGAACTGCAACTCCTCTGTTTAAATTAATCTCTTCTAAAAATAATAATAATAATAAAATATGCTGCGTTTTGTGCATCTAAACGAACAAATTATTATTTCTATGTAAACAAATCGAGACTGTAATATCGAATAAATGTGTGCGGTGTAGACCACCCTGCCGCAGCACACACATCCTTTAAGGGTACCACTTTGGATAAAGCCTTCGAGGATGCGACCTTATGCCCTGAGGCGGAGTGAGACTGTGCGCCTCATAAGCGATAGAGATTACTTCCACTATCCAATTACAGATGCGCTGCTTCGACACAGCATCACCTCTACTGCTGGCCGGAGCGGTGGATGTAAGTACAGAGAGCCCGGACTGGACACAGTAGGTGCAATTTCTCTTGTTCCGGTGTGAGAATTCAATTCCCTTATGTTTCCCGTTACTCCTTCAGTGCGCATGCGCCAAATCTTTTTTTTCGACATTTTTGCGACGTTTTTTCCTGTTGAGCGGCTAGTGTGTGATTTATCATCGCGTGTGTTAGTTTATAACGTTATTATTTTTCTTTTCATCAGAATAAGGTACATGTCATGTTGTTTGTTAGATAGTTTGCAATTAAATTGCAAACTATCTAATAGTTAATATCTAACACTTAATTAATAGTTTACACTTTAAATTAAACTTTAAAGTGTAGAATGTATTGTTGTCAGAGGTTTAATTGCTTCTATACTTCTAGCTTTCACCCTCAAATCTCAGAGCTGTAAATGCCTAGTTCTTCAGGGGACAGATCTTCTTTTGTTCAGATAGTAGTTTATATTTTTGTTTTGTTTTTATTTTATTTTGTGTGTCTGTGTGTGTGTGTGTGTGTTTACAAATATTACAATACAGTGGGTATAGAAAAGAATCACCCCCCTTTAAAATAATCACATTTTGTTGCCTGAAATGAAGACAGACACAGTTTTTGTTTTATCCAGGTGTATTTACTAACTTTTTTCTTCTACGATTAAAATAGTACAGCGACACTAGTACTGTGTAGATGTTTACTCATCTACTGTCACACCTCTGCTGGTGCCCATAGGATTACCGCTCATCCCTCAGCCTTGCCAACCAACCAGAACCATGCAGGCCTCCCCAGTGTCTAAGGCTGAAGCGAGCCTCACTGGCACCGTTAATGCATGCTCGGTGCCACTGGTTTCATATGGCAAAGGTCAGCTGCAGGGTCGTCTTCCAGGTAACATTGCTCAACAACACTCCTTTAACCCTGGAACGTCTCTTAGTGGCGGAGCAGTGGCAGGGATGTCGAGTTAGATGTTACTACCCCAACACTTAGAAGAAAAATCCTTCATCGGTCACATGTACATTACAGCACAGTGAAATTCTTTTCTTTTCATATACCAGCTTGTTAGGAAGTTTGGGTCAGAGTGCAGGGTCAGCCATGATGATCTGCTGATGAGTTCTCCACACACCCTGGGAAGCCTGGCACCCTCGTCTTCTGGTAGCTGGTGTCAACATAGCCATTCTGTATGAGGTAGCTGGTTCACACACACACACACACACACACACACACATTTGTTTGCAAACCAGTAAACTATTGGTTAGTGAGCGGTGTCAGGACTTACCCTGAGATACTCAGTATGCAGAATGTTCAGTCTGATGGAATGTTACATTTTCAGAGTAACGATAATTTATAGTCCAGATTTGGCAAAAGTTTGGGCTCGTCCGGGATTTGAACCCGGGACCTCTCGCACCCTAAGCGAGAATCATACCCCTAGACCAACGAGCCGTTTTGTAAAAGTTTAGGAGGTTCACATCACAATTGGCCACGTCTACATGTGTATCTGTGCACAGACGTTCCAGGAGCTTCTGTATAATGCGATGTGTTCTTGGCGCCATCTAGTGGTCAGAAATGAGGAACTGCAACTCCTCTGTTTAAATTAATCTCTTCTAAAAATAATAATAATAATAAAATATGCTGCGTTTTGTGCATCTAAACGAACAAATTATTATTTCTATGTAAACAAATCGAGACTGTAATATCGAATAAATGTGTGCGGTGTAGACCACCCTGCCGCAGCACACACATCCTTTAAGGGTACCTCTTTGGATAAAGCCTTCGAGGATGCGACCTTATGCCCTGAGGCGGAGTGAGACTGTGCGCCTCATAAGCGATAGAGATTGCTTCCACTATCCAATTACAGATGCGCTGCTTCGACACAGCATCACCTCTACTGCTGGCCGGAGCGGTGGATGTAAGTACAGAGAGCCCGGTCTGGACACAGTAGGTGCAATTTCTCTTGTTCCGGTGTGAGAATTCAATTCCCTTACGTTTCCCGTTACTCCTTCAGTGCGCATGCGCCAAATCTTTTTTTTCGACATTTTTGCGACGTTTTTTCCTGTTGAGCGGCTAGTGTGTGATTTATCATCGCGTGTGTTAGTTTATAACGTTATTATTTTTCTTTTCATCAGAATAAGGTACATGTCATGTTGTTTGTTAGATAGTTTGCAATTAAATTGCAAACTATCTAATAGTTAATATCTAACACTTAATTAATAGTTTACACTTTAAATTAAACTTTAAAGTGTAGAATGTATTGTTGTCAGAGGTTTAATTGCTTCTATACTTCTAGCTTTCACCCTCAAATCTCAGAGCTGTAAATGCCTAGTTCTTCAGGGGACAGATCTTCTTTTGTTCAGATAGTAGTTTATATTTTTGTTTTGTTTTTATTTTATTTTGTGTGTCTGTGTGTGTGTGTGTGTGTTTACAAATATTACAATACAGTGGGTATAGAAAAGAATCACCCCCCTTTAAAATAATCACATTTTGTTGCCTGAAATGAAGACAGACACAGTTTTTGTTTTATCCAGGTGTATTTACTAACTTTTTTCTTCTACGATTAAAATAGTACAGCGACACTAGTACTGTGTAGATGTTTACTCATCTACTGTCACACCTCTGCTGGTGCCCATAGGATTACCGCTCATCCCTCAGCCTTGCCAACCAACCAGAACCATGCAGGCCTCCCCAGTGTCTAAGGCTGAAGCGAGCCTCACTGGCACCGTTAATGCATGCTCAGTGCCACTGGTTTCATATGGCAAAGGTCAGCTGCAGGGTCGTCTTCCAGGTAACATTGCTCAACAACACTCCTTTAACCCTGGAACGTCTCTTAGTGGCGGAGCAGTGGCAGGGATGTCGAGTTAGATGTTACTACCCCAACACTTAGAAGAAAAATCCTTCATCGGTCACATGTACATTACAGCACAGTGAAATTCTTTTCTTTTCATATACCAGCTTGTTAGGAAGTTTGGGTCAGAGTGCAGGGTCAGCCATGATGATCTGCTGATGAGTTCTCCACACACCCTGGGAAGCCTGGCACCCTCGTCTTCTGGTAGCTGGTGTCAACATAGCCATTCTGTATGAGGTAGCTGGTTCACACACACACACACACACACACACACACATTTGTTTGCAAACCAGTAAACTATTGGTTAGTGAGCGGTGTCAGGACTTACGCTGAGATACTCAGTATGCAGAATGTTCAGTCTGATGGAATGTTACATTTTCAGAGTAATGATAATTTATAGTCCAGATTTGGAAAAAGTTTGGGCTCGTCCGGGATTTGAACCCGGGACCTCTCGCACCCTAAGCGAGAATCATACCCCTAGACCAACGAGCCGTCTTGTAAAGTTTTAGGAGGTTCACATCACAATTGGCCACGTCTACATGTGTATCTGTGCACAGATGTTCCAGGAGCTTCTGTATAATGCGATGTGTTCTTGGTACCATCTAGTGGTCAGAAATGAGGAACTGCAACTCCTCTGTTTAAATTAATCTCTTCTAAAAAATAATAATAATAATAATAATAATAATAAACATGCTGCGTTTTGTGCATCTAAACGAACAAATTATTATTTCTATGTAAACAAATCGAGACTGTAATATCGAATAAATGTGTGCGGTGTAGACCACCCTGCCGCAGCACACACATCCTTTAAGGGTACCTCTTTGGATAAAGCCTTCGAGGATGCGACCTTATGCCCTGAGGCGGAGTGAGACTGTGCGCCTCATAAGCGATAGAGATTGCTTCCACTATCCAATTACAGATGCGCTGCTTCGACACAGCATCACCTCTACTGCTGGCCGGAGCGGTGGATGTAAGTACAGAGAGCCCGGTCTGGACACAGTAGGTGCAATTTCTCTTGTTCTGGTGTGAGAATTCAGTTCCCTTATGTTTCCCGTTTCCCCTTCAGCGCGCATGCGCCAAATCTTTTTTTGACGTTTTTAGATGTTTACTCATCTACTGTCACACCTCCGCTGGTGCCCATAGGATTACCGCTCATCCCTCAGCCTTGCCAACCAACCAGAACCATGCAGGCCTCCCCAGTGTCTAAGGCTGAAGCGAGCCTCACTGGCACCGTTAATGCATGCTCGGTGCCACTGGTTTCATATGGCAAAGGTCAGCTGCAGGGTCGTCTTCCAGGTAACATTGTTCAACAACGCTCCTTTAACCCTGGAACGTCTCTTGGTGGCGGAGCAGTGGCAGGGATGTCGAGTTAGATGTTACTACCCCAACACTTAGAACAAAAATCCTTCATCGGTCACATGTACATTACAGCACAGTGAAATTCTTTTCTTTTCATATACCAGCTTGTTAGGAAGTTTGGATCAGAGTGCAGGGTCAGCCATGATGATCTGCTGATGAGTTCTCCACACACCCTGGGAAGCCTGGCACCCTTGTCTTCTGGTAGCTGGTGTCAACATAGCCATTCTCTATGAGGTAGCTGGTTCTCACACACACACACACACACACACACACACATTTGTTTGCAACCCAGTGAACTATTGGTTAGTGAGCGGTGTCAGGACTTACCCTGAGATACTCAGTATGCAGAATGTTCAGTCTGATGGAATGTTACATTTTCAGAGTAATGATAATTTATAGTCCAGATTTGGAAAAAGCTTGGGCTCGTCCGGGATTTGAACCCGGGACCTCTCGCACCCTAAGCGAGAATCATACCCCTAGACCAACGAGCCATTTTCTAAAAGTTTAGGAGGTTCACATCACAATTTGCCACGTCTACATGTGTATCTGTGCACAGATGTTCCAGGAGCTTCTGTATAATGCGATGTGTTTTTGGCGCCATCTAGTGGTCAGAAATGAGGAACTGCAACTCCTCTGTTTAAATCTTCTAAAAAAAAAAATAAAAAAAAACCCGCTGCATTTTGTGTATTTGGGTTTTTTTTTCCTTGCAAGAAATTTAAAATAAAAACACACACAAAGCACATGGACACGTAAACAAATAGTGATTTGCAGAGAAATAATTTTTCACATGTTTGTGTTTGTTTAATTTTGTTTAGTATTGATTATGCACACACCATGTATCGTCCTATACTGCAGAGAAAATCAACATTGAAGTCCACATCAGTGTTCACAGAGGTGTTTATTACACGTCGTGGTTTGAATAAAAGGTCATGTTTAAAAACCATGCACGTTTGTAAACCCTAGAAAACATTAAAGGTCAATTCTAACCATTAAATCTACATTAAAAAAGCAATAGTACAGAGTTTTTGAGTTTATAATATAAAATATAACATTCTGTAGAATAAAACGGTTGCTGATGATGGCTGTGATCATGGTGAGTCTCTGTATAGATATGGAACAGAAATTTGAGTAAAAGTTGATAGTTTTGCATTTCCTCACACAGCAGTAGTTAAAATGGAGACACTACTGCAGTTCTTTTTTTTTTTTACATTTATTTTATGAAATATTTGTTGAGATGTCTGGGAAATAGCAGCATGATAATAAGTAGTGACGTAGAAAAATAAATACAATACAGATAGCATACAGATTGAAAGGCATCAGCATGATGTACAGTGGATATAAAGTTTACACACTCCTGTTATGAGCAACCAACACAATTCACATACTTTTGTAGACCATCTGGAATAATGTAAATAATCATGGCTGTAAAAATGGGCTCTGAGTAATTAAACTATTCTTCAGTGAGCGGTGTCAGGACTTACCCTGAGATACTCAGTATGCAGAATGTTCAGTCTGATGGAATGTTACATTTTCAGAGTAATGATAATTTATAGTCCAGATTTGGAAAAAGTTTGGGCTCGTCCGGGATTTGAACCCGGGACCTCTCGCACCCTAAGCGAGAATCATACCCCTAGACCAACGAGCCAGTTGTAAAGGTGTATGGAGGTTCACATCACAATTGTTGTCACAATTTTTGTAAGTTTGAGACGTTTCTATAAAATGCCATCTTGTGGTGAGAAACAAGGAACTGCAACTCCTCTGTTTGAATGAGTCTTTTCTAAACACAATTTATGTGGAAAAACAAGTAGAAACTTTTTAGGAAAAAAAGATAACATTTAAGAGTTTCACATCACAATTTGCCACGTTTACATGTCTACATGTGCATAGCACAGACGTTTCAGGGGTTTCTGTAAAATGCGATGTGTTTCTGGCTCCATCTCGCGGTCAGAAAGGAGAACTGCAACTCCTCTGTTTAAATTAATCTCTTCTAAAAATTAATAATAATTTAAAAAAAACAAAACAACAAAAACCAAAAAAAAAAACACGCTGCTTTTTATGCATCTAAACAAACAAAATTATTTATATGTAAACAAATTGGGCATTACATAGAAATGATCTTTGTATACTAATGCCAAATATCTTTCTATACTGCAGAAAAACCTCCGCATTCTTATTATACTTCTTAATTTTCTATTGATTTTTAACACAAAAAGCCCTTTACTGAAATCTATTATTTAAAAACCATGCACGTTTCTAAAACCTAGAAAACATTGAAGGTCAATTCTAAGCATTGAAACTACATTTATGGGGAAAAAACATTAGTACAGAGTTTTTAATTTTTAGTTTTTAATACACCCCAAACAAAGCACATGGACACGTAAACAAACTGGGTATTAAAGAGAAATAATTTCATGTTCAATGTTGCAAAGTTGTTTAATAATATAATAATGTAATATATTCTGTAGAGAGAACCTATTTAAACCTATTTTAAATATCCACTGTGTGTATAAACCAGTAAAGTGCACTAAACAGGGCTCAGAATCTAACAAAGTGCACTCGAACTGTTTGACGTTCCGTCTCGGTGACGCACATGTTGCGCGCATGCGCAGTGCCGAGCGGAAAAAGTATCAGGCTGGACCGGAAACTGTAACGTTCTTTTTCTATCACGGTTTGCCATCATGGTGAGTCTCTGTACAGATACCGAGCACAAATTCGAGTAAAAGTTGATTATTTATTGCGTTTTAATACACGAATGTATTTAAGTCGGAGAGATTATACTGTAGTGAATGCTTTTTTTGTGCTTGTTTATGAAACTATTGCTGACGTATTTAGAGAAATTTCGGGTGCTTAATGCGGTCGCGCGCGCAACGTGGTGGCTTCAGTTAGGCCGAGTGCGTTTAGATAACCAGCTAAAACCCCTAACTAACTTATTAACTAACTCACTAGCCGAGTTTACTAGTAAAGATGAGTTGTTTTATTAGTAAATTTAGACACTCGGACGGTCACAAACATTGTTAATCATGACTAGCAGGACCTAGCATGACCTAGCATGGCTAATACACAGGTCTCGCGCAGGTCTGGATTTTAAAGGTGTTAATTTCCATAAATTTGGGAAACTTCACAGGGCTCTAGACTAACTTTTTGCACTGGTGCACACACATTTTCGACCGCATCGCATTTAAACACCGCAGTTTTACAAGTTCAGCTTTTTTTTTTTTTGTTTTAAATCGCTGTCCATATAGGCAATATTGACTTGTAAATGATTAACTAACAATCTGGTCAACATAAAGTTCTTTATTTGAAGCACAATTCTACAAGAAAGGTAACTTACTGAAAAAGTGTTGGTGCTTTTTTTATTTTTTCATTTTCAGTGATATTACATATGGTCAATGCAGTAACGACGGTATTATTGACATGGGCTACATGACATGACATGGCTTACCTTGGGCCGGATTTACGTTCAAGCCATTTTTCTTCATAAGAATTATTTCGGACTTGAACTTAGTGAAGGGAAGTTCTTCTTTTGCAATATTGTAGGCAACGTTAAACTTGATTATCATCTCGGCCTCGTCTGATGATCTGTTTGCCGCTGCCTGGCTCTGAAAGGCGGCGGGGAGAGGGGACACTTGGGCAGTGGATTTATCATGGTGTGTAAAGTGTTTTATAGATGCGTTGTGCTTTTTCAGCGTTTCAATTCGAAATGTATTAGAACCAGTCACAAATGCACTATTGCCAGCCGTGGTCTTCCCACACTCTTTACAGTAAACGCAGTGCATTATATTATCGGCTTTACTGTATCTTAGCCAGGGAAACTGGTCAAGCCAGTTGGTTTAGACCACGATATGGGCCTAATGTGTGTCTGTTGTTGAACCACAGGGAGATTTATTTATTTTTTTCTCTTAACATGTCCAGGGGTGAATCTGGTGTCTTGAGATGTTTCTTCATCTTATTCCCATTAAAGCAGCTTCATGTCACAAGGATTATCTTCTAACGTTTGTAATAATTACTTAAGTTCTTATAATGTATTATTTTTAAATGAAGTTAATAACGTTAGAAAAATAAAACTCAACACAGGACCTTTTTTTAGTAATTAATCTGGAAAAAGTGGTTATTTGTTACTTCACAAGATGAAGTAAACACAACACGCAAAAGTTAACATTTACGTGGCTTTTTTCCCTCTGATATTTTAACTATTTCACTTTTAATAACAATTTAAATACTCGGAGGTTTAATTAATACGAGTTCATTAAAAATAGACTGTAGAAAGTTTCAGTAATGAATCTGGATGAGATTGTATTTTTTTTTGTTGTTGTTTTTTCTCCTCAACAAGAAAAAGTGGAATTAAAAAAAAAAAAAGTATAACAGGTGAAAAGTCATGTCTTTTTTCCCCCCCTATACATTTCTGTACAATCACATCCACACAATTTTATTGCTTTTAATTAGTTTTTTCTCCGTTCTTTTCCATCTAATGTGCTTATGATATAAAATTAAGTCAGTGGATTACAGAACTGTGAATCTTCTCCAGCGGTTCAGGACCGTGTTTGTGTGTTGTGGATGAAACTGAATCTTGTAACGGTTTTCCGTGAGTTTAATCGCGTCTCCCGTCTTCACCAGGTGTTCAAGCGCTTCGTCGAAATCGGCCGCGTCGCCTACGTCGCCTTTGGTCCCCATGAAGGCAAACTGGTGACCATCGTAGATGTGATTGATCAGAACAGGGTAAGAACCGCTGCATGTTTACACCCCACCTGCTGCTTAACCTGAGGTTCAGTCATGACTGGGTTCAGTGGCGATGTCAGAAGTAGCAGGTTATGTAACCGTGGTGTTTTGGTCGGTGTCACAGGCGCTGGTGGACGGCCCCTGCACCGGTGTGAAGAGGCAGTCGATGCCGTTCAAGTGCATGCAGCTCACCGATTACGTCATCAAAGTTCCCCACAGGTACGACACCATCTTCACTCTCCACCTGCACTGAATCTCCATCACAACGTCTTTTAATAGGAACATCTAAAGCAGCACTCTCCATGCTTTTATACTATAAACAATAGACAATAATGAAATTTGGTAAGACTCGAGTGTGATTACAGGCTCAGAGGAATCAGATAACGAGGAAGTCAGCAGTAGCACCTTACTGTAATAACACGGGAGCGTTTCCACGTTAAAAAAAATCTTACAGGAGCTTATAGTTAAAATATCCAATCATCCTTCTGTACAAAATGGTTTTTTAAATTTATTTTAACCTGCATGGTTTGTTTAATCCTTCTTGTTTTTCCTTTCAGTCAGTTTATGCACAGTTAACTCTCAGATAAATGAATATTTAGGAGTTTTTAAAAACCGCTGTTGTTTATTTGAGCTGTCTCGCTGTTTAACGGAGTAACAGGAAGCTTTTCTCTCTCCATTTATTTGAATACAAGTTTTTTTTTAGTGTGTAGACGTGCACATCAGTGCGTTCTGACAGCTTGTCGGTCAAATGTCCTGTGACTGCAGTCCGACTTATCCAAATTATTTTCACTTGGATGTGATTATCGAGAGTTTTGGATGGTTTACATGCAGGACACTTTTGCTGCACAGTTTCTTCTGTTACACTTTTACATTATAGTTGTGGATTTATGTTTGTTTCTGTTATGTGTTGATCTCATCCAGACCTCTTAATGACTTTCCTTAATATTTCTTCATTTGTAGTTTTTAAGCTGTGAATCAGTGCAGCGTAACAGATTCCACTTTTATCCTGGGTACATGAACCTGCGCTGTTAACCAAGTAGTGACCATCACGGACGGTTATTGAGCAGCGTGTACACAGTCAGGGTTATTATAAAGCTTCAGTAGTGCACTGGAGTCAGAATAAATCCTCAGTGTGAACCCAAAATCTTCATACGACGTGGTTCTGAAGATGTTGAAGATTGGTGTCACTTGTAGGATGTGTTTAGAGAGAGAGCTGAACCTAAAGGATGAGTTTGTTAAAGTCTAATCTACCTGACGTGGTCACTTTGTCCTCGACAGCGCTCGTCAGAAGTTTGTGAGGCGCGCCTGGGAGAAAGCCGGGATCAGCCAGAAATGGGCCGAGAGCAGCTGGGCCAAGAAAATCGAAGCCAGGGAAAAGGTAAAACAAATTTTTAAAACATGTGGGTGAGATTAGTTCTAATAATCAATCACAAATGTGCTTAATCATTAACCTGTCCTCCTGGATTATTTTAACAGAGGGCGAAGATGACCGACTTCGATCGCTACAAGGTCATGAAGGCCAAGAAAATGGTAAGAACATGTTTAAAAACACGTCTGAATTTTTTATTCATTAAAAAAAAGTAAAGTCTTTGACCTTGTGATCTGTTCATACACCGTAGATTCAGTGACGTAAAGACTGTATTACCCACAATCCACTGCAAGCGTACCTTATTAATATAAAGCGTAAATATTGGTGTTAAAGAGGTGGGACTCGGCGACACGTTATCCATCACGACACATTTTCTATCCTGTTATTTTTTGGTAACTCTTAATGGAATACTCAAAACAGAAATGCTAAGTACATCAGTGCTAATGGATGGGTGCTAGTTTTCATTGTTAGCAGTGTTACAAGTATGTCTGATTTTAAGCTATGATCTAAGAATGTACGTATGTATGCTTGTACATGGGGGGATATATTCGTGCTGTATCACATTTCCCTATCCAGAGGAGGCATTTTAGCTGATTTATTCATCGTCCCATCTGACCTTCCGAGACCTGACCTGCTTCATGTTTTTGTCTCTGCAGAGGAACAAGATCATCAAGCATGAGGCGAAGAAACTCCAGAAAGCTGCAGCAGCCGTAGCTAAAAAGGCCTAAAATCGCAGTCAATAAATATGTTGAAAGATTTGTTCGGCTCTCCTGTGTCGTTTATTTCACGGGGTGGGGGTTGTAGGTGTCTGAATGGCAACCTGTTCTGATCATCACCACCTTCTCACTTCATTTCCTGTCCAAATTCATCACACGGAGCCACGACACTGGTGACGGAGCAGATTTTAAATATAAAATATATTGTGTGTAGAGCCGAGTCCTCGTAAAACTTTTTCATCGGTCAGAAATACAGCCAGTGAAGGGCGAAACTAAATCTTTACCAAGTGTGTGTGGACATTCCACAAATTTGTTTATCTGACTAATATTTCATTAAAAAATTGACATTTATGTTAAATAAATTACATGAAATATGTTTGTTGTAAGTTTTCTATCTGTTTATTCTCACTGTGAGCCTGTAAAAGTAAACTTGTGCATTTACACGATCATGTTCCTGAGTTTTAGCAGCTGCAGTGGTGTTTCTTTTTGTGATTAGTGTTTGTTTAATTTCCTCATGTTTCCCCAGAATTTCTAGCTCTTACTGTTAAGCTGAAAAGTATACTTACCTGTCTACCAGGAGATTTTAGAGCACTTCATGCTTCCATCTTCTGACAAGCTTTATGGAGATGCTGATTTCCTTTTCCAGCAGGACTTGGCCCCTCCCACAGAGCCAAAACTACTAGTAACTGGTTTGGTGACCATGATATTACTGTGCTTGATTGGCCAGCCAGCTTGCCTGACTCAACAATACAGCTTGGCAGTGCTGGGATTTGAACTCAGAACCTTCTGATCAGTAATCCAACATCTTAACCACTGAGCTACAGCTGCCTAGTTTATCAGAGTTTGGTTCAAGTCCAGTTCTGTGTTAATTGTGTTAATATATGTGTCATATATTATGGCTGTAGAGGATAAACTTCCTGTAACAGGTACTTTGTCTATCTGTTGAGTTAGCTCAGTGTGTTAGAACCTGTGCTGGTGCTCTAATGTTTTGAAGGTTTCTGGTACAAGCCCAGGGACTACAGTCTTTGTCCACAGCAACAACTGTTGGCTCAGTTAGCTCAAGATATTAAAGCCTCTGATAGTGATGTTGGGGTTGTTTCTGGTTCTAGACCAGAAAAAAAAAACTTGCTTCTATCTAACTGTAGGCATTACTGCAGAAGATAAAACTCCTGCAGACCCACACTTGTCTGGCAGCCAAGTTAGCTCAATAGGTTAGAGCTATTAATGGTGCTATTGTGAAGGTTGGTGGATTGACTGATGATGGACTACTACAAATTTCTTATACAAACATATACACACTACACTATAATCATAAACTAGTACATAATGATAGTAATAGTAGCATGTAGTGTAGTATAATATGTACTATATATATATATGTAGTAAGTAGGTGTATGTAGTAAGTGTAGGTATATAGTTAGTGTGTGTAGATGTATGTAGTAAGTGTAGATATATGTAGATGTATGTAGTAAGTGTAGGGGTATATAGTGTGTGTAGGTGTATGTAGTAAGTGTAGGTGTAGGTATATGTAGATGTGTAGTAAGTGTATGTATATAGTGTATGTAGTAAGTGTAGGTATATAGTAAGTGTAGATGTATGTAGTAAGTGTAGGTATATAGTTAGTGTGTGTAGATGTATGTAGTAAGTGTAGGTATATAGTTAGTGTGTGTAGGTGTATGTAGTAAGTGTAGGTATATAGTTAGTGTGTGTAGATGTAGGTATATAGTAAGTGTAGATATGTAGATGTATGTAGTAAGTGTATGTATATAGTAAGTGTAGATATATGTAGATGTATGTAGTAAGTGTAGGGGTATATAGTGTGTGTAGGTATATAGTAAGTGTAGGTGTAGGTATATGTAGATGTGTAGTAAGTGTATGTATATAGTAAGTGTAGATGTATGTAGTAAGTGTAGGGGTATATAGTAAGTGTAGGTGTAGGTATATGTAGATGTGTAGTAAGTGTATGTATATAGTATATGTAGATGTATGTAGTAAGTGTATGTATATAGTAAGTGTAGATGTAGGTATATGTAGCAAGTGTAGGTATATGTAGATGTATGTAGTAAGTGTAGGTATATGTAGTAAGTGTAGGTATATGTAGATGTATGTAGTAAGTGTAGATGTATATAGTAAGTGTAGATGTAGGTATATGTAGTAAGTGTAGGTATATGTAGATGTATGTAGTAAGTGTATGTATATATGTAGATATAGATATATGTAGATGTATGTAGTAAGTGTATGTATATATGTAGATATAGATATATGTAGATGTATGTAGTAAGTGTAGGTATATAGTAAGTGTAGGTGTATGTAGTAAGTGTAGGTATATGTAGATGTATATAGTAAGTGTAGATGTAGGTATATGTAGTAAGTGTAGGTATATGTAGATGTATGTAGTAAGTGTATGTATATATGTAGATATAGATATATGTAGAGGTATGTAGTAAGTGTAGGTATATAGTAAGTGTAGGTATATGTAGTAAGTGTAGATGTATATAATAGTAAGTGTAGATTTAGGTATATGTAGTAAGTGTAGGTATATGTAGATGTATGTAGTAAGTGTATGTATATATGTAGATATAGATGTATGTAGTAAGTGTAGATGTATGTAGTAAGTGTAGGTATATGTAGTAAGTGTAGATGTAGGTATATGTAGATGTATGTAGTAAGTGTAGATATAGTAGATAGACAAAACGCAGTGTGTACGACAACGCGCATATATATATATATATATATATACACACACACAAAACTATTATTCGTACAGAGCCCAGAGTAGCATAACCCCTCCTTTCACCTCTCCCAGAGCCCCAGGTGGGACAGACCAGACTTTCTCTTTCTTTCTTTGCCGGAATTGTCCCACCCGAGTCCAGCACCTCCAACCCAGAGGGAGTCTCGAACCATGATTCTATATTGAGACAGGTAGAGACCCTTAATCCACTGAGCCATCGGAACCAACAGATCAACTTCTTCTTCTGAGGGATTTTATCTTTCTCTTTACACCTCCACCTGTATAGAGTGAGATATAAAGAAACAGACAGCGCTCACAAAGGAATAACTCACCCAAACCAGGACTCGAACCACTGTCCTCCTTTTACAACAGGTGCAGCCCTTACACACTGAGACACCGGAGCTGACAACTCATCTTCATTTTTTTGGAGGTTTATCTTTTGCTTTACGCCTCCATCTATAGAGAGATAAATTGTTTATAAACAAACATACAACAACTCACAACTAACCTGAACCAGGAACCAAACCCTGACTCATCTGCACCAAGTGCTACAGACATTACACACTGCACCACCAGTGCAGGGCTTGATCCTGTAGATCTTACATTATGTTTACATTATATTGTTGTAATAAACACTACATCATTACACCTGCTCCAAACCCTTGTCTCCAAACACTTAATCCAACACACTACATAATCAATGAGCCACTGGAGCTGGGAGATAGGGGAGCTCTTTTCAAAAGTTTATCTGTCAATAACAATAATAATAACTGATGGTAGTACAGAGGTAATGTGATGGGCTCTGGGTGGTGAGAGTTCAAGTTTGAGTCTCACATACAAAACAAATAAATATTGAGTGGTGAGGGTTAAAAGTAAAGAATAAAACAAAAAGCAGAATTATATATAAAGCAATAATAGTCTTTTCACCTTCATGCAAATGAAGTAATTTTTTTTTCTGTGTAATGTGAATTGTGTATTGCACTGTTACAGCATGACAACATATATATTCCACTAAACACAAACATTTTTACAAAAGCAAGATTTAAACAATGCATATGTAGATTATAATGTATGAAGAACACACACTGTATATGTAGAACTCTTAAAAAATACAGGAGGCAAAGATTTCAGTGCACACGACCCAGTCGACACACAGAAAAGGTTTTACTTCATCGTTCTTTTCATAAAAAGAAACAAATGGTCACCTGTCACACAGAAAAATAAAGTTTTTGCAAACTGTAGAAAACATTGAGGCCGAATCATGTGGAACGTTCCTGTGGGACTGGGAGGGAAAATATTTCTCAACTGGGTGGGAGGTTTATTATTTACAACAGTGGACATGGACAGAGCGCTACACCATCGTACGGTGTGCAGACAGAGGTAAGGACGTGTGTGTGTGTGTGTGTGTGTGTATTCTAGTGTTCACTAATGAATAAAATGTAGCTTGAATTCTCAATAGTTCATACTAAAGCCTTTGGAGAATAACACACACTCTGAATGTAGACGAGTTGTGATTGAAGGAAACTCCACATTCTTCTCAAAGCAGGAAAATACAAATGATTAGGATGATTAAAAAAAACAACAACACACAATTAATCTTTAAGTGTTTTTTGCATTTGGAATTTTAAATTCTGTATTTAAACGGCTTTGTCTAATTAAACGTGTAGATTTTCATACTTAATAAAATCAGAAATCTTCGTATGATGTGTGATGATGTGTACGTGACAGATGGTGGTGGTTCTCCAGCTGGCTGCCCTCCTGGTGCCCCACTTCACCGTCTCATCTCAGAAACGCAGAGGACAGGATTCTCCGCCGTAAGTGTGTCTTACGTCTGAGAGCAAACCATCATCTCCCTAATCATGCAGGACGAGCCAGAATCAATCAGGGGAGAGCTAAGGGCACGAAACAGGCCTGTAATACAGTGTACATCTAGTTCAAAGAGTAGTAAAAATAAATAAATAAATAAACAGACAAACACAAATCTACTGCATTAAAAAAAAAAAAAAATTAAGTGTAGTAAAGTCAAAAGTAATGTAGATTTAGATCATCAGAGTAAAAGATTAATTCTGGTCAGCTAAAATAAAAAAATAAAAAAAAGAGTAGAATGTAAATAAAATGTATAAATACAATAAAGTTCAACAGTTCTTTAAGAGTTCATGGGATAAATAAGGGATCTCAGCTTCCAAAAAGGGTTCTGCGTGGAACACTTTCTGAGAGGAAAACACTTTAAGGGGGACAAATGAAGAACCCTTAAGGCTTCTATACTTTAAAAATGGTTATTCAAAGGTTTGTGAAGAGTTCATTGGATATTTGAGGCTTCTTAGCGTCCAAAAAATGTCAAACCTGTTCTAATAGGAAAATGCTTCATTGTCGAGTTCAACATAGAACCTTTAAGGGTTCCTACTGAGAGACGAACGAAGAACGCTCGAGGATTTTACATTTTCACGAGTAACACTTAGGTTAAAAAAGTTTTTTTCAGTTTTTTTTTTTTTTTTTTTTAAAGGTTTCATTGGATAATTAAGTGCTCTGAGTTTCCAAAAAATGGTTCTGCTTGGAACTCTGTGTAGGAGGGAAACACGGTTGTAGGAATATATACAGAATATTTAAGAGTTCTACTAGAACAGTGGTCACCAACCCTCTTCCTTGAGATCTACCTTCCTGCTTGTTTTATCTCCAACCAAAATCTAACACACCTGTTTTAGTCGATCAAGAACTTCTTAAGGCAGTGATGGTCAGGTGAGTACGATTATGGTTGGCGCTAAAGTCTCTATATTCAGGAAGGTAGATCTCCAGGAACATGGTTGGGGTGACCACTGCCCTAAAAGGATAAGTGAAGAACATTTTTTACAGTGCACCCTCGGAGAAAAAAAAGCATTTCCAGGGTTCTTTAAGGGGTAATTAAAGGTTCTTAGCTTCCAAAAAGGCTCCAAGTAAAATTTCTAATAGGATTAGGAAATTACCTTACCCTTTCTGATCTGTCTAATATCTATCACATTTAATTAAATTAACTGCATTGTAACAAAAACAGTAAAACATTTTGAACATATTATTTTGTTAAATGATAATTAATGAAAATGTGACATTTTTTTTTAAAAAATTGGAAATTATGAAGAAAAAAAATCATAAATCTGTAACTTCTCACTCTTCAGCTCTCACGCACAGCTTCAGCAGACGACACATCCCGGTATCTAACGGGAACTACATCTGGACTCTGAGCTTTAATGAGACTCAGGACTCTCAGCGTTCTCGGGTCCCGGTGGTGCTGCTGCATGGGTTTGGGGGTGGAGTGGGATTGTGGGTAAAGAACCTGGCTGCTCTGGCACTCAGCGGGAGAACCGTGTACGCGCTGGACCTGCTGGGCTTCGGCCAGAGCAGCCGACCAACGGCAGGCAGCCACGCCCAGGAAGCGGAGGAGAAGTTTGTCCAATCGCTGGAGGAGTGGAGGGAGGCAGAGGGGGTAGAACTTATGATTTTGTTGGGTCACGACCTTGGAGGGTTCGTCTCCACGGCTTACGCGCTGACACACCCACACAGGTGAGATGTGGAAGTAATGAAGCTCTGGAATACAAGATATACATACTCGCATGTTTATTTCAGAGCAGTGAACGACAACTAGGACACGATTTAGATAAATACATTTGTGAATACTTGCACAAGTATTCACCCCCTTGAATGTCTTCTAAAAGTTGGAGAGGCCATGTGAAGCATGGTGGTGCTAGCATCATATTGAGCATTATACTTACCCTACCTACCTCAGGTTGTAACACTACACAATGGAGAAAAGGTGATTATTTATACAATCCACTGTAGGCTACGTTACAAAATCACCACAATGTTAAAAATCTGCATGATGCAATGAAAAAAAACATATAGCACAAGTGCAAAATGAGTATGAGAACTGTACGTCTTAATTGTACAATAATTGGTAGCAGAAACATTTAATTAACTGGTAAATCGCTGATGCGAATATTAAAATGTACCCATACCTGACTCACGTAGAAACGTTAATGCTCGTGTCCAAATTTGATTCGAGAAGTGCTACAAACAACAACAACAACAAAAATCTGGTAACCATAGCAACCACCAATTCAAATCACCAAATTACATTTATAATCCAACAATCACAAGGTTGGGTTTTTATTTTAACCGTGTGTGGTGACAACATTACTTAGTGCTGCTAGTTAATTATTTATTACTAGAACTGAACTCAGGACAGTGTGGTGATGTTCGAACCCCCTGTGTGTGACTGTTCAGAGTGAAGAACCTGATCCTGGTGGAACCGTGGGGATTCTCAGAAAGACCTGAGGTGGAGGAGCTCCACTGCAGGATCCCCATGTGGGTAAAAGCTCTGGGAAAAGCGATGAACCCATTCAACCCCCTCTCACTGCTCAGACTCGCAGGTCCACTGGGTATATACACACACACACACACACACACACACACACACACACACAAAGTAAGGCATAGTACACAGCTGTCTCTCTCTCTGTCACTTTCTCTCTTTCTCTCTCTCTCTCTCTCTCAGGTCCTTTGCTGTTACAGACTCTGAGGTCAGACTTTAAACAGAAATATTCAGGTCTGTTTGATGATGACACGGTGCTTGATTACCTTTACCACCTTAATGCACAGACACCCAGGTATTTAACACACACACACACACACACCACACACACACACACACACCCCTTCAATCCTACCACTTGTGTTTCATTGTAAAAAAAAAAAATTGAATCATGGTTTACAATTCAAGATCAAAGTGAATTTTCAGTGGGTAAAGTCATGGGGTGCCAATACTTTTTTACTGATGTACTACTGTACTGATACTGAGTTTACTGATTAAGGAGGACACAAAAAGAACAATGCAAATGTATCACACTGCTTAAAAAACTGGATGTTAGTGAAAGGAAGTTGAAGTTTATTTAATGACAATGAAATTTATAAATCTAATCGTGTATGTCTCTGAGTGCAAAAGTTTGTGCACCCTTAGGGCTGAATGAAAAAATGGTCAAATTAGCATGTTATGATATTAATAGTGAAAAAAACCCAAAATGCTACAGTTTAAAAAGTTTGTACCCCTCCTTCACTATAAATAATCTGAACCAATCAAACAAAATATCAAATAACTAATTTATCTACTATTTACCTTTACACCTGCCGCCACCCTTTTATATCCTCTGATTCAGCTTTTATATATTTTGGTTGTAAAATTCACTGACACAAAGTACACACACACACACACACACACACACACACACACACACACTTTCTTCCTGGCAACTCTGAGGGTCTCGGGCCAAAACAGATAAACTGTAAAACAATAACCTTTGCACAAGTAACCCAAACAGACTTGCTAAACTGACTGGAGTTACAAACATCACACTGTTCATTTTTGCCTCACAGTGGTGAGACAGCATTCAAGAACATGACCGTCCCGTACGGCTGGGCCCAGCGCCCCATGATACAACGTGTGGGAATGATCAATCCCACAATCCCAATTTCCATCATCTGTGGTTCCCGTTCCTGCATCGACGGCCAATCAGGATATGCCATTCGCGAGATGCGACCCAACTCACAGACAGACGTTATTGTGAGTCTAGAGAATTAATCTGAAAATCCACCTTGTATTCTAGTACTGTTTTAAACACGCCTTTGTAGACTTCTCTGATCACATAATTGCTAGATTTAAGATTATGTAGCTTTTAAACTGGAATTATTTAGGCTCGGTAAATATCTGGCATGATAGTTAGCTAGCAAGCGGAATAAAATATTGAAACAACAAGAGTTGGAGTAGCTGACTAGATAAAACAATGTGTCAATGTGTCAATGTAGCAAATTACATTTATTGTTTTTAAGTGATTATACATTTATTACTATTAATTAACATTGTTCAAAAACAATTTAAACTTTAAATTTAAAATTTAAGTACGTACTGCAATGTTATTTCTATATCATTTTCAATATCACACACTGGCACTTTATTCCCTGGGTTTATCAGGCATCAAGCCAGAAGATTCACAAAACTGATCGCTGACCTTTGCCCCATAGTAAAAAAAACAAAAACAAACAAACAAACAAGCAACAACAACAACAAAAACAACAATTGGTCAAAGGACCAAGCCTTGTGGAACACCAAACGTTCACGTTTGCATTCACATTTACAAACTGATCATTGTCATTCAAATAAGATCTGACTCAGGAAAGAGCTCTATTCTTTATCTTCAACAAAACATTTTCTAGTCTGTCTAAAAGAATATCATGATTTATGATATTAAAATTCACACTGAGACCGAGCAACACAAGCAGCACAGATCAGTGGTCAATATTCAGGCATTTACTACTTTAACCAACGCTGTCTCAGTTCTGTGAGGCCTAAACCTTGACTGAAAAAAAAAAAATCATGTATATGATTCCTAAAGGAAATGAAATCAGATCTAAGTACTTTCTGATTGTTCCACTTCTAAAGTCTGCAGTCACGTTGCCTCGATCCCTCAGACCACTTAGGAGGCGTCTACTGAAGCTAATAAAGCAAAAATGGTATTTGAAATGCAGACAGGGATTCAACAGGAAAAAACAAGAGCGAGTCAACAAGTCAAGGCGTGCGTTAAAAACAGTGATGTAAGAGAGTCGGCGCATATTTTCCATATATGTTAAGACGTTCGTGCTTATTGTCTTGTAGGTCATCAGAGGGGCGGGACATTACGTGTTTGCGGACCGTTCGGCAGATTTCAACGAGGTGGTGCTGAAGATATGCTCAGACGTGAATAATGAAGGAGAGACAGAAGTGGAAAAGAAAGATAAAGGGAAAGAAAAAGGGGATAAAGATTGAAGGGGAGAGGATGTTAATGTATTAATAATACTGTGCAATAGAACATACCACTGGAAAATCCAAGCAAATGGTTAAACAATTTAGGAATAAAGGGAGAGAGAAAAAACAGAGTAGGAAGGATTTTTCATTCTGACTCCAAATTCATTGTCCATATATTACGTATGTGTATGTATTTCAAGAACTATTATATATGAGTAATTTTCACAGATTTTTAGTCATTAATAACGAGTAGACTCATTAATATCATTTACTTTTTCTGTACACACTGCTGATTTTTGCCTCAGTATTTAATGGAGGTGAACACAAAACACAAATAAAGCTTGAAAGAAATAAGAATTCTGCACTAATGCATTATAATACAATGATTGCATTGTTATAATAAATGAATAATATTAATATGAATAAAATTATATATGACTAATCATTAGTTTGTTTGTTTATTTATGAACTCATTCAGTTTATTTTACTAACTAATTCTTAGGAAATACTTAGATAGTGTAGTGTTTAGTACATGGATGAGCACACAGAAGGGGTGTGTGAGACACGCTGTAGCTTGTACACCGTTTTAAACCAGAAATGTAATGAGTTGAAAAATTCAATTCAATTCAGTCCAGTTTTATTTGTATAGCGCTTTTAACAATGGACATTGTCCCAAAAGCAGCTTTACAGAAATATATAAATTCAGGATATAGATTTTAAATGTATGAATTTATCGCTAATGAGCAGCCAGAGGTGACGGTGGTGAGGAAAAACCCCCTGAGAACGATACGAGGAAGAAACCTCGAGAGGAACCAGACTCAAAAGGGAACCCATCCTCATCCGGGTAAGACCGGTAAAAACTCCCTGCAAAACATGTCCTCACTGGCTCAGCGTGACCCGACTGACTCAACTGGGCTGAACCACACTTTAAGATAAAGCACGGACGTTTAGACATACGGTTCTGATCCATATGCAGTAATATTTACTGAGGTGCCGTGGAGAAGCTACCTCAACCTCAGCTCCTCCTTTTTTCTGTTATGCAATGACAGGAGTGAAAACTCACAGTCAGGAAACAACTCATTATTCAGTCAGACGAATGCTGTAAGTTTTATTCCTCAAATTCATCCTGGATCCACGCCGTAATGGATTTAAACAGCAGTTATAGAACCAGCTATATCAGCAGTGACTGGATAAAAGGCAACGACTTTCCTGGTATGAGATTTTTCTTTATAAATCTCTGAGCTGCTTATAATGTTTATTTAATAGACAGCAGTTATCCATTATACAGCCTGTCTTTCTCATGTTAGAGAGTGAGGGATGTTTTTCTTTCCAAAACACTGCATTGTTAAATTGAGCTTTCAAAAACTTTTGTACAATATTGTTGATCACAATTTCAGTGGTGTTGATTCACCTTCCATAAACAGCAGGTTTATATTAATGCGCTCAATCCAATACGTTATTGTTGATAACATTTATGGAAGGTGAAGCTGTAACTTTAAGTTTTCGACATCTTCAGGACAGAGGAGTTTACGCTTCTTTGCTGTTTTTCGATAAAATGCGCAACAAGCTGCGATTTTCTGTCTTCTTTAAAGAGAGAGAACATAGAGAGGCTGGAGAGGGAACGACCGTTTATAGCTGCTATAACATAAGCGAGAACACAAACTAACTAGTTTCATGGACATTAAATTGAACTGTAAATTGATAAAAAAAAAGGTCATTAAAAGGTCAAAGGTCAAGTATAACGTTTCAGCTTCTGCATCATCACTCTATATGTGATTCTTTTATTTTTTACACAGTGCTTGGACCCTGTTCCTTAGTAGTGAACTGATGATTTAAAGAACGTTCTGGTGACCAACAATTCCAAGGAAGTGCTGGAAAGTGACGTCACGAATGTCATCTTGCCCGTCATCTACATCATCATCTTCATCGTGGGGTTTCCAGGCAACGCCATGGCCATGTGGGTGTTCCTCTTCAGGACAAAGAAGAAACCTCCCAAGTCCATCCTGATGGCCAGCCTGGCACTGGTTGATCTCCTGTTCATCATCTGGCTCCCGCTGAAGATCTTCTACCACCTCAACGGGAATAACTGGATCTTCGGGGAAGTGCTGTGTAAATTGCTGATGGGGTCTTTCTATGGGAACATGTACTGCTCCACCATACTCATAACCTGTATCAGTGTGCAGTGTTATTGGGCGATTGTGCATCCGCTTTCCCATAAATTCAACAACCGAGTGACCACGTGTGTGTCCGTGTGCACGTGTGTTATCGTCTGGCTCCTCACCATTCCACTCTACACGTATGACCAGACCATTAAAGTCATCCACTTGAATGTCACCACGTGCCATGACGTCACTTCCTGATTCTCGGCACTGTGGGATTTTTAGTTCCGTGTGTGTGGTGTGTATAGTGGCTTACGTGCTGATCTTTTGCTCCGTCGTGAGTTCCATGTCTATCAGCAGCGGTGGAAAGAAGAAGAAATCGGTCAAGCTCGTGATTACCGTGTTGGTGATGTTCGTGGTGAGTTTTACTCCCAGTAACATCATCCTGACTGTGCATTACGCTCAGCTGGCTGCTGGGATCCAGAACGATGCGTACGGCTACTACATCATCGCTCTGTGCCTGTCCAGCCTCAACAGCTGCATCGATCCGTTTGTCTATTATTTCATCTCGGCAGAGTTCAGAAAGCAGGTGAAGAACATGCTGATGTGTCATGCAACCAGAAGAGGAAGATCTCCAATCACAACATCTAAAACCTTTAACTTATCAGAGAGAAGAACCTACTGAAGGCATTCTGATCAGGGTGAAGGTGGATCCGGACTCTGTTTTTGGAATGCTGGGCATGAGCTGGGAGTACACCCTGACCCTGGTGGATAGGAGGCTAGTTCATTGCAGCGTACCACACACACACCTACCAACCTAGGGGGTAATTAGTTAGGCCAGCATGTTTTTGAGAAGTGAGAGGAAAGTGGGGAATCCTGAGAAAGTGTACATTTTCTGGAGTTGGTCGATCAATCAGGATGAAGCTGATGGTGTCAGGGGCAAGGGGAGGAACCACCATGTGACTGGCAAAGTTAAAGAAATTGTTAAACAAAGGTATTTGTGATTTGCGAGTGATTGTGAAACTCTGAGAACTTGAGCTGGAGTCCTGGGTGAATTCTGCTTTGTGCAAGGCAGCATGATGCCCCTCTGAACCCTGTTATGTAGGAGATGTTGAACAGATGGGAGGCGACGGGGAGGTGGTGGTGTGGAAACTTCATAACTAATGGAGAAAGAATGATGGGAATGTATTAACTGGGAATTGTCAGATTCAGGCGTGGTCTTTCTCCCAAACTCCGTTTCTGAGAGAATTAGGTGTTTTCAATGGGATTAACTCTGGATTTGTAAAATGTCTGAAATGTCTAACTAGGACTCCTATCGTTCAGCTACACTCTTTTGATTTAACCTGCTATAAATTCTGATGATTGGACAAATCGATCCCGTTATAATGTTTATCCATTTTAAGAAATGCTTAAAAATCTGTTGTAAAAGAAATGTTAGTTCTTTTGTTGTTTACTTTACGAATGTAACACAACATGGTATTCCCTGTAATGACTGGTTTACAACAAAACAAAACAAACAGCGTGTGGTCTTCTCATTGATTCAGTAATGTAACTCACCAGCGCCCTCCTGTGTCCACACTAAATCATTACACCTTTCAATAAAAATTTACTCAAAAACTGAAACTTAAAATCCACATAAAATATATACATTTTTTCTCAGAGATATAAAATTTAAAGATGTTTCCTAAATGTAATAATCACAGGAAAATATTTTCCCGCATAAGAATAATGAGCTTATAATAATTTTATTATAACATATTTACTGAACACAAAGTGGCCTGTGATCACAGTGATCAGTAAACCATCACATGACTTCCCCGAGTCCAAGAAACACCAAATATTCTCCCACTCTGATAACAAATGCCTTTAAACACACTGCAGGCTAAAATTAGTGATTAGTCAGTATCTAAAATTAACCTGTGCACATGAGCCTGCATACTGCAGCTTTAACACCATATAAACACGGTAAACTATTTACACCTGTCATAACACAAATATAAACATTACAGTAGGGCGTAGGACACATTAATATACACTGCGTTGCGCTGCATAAAGTATTGGCACCTCTCTACCGCATGCCTCAGTGGACATGATCACAGCTGCACAGCTGAGGAGATATCATTGGGGTGCTGGTTTATCCCCACTGTTTATTCACTGTTTATATTATAAACAGCTTTAACTTTCCACTCGTGTAGAAGAAAAAGAAACAGCAGAAATAACATGTAGGCCTGAAATATCCGCAAAGCCCGCAATAAAACCACGGACTTGCCAACCCTGAGCCCTCTCTCATACAGAACCTCCTTCTCCCTCACCTCCTCCCCACTATTGGTCCGAGCAAACAAACCTAATAATCTGATTGGGTGCTGTATCCATCAATCACGCATCCTCCGCCCCGCCTTACAGCCCTGGCTTTAAAAAAGCTCCAAAGACGCTGCGACTTTCTCCTGAAATCCTTCACCTTCATCTTTCCGCAGCGTCACAGAGAAAAGTCACCATGAGTGTGAGTATTTCATTAATCCGCTTAGTAAACGCTTATAATTCTTCCTAATGCATGCGGTGTTATTGGCGCAGAGCCTCTTACCCCCGCATTATGATCTGAAGTTGGATTGTGATGGTGAGGAATCTGATCTGGGAGAAAGGGTGTGGCGCCTCAGTGTCAAAAAATGATGGAGTTTATTTTCTCCGATGGGAATAATTGTTAATCACTTATGCAAAACTTTCATAAAATAATAACGGTCTAATCGAATAAAAAAATGAATATCGATATCAGTCATTTAAAGATTTATTTTAGTTTAATTGTTGAGCTGAGAAGATGCATAGGCTATGGACCTATAAAACCTGATGTACACTAATACACTGTATACACGGAGACAGTTTAGAACCTTTCAAGGGTTCTTCGGTTGTTGCTCTGTGGGAACTTACTTTCAGATACAATGCAATATAAGATTATTATTTTAAATAATGAAAATAAAATTAATATAAGTACTATTAACGAGCCCGGGGAAAAATATAAATATACACAGTACTGTGCAAAAATTTTAGGCACACTGTTTTTTTTTTAGTACAAACTTTGTTATAGATTTTTTATTTCATGACGTCTACATGATTGAGTCGGTACAAAACACATTTTAGATTCCCAAACATTAGTTTTCAGGCACAAAATGAAATGTTACAGAAAAATGTTTGTATGTCATTAAAGAAAGCAGCGTATTACGTAAGAGACACTTTTCAGACAGTAAACACAATGAAGGCTGCTGGGTTTCACTGCAGAAATAAGAAGCGAGTGCGAAAGTCAAAGTGTCCAGAAGAACTGTGTCTGGTTCTGCAAGATGCTCAATAAAACTCACCAGCTCATTTCCTTATAAAACTGCACACATTGTACCGGAGACTACTATTTTTATTTTTATTTTTATTTTTTTGTCACACCAAATATTGACTTTGTCTCATTTACTACTGTTTACTGCTCTTTACCGTATTATTTTTAAATGTAGAAACATTTGTCATTATTTTGAAGGCGTCTTTGCTCTACAGCATTTCTTTGCATGCGCCTAAAACTTTTGTACAGTTCTGTATATACAGATGAAAATAGCTATAATACCTATGCTTATATATGTATATGAACTATTGCAGTGTTCATTAGTTTTATGTTCAATCCTACAACAGAATGTTTCTTTAGCAAAAGCTAGGAACCCTTAATTATCCAACAAACCCTTAAAGAACGTTTAGAAGAACACGTTTTTCCTGAGAGTTCGGCTGATTCCAGCTCAGTATTAAAAAAGTGACTGGAATCAGATGGGTGGAATTTTTGGTTTCAGCAAAAACAAATTAGAAAATGGCAAAAACATCTTTAAAAAAATTAGCAATGACAACTTTAGTGGAATTTTTTTTGCTTCACACTAGAAGGTCTCCATAGTAAATCTTCTTTGGTGCTCCATTTATATATACCATATAAAAAAGGCCTAAGACTAACGTTAGCTGAAAATCGTGATGACTTTTGGCCTGGATTTGTGGTCCGGCGTTAAGTTAATCAACGCGGTCAGAATTTTTAGATCTTGCTGTGTCCAAGCCGTGTCCATGTTTATGGTCGTGTAGTAAACACAGAGTCAGAAGGAGAACCCGTTAACGGTGTTGCGTCCAAATCGAGTTTGAGGAAGACCAGCTGCAGGCTGGAGGAGGTGTCTCTTTCCGATGACCAATTAATCTGAGGTTAACATGAAACAAACATCAGCGGTATTAAATACTGAAGGAATGATCTGGAACATGACGCTTAGCAGTGTTAGCACTACAGAGACACGTCCAGAGGCCTTCAGCGCTTTTGTAACAGAAAGTCAGACATGTCACATGTCTCGCTCGAGACAGCATTTCTTCACTTGCTGTGAAAAATTACATTACAGTAGAGTGTAGAGTTTACACTCCAGCTCCGTGAATAATGTGGAAAGAATTCAGATGACCTTCCTCTCTCTCTCTCTCTCTCTCTCTCTCTCTCTCTCTCTCTCTCTCTCTCTTTTCACTTTAACACACTCCCTTCATCTCGCTGTTTCTCTTTTTATTTCCGTATCTCATATCTCCCCCTTTCCCCATACATGCCCTGCCAGATTTAGCCTTCCCGTCTTTGGCCATCGTCTAATCCAGTCTGCTCTCATGAGCCAAATCAGTCTCTGATGTCAAGAAGGGGAATTTTATCTGTACTGCAGACTTTTTATATATCAGACTTAGTTTATTTATTAACCAAGTACATTGAAGACTAAAGGCCGTGTTCAGACATTAATAATTACACACATCAGTATTCAGAACTCAGACATAACTACAGACTATTCAGAAGTTACGTGCAGGGGGCGGAGTTTATCTAAGACAGAGGCGGGTCTCAGCTACGCTTGATTCTGATATTGAACTTAAGCGCATGTTCAATGCTTGATATTGACTCGAGAGAGGAGCAGTGTTAAGTCCAGAGCAACTTTTATGAAAGAAATGATGAATGAAGTTAAAGTTTCTCTGTGAGCGTAGCAGATGAGTGCTTGGTCAGATTATCCTTCACACCTCAACAGTTTGTTAACCCAAACGCTGGCTTTATTTTATTACTCTAGCGCCCTGAACACACATTATGATCTTATGACGTTGATTGAGTGTCTCATGGCTTCATTAAATTGTGCACACGACTAACTGTCAGAACAGGATATTAAAAAAGAGAATGTAAAATAATAGTATGTGCTGGATCAAGTGCTATTCTATAATAACTGCTATAACTGCTGATTAATGAGTGTTGAAGCCATTCTGATCTTGCTATTATGTTACATCGTATTACATACGACAGCGAAGAAAAAAAAAACAAAACCCACTATTTCCTTTTTCAGTCCGCATTTTCTATCCCTGATTTGTGTGTTTGTGTTTAAAGGCGATGGTCTAGTGTAAAACTCTGTCTCAGACGCTTTTACTGTATATAAATTTGCCAGCCTCTGAGATGTGAACTAAACGCAGGTGATTTTAACAACGCGGAGCTCAGAAACTCCAGCTAATCATAACTGCGTAACCCGACTCTGAATACCAGGAACTTTCCCAGCGCAAATATGGAGTGTACTGGATCATCTGTATAAATTAAAAAGAGAGGAAAAGTATTTTCTGTAATGCTTTACATTACGTGACATTATTTAATGTTCCCTTAAGATTCATTATTTACTTTTACATTTAGCATTTTTACATGTATTTAATTATAATTATTTAAGAATTTAATAAGAATTTAACAGATTGGTTAACGTGAACTTTAGCTTTAATGCTCCATCAGTAACATTAACAATGATCAATAACTAATACTCTTATTTTTTATGTTAACCAATGCGGTAAATAATGTTAGTTAATCAGTTAGGGGAACTATAAAGTAAAGTGTTGCTGAAATTTCTGTTTGACTGCCATCTCTCTCACAGCTGCTCATTTTCCACACTGTAGAACTTTCCAGAAGACGGATGATGCCACATGTGCAGTATAAACCCCAGTCTTTCCTGTACGGAAAATCTGACTTCCAGTTTACTTTTTCCTTATCCTTCATCATTCCAGCTGCACTTTTAAGATCTCGCTGTCTGACCGTATGAGACGCTGCCCATGTTGGTGCTGCGCCCAATTCATAAATAACACTTGAGTGGAAACAGATGGTCTGTAATTCAGTTCAGTTCAGTTCAGTGGGTTTGTACAATCAGGACGAGGTGCTGAACAAAGGACACGACGCTGTTAGTTTTATAATCAATGGTGCTTTTCTGCTCCGGCAGCGTAGGTGCTATTAAAATCTCGAGTCACATTTTAAAGTCACATTTCTTTCTTTTTCTCTTTCAGGGTGTAGTAGTGCAGAACATGTCCTTTAAAGCAGGACAGACCCTGATAGTAACCGGAGTCCCGCTTCCCGATTCCACCAAGTAAGTCTTTAAAATGGAAAAAAAAAAAAAAAAAAAGGATTACACCGTCTTTACACCACGGCGCTGCTGAATTCTGGATTGTGATTGGTCAGAAGGTGTTGATTACAGGGTTCCTACGTAGCGTGGAAAAGTATTTTAGTTATATCCAGGTGTGGATAAGTATGGAAAAAAGAAAACAGAGTATGGAAAAATATTTGTGTTTCCAGACTACTGCCCTTATTCTGTTTTCTAAAATAGAAAATTGAGAATTTCTAAAAAATAAATTTATCATACAAGCAGCGCAGCCAAATGGTCGGTGCTAGACTGGATCCGTGGGAGGGACGGTCTGCTGTGATTGGTTATTACGGTGTTAGTGTACAGTACAGCACGTAAATGGGTTTTAAAACCATTTATCAGATGTTAAATATGGTCTGCAAAATCTACAGAGAAGTCTGGAAATTTGAGTCTTTTTTTTTTTTTTTTTTTAGATCTAAAATGTGTAGGAACCCTGTGATTACTTTTCTGTAACAGCAGCTCTGACAGTGCAGCTGCAAATCACAGGTTTATTCATTATTCATGCGCTCGTTCTAATTATAATCACAGGGACGTGTACAGCGGACACTGATAATGAACAGATTTAAAAAAGTTGATCTGGTGACGTCTTCTTAAACTAAGGAGATGTTTGTATTACATTTATGGAAGGAGTCTCCAGTGTCAGTGCTTTGTAGCAGTCAGAGGTAAAGCTGTAACTATAATTTTGGCGACATCTTCAGGACAGAGGAGTTTATGCTCTGAAACTGCGGTTTCTCAGTAACATGCGTAACAAGTTGTGTCAATTTTTTTTGTCTTATAAACTTGAAGAGAGAGAATAGAGTGAGGCTGGTGAGGGAACGACTTTATAGCTGCTATAGTGCAAGTGAGAACAGGAACTCACTTGTCTTGTGAAAATCCTCCTCTTCATCACACCACCCCACTGCCACTTGTTCAGTGTTTTCATGCAGTTCCATCTCCAACGTGTGCAAATGTGATGTTTTCCTCCACATTTACAGTTTTGCCATTAACATCGGGAGCAGCCCTGAAGAACTCGCTCTGCACATGAATCCTCGCTTTAACATTCATGGAGATAACAACACTGTGGTGTGTAACTCGTACCAGGGGGGCTGCTGGTGTGAGGAGCACAGACCAGACGGCTTTCCTTTTAATTATGGCGAGGAGTTTAAGGTGGGGCTTAAAAATTAATTTTTAATTAATGTGCTGGACTGAGGTAAGTAAAATATTATTGACCGAAACAATACGTTTATTGTTTAAAGGTGCAGTTTGTAATTTTTGTTCGTATCTTCACTTCTAATAGCTGTACATGAAGATTTAAAACACTAAGAGTTGCAATAGTGGCATGCTGTGTAGCTCCGCCCCTATTCCTGACAAGTCAAATCACAAGACGTATTTGTTTGACGTAGGCCTTAGTACACACTATTATGGGTACATTTCTGACCACTGAAAATGTCTGAAGCAGTGTTTTTGAACACAGAAAGCATATCTTTTCTAAACGGTTCTCCAAAGTGAATGAAAGAAAACTCGTGGATTTTCGAAAACACTGATGTCTTGTGATCCAAGATGGCTGTAATGTAATGCTTTCTGTATTAAGCATTTCATTTCATTTTTAACATGTGCAGCCGACTGCAGAGACCAGAGGCATGCAAGAGATCGCTCTTTTGTGTTTGTGTTGTCAAAAAAACCCAAAAATGGTGGAAATGATGTATAATAATAATAATAATAATAATAATAATAATCATAACTAGCAACCCCCCCCCCCCCCCAATTTTTATACCACGTTCAACTGAAACATATGTAAAAGCAATTTATTTTGTAACATTATTGGTGTTTCAAATCGATTGTTGGTTTTTAATAATAAATCAGATAATACTAAGAGTCCTCCTCCGTTGCACAAGTTGGAATCGCCCGACACATCGCCTCGCGACTCAACGCTTGATTGTAGCCGTTCGACTGGGGGAGCAGGGGTAGCTGTGAAGGTGAAGAGAAGCCCTGAACAGCAGACTATTCTGCATTGCTGGTCAGACAGGGACAGTAAAAAATATAAAACGTACTCAGGAGGTAGGATAACATGGTGTAATCTAGCTAATGACACTCCACATATATTGTAGCTAGCTAATTCATTGCAATTTAGCCATAACTATCAATATAACAAGTTAGCCTTGTGTTGTGTTAGCTAAATGGCTTTATTTTAATAGTCCCCATTATTAACAACAAGGTGGTTCACACTGTGCACTGCAGCGGCGTGTTAAAATCTCACAATAAACCGTGTGTTTTAATAAGTTTTAATCGGTTACAGTGTGCATTCATTTGTTATTATGCCCCGTGTAATTGTTTTAATGAAACAATCATTTGATCATAAATGCTTGTGGACGATAGATATTTTTTATTTATTTAATTAAAATAAAAAATAAGCATACCCATTCATACTTCAATTCAACCCCCCCCCCCCCCCCCCCAATGTCTACGCCCAAATCTACACCCATGGACAGAACACATCAGTGTGGTCAAAATATAAAACTAAACATATGAAGTGACCCGTGTGTTAGTGTGAACTCGGCCTAAGTTTGAACAGAAGATGGAGTCAGCTTGCATTTTCTCTTTCGGGCAGCAGAGGGCGCCAAAACATACAAACTGTGTGTGGGTTTATTTTATTTTATTTTATTTTTTTAAATTACAGAACATGTTGAATAAATGAAACCCCATTCTTCCTCCCTCAGGTATGGATCACTTTCACCCATGAGGAGTTTAAGATCATTCTGCCAGGCAACTCAGAGATCCACTTCCCAAACCGCCCCGGCGCTGAAAAGTACAACTACATGCACTTCGATGGCGAGGTGCGAATCCAAGGCATCGAGATCAAGTAGAGTCGATTTCTACTATGCTGGAACACGTCTGTTCACTTATTCAGCTAATCTACACTAGCTTTCCTCTGCCTTACACGTCACTGTGCTACTATGCAGCTAAACCACATAAAAGGAACAAACACCTTTATTTCAGATTACAGAATGAAATGATTACGTTCATGTTTACAGCAAAGCTTTTTCCTGCAGTTTTAGCATCATTCCAAAAAAGAAAAAAACCTTGCAATGTCATTTAAACTCTGTTTTGTAGCTGAAACCAAAGTTCTTTCACATCAGTGATGTTTTGCTTCTTGTTTCTTTGTAAATAAAATGATTAAAATAAAGACTGGACTCCGTTTGTCTTACCCTGTGATCACTGCAATGTTCAAGTCTGATTGGTCAGAAGGTGTTGATTCATTTTCTGTAACAGCAGCTCTGACAGTAGCGCAGGTTTACATTAACGCGCTCGTTCTAATACGTTATCGTTTCCATAGTAACAGCTCATTCACAGGGACGTGTACAGCGGACGCTCCACGTAAACGGATAAAAAACATGTAATTGTTGCTATGGTCAAGTTTTCTGTAAGGAAATGTGTGTGACATGTATGGAAGGAGTCTCCAGTGTCGGCGCTTTGTAACAGTCAGCGGTGAAGCTGTAAGTTTTCCGACATCTTCAGGACAGAGGAGTTTACGCTTCTTTGCAGTTTCACTGTAACATGCGTAACAAGTTGTGAATAAATAGACTTATAGCTGCTATAACGTAAGTGACAACAGGAACTGACTTCTTTCATGAGCGTCATGCGTAACTATAAACGGATAAGTATGACGTGTTTTTGAATAAATGTTAAATATCGGTTGCTGTGAGGAATAAACACTTGGGGACATGCCGTTATAGGAAAACAAACAGTTTTTAAATCGTTTTGTTTTTAAATGACTGTGACTTTGTTTTTAAATCGTTTTTTAGAGCCGCTCAGCTTTGATACGATTTGTATGAAGGAAAAAAAAACCGAAATTAATCCACAGTCATATTAATTCTCTTTTAAATAATTAATCTCTTTGTTCTTGTGATTTTCATCTGTATGCAGGTGCAGATTAAAACAGAACGGTAATGAACTGGGAACAGTTAAAACAAACTGAATCATTAAAGTGGGTTTTATATGAATTTTTAAATGCCATTCAGTGATTGTATTGATTAAAGGCGGTGGGAGTCGGAAGCAGCGCGCGCGGACCGGAAGCAGCTGCTGCTGCTAATGAGCTTAATTACGTGCACGCGCTGGAGAGCAGCTCGGTTCTGCGAGTTATTCTGGGTTTAACTGAGGAAAATGGGGAAGGTGTAGGAGTCGTTAAATCGCTTTTTTGGTGATTATTAAACGGCACAATGTCGGAAAATATGACAGTAGAGCGCAAAAACAAACAAACAAACAAACAAACACTCACCTGATCAGCCGGTGAAGGAGAAAGAAATCCTGAAAGGTCAGCTTCATATTCACACGTTTTCTAATCAACAGCTCACAGACAAGTTGTGCACAAGTTTACAAGCTGGTGCAAAGTTCCACCTGACATCAAAACGAGAACCAAGTGGCCTACAGTCCTCTAATCCAACACCACTTTCTCCGAGCAAATCTTCCCTGAGTTGGTGAAATATTAGGGAGCGTCGCTAAAGTGCGGCAGAAAAGAAAAGTGTAAAAAAAAGCTGAACGTCTTGTGGTTCCTTCGTCATCAAGATGGCTGCTCTCTATTTATTATCTGCTTGACTCTCTTTTCTTATTCTAACTAACACACACACTCCTACCTTATAATGGCTATTAATTATAACTTTAACTTTTCTTGCTAGTGCACCCAGACTCCTGACTACTTTATTTAATTATTCAGATTATTTGGTTAATTAATTAATTTATTTATTTATTATTATTATTATATATATATATATTTTATGAACGGATCTGTAAGTAATTACACTCTGTGGTGTGTTCTAGTGTGGTTCCTCCAAAAGTTAACTTGAATTTTGTTTCCAGAGTCAAGATTTTGTTTTTTATTGATGTTGACCCAGTGACCAGTCAGTACAGTTTTCTTCTAGCATGGTGAGGTTTCATTGGAGGAACTGAGTAAAACCCAATCATCTGCATATAAGAATAAGAAAGTTTACCTTCCGTACAGGTCTTCTTCTGAGTTTGGGGATTATTTGAGGAGTTTATTGATATGTTACAGAGGGTAGAGGACAGATTACAGCCTTGATGAATTCCTTGCTTTTGTGTAAACATACTGTTCTGCAGGTTTTTTGTTGTTTTTTTTTATGATGTATTTGTTGTGAGGAGTAGACGGTTGTGCCAGACAGAGTCAAAAGCTTTGTATGAAGCAGGTGAAGGTTTTTCCTTTGGGTTTGTTTGGTGTACGTGTTTCTGAATAACCTTATGTACAGGTCGGTGTGTACAAGTGAGAACAGGAACTAACTTGTTTCACGGACATTCAGTAACATTAAATGTAACTGCAATTGGATAAAGAAAAATGATTTGTTCGTTAATAAATAAAAATTGTAATCGTTGGTAAGTTGTTGTGGTATAAGAGGAGTAAAATGCTTGGGGACGTGCTTTTAGAGGAAAATAATCAGCCTTTAGTGGTAACAGTAACTCTGCTTCATCACACCACCACCACGTGGATTAATTTCCTGTAACAGCATGATCCATTGTGTGTTATTTATTTATTACATGTGATGTATACCATTTGAGCTCAGGACATGATATAGTATTATCGTAATCGCCCAGTGTTTTCACTCTTCTTTGCCTTTATTTCTTTATAAATTCTGATGTGTTGTCTGTGCACCACCGGATCTAATGGGACTCTTTCCCTCTCCACAGTGAGGTGGTTTTGCTTTTCTCTTTCTCATTTCTCTCCATTGCTTCTATTTCATCCTCAGTTTGCTCACAGAGCTGTTAATTCCATTCAATTTGACACTCCGTTGGTAACGCTTCTGGCCGTCGCTACTGATCCATGTGCCGTAAAAAGCCCAGATTTAAGCAAGATGAAAGCGTTCTGCATTTTTTTCCCCTTCAACTCCTGTTTGGGTTCCTTTTGTAGTGTGTAAGTTTCACTGGTTCTTTAAAATCAGATAAATAAATGATACAATGTAGAAATGACTATGATAACCCACTATTAAACACTGTGTGTGTGTGTTGTTCCCTCACCAGACTTTCTTTATTCTCAAAGTTAATAAGTAAAAAGAAAACAAAACAAAAAAACGCAGCTTGTCATGTTAGCGAGAAACTGCGACGTGTAAACTCCTCTGTTGTATAGGAAGTTTGTTGTATCACAAAGACAGCACTGTCCTGATCAAGGTGATGGTTTTAGGAGATTTGTTGTAGCTATGACCAAGTTTAACTGACATTGTATTTAATTTATTTATTTAATTTAGTCACGAGATGGACGCGCACAGTTAGGGTTCAAAATTAGTACCGGATCTAGTTATCAGGCTTCTACATGCTAGTTCTCACATGATGCATCCTTGAGTTCTTTGGTGGTTCCTCTGCCAGGATGCTTAAAGTTTTATTGTAGAACCCTACAACACAGTGTTTCCCCAACAGAAAGAGTTCCAAGGGTTCTGTTGTGTGTTTTTTTTTTTTTTTTGGAAGCTAGGACACCTCAATTATCTGATGAACCCTGAAAGAACCCTTGAAGAGCTTCTTTTTCTAAAAGTGTAATTAAGGGTTCTACTCAGAAACACTTACAGTGTAAGATTTCCTAAGAGGGTTCATCGGATAATTAAGGGATCTTTTCTTCCAAATAATTATTCTATAGGAAACATTTTGTACGTTTCACACAGTACAAGTGCTGAATACTGACGGTACTGACGGTACGACTCACTGAGCAACGACAATAATGCCAAGTTGTGGCTCTTGGATACGTTTCTGAACACACGCTGTGCATCTTGAGTCGAACCTAAGACAGTGAGTCCAAAATGATTAACATAAAATGCTAAGAATCTGATTTGAGATCATATAAATAGGAAAGCTTGGCTTTACTCCACATCTACAGCCATGTGAAGAAATAAGTACACCCCATGGAAATCGTTGGTTTTTTCAACATATTTGGACAAGCAAACATTTCATCCTCTTCAAAACAGTGCCTATTAATAAAAGGTGATACACTCTATCAAATGACACATAAAATCAACATTTTGTAGTAATTTTCACAATTTAAATGAACAAAAAACAGTCACACACAAAAAGTAACCTTCAAATCCATAAAATTAGAATCAGGTGTTCAAGATCGGATGCCAGTGATTAGAACCTGCTTAGGGAGTGCAGGTGGAACCGGTCTTATTTATACCCCTCTCTCATATCTAGTGTCTGGTGTTCCCTTTGTTATTGAGGTGTGTGGTGTCATCATGCCAAGATCTAAAGAGTTCTGTAAGGCCTTCAGAAAAAAGGTTGTGGATGCCTAGGAGTCTGTCAAGGGATTTAAAAAGATCTCCAAATTATTTGAAATACACCATTCCACTGTAAGGAAAATCATCTACAAGTGGTGCAGATTGGTGGTGCAGTCTGATGCAAAAAGAAGTCTCCAAGAGCCCCAACATCTCATCACAGGATCTGCTAGTAAGTCTTGCAACTGTTGGTGTCAAAGTGCATGTTTCTAATATCAAAGAGGTTGCACAAATTTGACCTGCATGGGAGGCGTGCCAGGAAAAAGCCTTTACTGTCTAAAAAGAACATTAGAGCAAGACTACAGTTTGCCAGTGAGCATGTAGGCAAAGACCAGGCCTTTTGGAATAATGTGCTCTGGACAGACGAATCAAAGATACAGTTGTTTGGCCGCAGTAACAGCAGACATGTTTGGCGGTGACCAAAGACAGCTTTTCAGGAGAAGCACCTCATACCAACTGTGATGCATGGTGGTGGAAATGTTATGGTTTGGGGTTGCTTCGCTGCCTCAGGGACTGGACAGCTTGCATTCATTGATTCAACTATGAATTCTGCATCATATCAAAGAGTGCTTGAAGATAGCGTGAGGCCGTCTGTTGAACTGAAAGTGGACCTTTCAACAGGATAACGATCCTAAGCACACTAGCAAATCCACCAAGGAACAGCTCAGAAAGAAGAAATGGAGGATTATGGAACGGCCTAGTCAAAGTCCAAAATGAAAGAATATTGCATGGAAGAGTGGTGGACAATTATGCAAAACACCTACAAAAAGTTATTTCTGCTAAAGAGGTCAATATTAGCTTCTGAGGTCAAGGGTGTACTTACTTTTTCCACAGAAGAATATCACATCTATTGATATTTCTATTGAATAAATGAATGAAAAAGCTCATTTTCCTTGTGGTTTTGTTCAAGTATATCAACTTCATTAATAGGCGCCGTTTCAAAGATGATCAAATGTTTGCTCGTCCAAATCTGTTCATCATAAAATAAAATAAAACGCAGGTGGCTCGGGTTAAACGGGAATGACGGAGGTTGTTTTCTGTTCTGGCTCTTCGTGTGTTTAAACAGGGAGGTTAGAGGAAATAGATGGATGTTCTCATGAGGATAAAGAAAATGCTTTAACACACATCACTGCATTGTATTGCATAGAAAAAAAAAAAAACCTGATAAAATTATGCAGGAATGGAGGAGTCTGGAGATTGCAGGCCTTCTCAGGATTCTACATTGCAGATCTGCTGAGACGTGTGTTTTATTCCTGTCTACGGTGCTCCAAATGAGCTTTTAAGCACTATCTGTATCCTTAGGGTCACACCTACAGCGTGACAGGAAATTGAATTTGTGTGGACACTTGAGGCTTCATGCATGCATTTCTGTCTTTTTTTTTTTTTTTGTCTCTGTACTGTGAATAACTGGGAAAAAGCACATGGAAATAAGCTCGTGTCCTCAGGGTTCTTCTGGATGCGAGTAAGCTTCCCGGAGTGTGTGCTGACCGGACAGAACCTATTTTCAGTCACAGACTGTGTGTGTGTGTGTGCGTTCATACATCAGTCTCTCCCGCTGTGCGTCTGTTCAGCTCTTGTTAGAAAGCCGTGATGCGTGTGTGAAAACCTCTGCAGAATTTGCTGGAAAGAAAACGGCGCACAAAGTCAGAGATCGATAAACGTCTTCTCGAGTCCCTCAACACGGCGATGGCGTCGATACTGAAACACACGTCCCTTACAGCTCGGCAGCTCCACATCTCCTAACTGCTATGATAAATATATAAGCGCAGCGTGAGGGCCGTGAACCTGAGGATGGAAGTGAGAGCAGAAGAAAATCTGCTGAGGATAAGATCTGAAATGATTAAAAAAAAAAGAAAAAAAAAAGCATATAAAATATCGCAGTCCAAAGCTAGAGTTGGCGATTTAGCTGTTCATCAGATTTATCCAATCTTGCTATAATCTGAAATATAAAATAACAATAAACTGAACAAACAAAAATTCTCAGAATGAATGTGAATAAAATTGCCTGGGTAAAATAAAAATTTTAATGTAAAAGGAGGCCGGGGACAAAATATGTACCGTTAAATAACACATCATACCTTTTATCTGTTTAACATCAAATCAGCTGCTTCCAGTAATTAAACTGAATCGATATTAAAACTGTTTATAATTATAAAAAGATCTCATGATCTCAGAAAAGTGTATTATGATGTAATTTATCATGATATTGATATTCTATCAACATATCACACACTTCTAGTTTATAGTTACATGCAGTGTTGATGAAACAAGTTAGTTCCTGTTCTCACTTACGTTATAGCAGCTATAAACAGTGGTTCCCTCACCAGCCTCTCTTTATTCCCTCTCTTTATTCCCTCTCTTCATTCCCTCTCTTTCTTCTCCCTCTTTCTTCCCTCTCTCTCTTCCCTCTCTTTATTCTCTCTCTTCATTCCCTCTCTTCATTCCCTCTCTTCATTCCCTCTCTTCATTCCCTCTCTTTATTCCCTCTCTTTATTCCCTCTCTTTATTCTCTCTCTTCATTCCCTCTCTTCATTCTCTCTCTTCATTCTCTCTCTTTATTCCCTCTCTTCATTCTCTCTCTTCATTCTCTCTCTTCATTCCCTCTCTTCATTCCCTCTCTTCATTCCCTCTCTTCATTCCCTCTCTTTATTCCCTCTCTTCATTCCCTCTCTTCCTTCCCTCTCTTCATTCCCTCTCTTCATTCCCTCTCTTCATTCCCTCTCTTTATTCCCTCTCTTCATTCCCTCTCTTCATTCCCTCTCTTCATTCCCTCTCTTCATTCCCTCTCTTCATTCCCTCTCTTTATTCCCTCTCTTCATTCCCTCTCTTCATTCTCTCTCTTCATTCTCTCTCTTTATTCTCTCTCTTTATTCCCTCTCTTTATTCTCTCTCTTCATTCCCTCTCTTCATTCCCTCTCTTTATTCCCTCTCTTTATTCCCTCTCTTCATTCCCTCTCTTTATTCCCTCTCTTCATTCCCTCTCTTCATTCCCTCTCTTTATTCCCTCTCTTTATTCTCTCTCTTCAAGTTAATAAGACAAACAGTTATTTTTTTGTTACCGAGAAACCGCAAAGAAGCGTAAACTCCTCTGTCCTGAAGATGGCGGAAAACTTAAAGTTACAGCTTTACCTCTGACTGTTACAAAGCGCTGACACTGGAGACTCCTTCCATAAACGTTACATAAACATCTCCTCAATGATCAGCGATTACACGTTTTTTTAAACTGCTGTTATAGAAAACTAATCGACACCTTCTGATCTGAGAATTTAACAGCCACGTGGAATAATAATAATAATAATAATAATAAAGGCTATAAAAACATTTTTGTCTTTTATCTAAACTCGCTGTTCAGTATCCTGCGTTTTCGGTCTCTCTGACTTTCTAATACTAAAATAACTTCTCTGTATTAAAACTCTGTGTGCAAAAGGCTGAACGTCTTTGGATGAAGAACTTGTTGTAAAAAAAAAATCCTTTAGAACGTTACAAGCAGTGTTTATATGACGATTACATTTAATATTCACACCTTCTTAATCACACAAACACTACTCCAGTTTCCTCCTTACACAAATTGACTCATTAGTTTTGGTAACTGCGCACACACACACACACACACACACACACACACACACACGCGTCTCAGGCGGGTCTTTAGTGTAGAGCAGTTTGTACACACAGTAGTGGAGTAACGGCTGAGGGGCGTGTTCTCTCTCTAACAGCACATTAATATTCTGTGTGATCTGGTGATGAAGGTCGGCGTGTAACTGCTGCCAGATTTATAAAATAAACTAAGCTGATTCTGTTCCTGTAAATATTTGCTTGTTTTATTTTCACTTTTTTGTTACCGACTTTCTGTTTGGGGTAAAAATAAATAAATTAAAAAAAGTCATCCGTGTTTAATTGGCTCTGGTTGTTTTTGCTATAGGGACGTTCCTGTCGCTGTGTAAAAGGCTGTTTCATTACTTTCTCACCTCGAGGGAAGACTGATGAGTCTGTAGAGGAACAGGAAGTTGATTTAGCATGATTGTATACTTCAGGAGGAGAACATCGCCCCCGGAGGCAAGTAATAACTCACAATAGTGAAAAAAATAATAAATAAACATGAGCAATAAAACACTCAACGTTCTAAATTCTCAAAGTCTAACAGGTGCTTCGCTAGTTTTCACTTTTTACTGCTATTACAGCGTTTACTCCATTATAATGCTAATTATGTTATGCTAGCTATCCCATTATACATCCTTAAAGAGTTCTTCGAGTAATCCCGCTGGCAGAACCGGTTAGGTTTCTACATAATACCCTACAACAAAGTGTTTCTCTAACAGAAAGGGTACCAAGTAGGACTAGGACTTTTTATTTTTTTTATTTTTGGAGCCCTTAATTATCCAATGAACCCTTAAAGATCCCTTTTCTAATAGTGCACCAAGCACCAAGAAGATACCTGTTCTAAGTATTAAGACCACTTAGGAAAAAAGGGCTCTTGAAGGGTTTATTGGATAATTGAGTTCTTATCTTCCAAAAATGGGTTATAATTGTTAAAACTTTAAAATCTAAGAGTGTAAATTTTGTTTGCGAGGGATATTAGCTTACAAAAAAGGTTTTACATAAAAGCTTTAAGGATTCCTTCAGAAAGGCAACTGAAGACGACTATTAGGGTTTAAAATTCCCAAAGCGTGAACATTCTTAGAAGAAAATATTTCCTTAAGGGTTCTTTAAGAGTTTATTAAATAATAAGGTATAATATTATATATGTATAATATATAATAATAATGGTTTTTAGCTTCCCAAAAAGGGTTCTAATTGGAAACACTATGTTGTAAGTTTCTACATAGAACCTGAAGGTTTCCTTCAGAAGGACCACCAAAGAACGCTTAAGGGCTCTAAATCTTCTTATACTGTGCATGCTTAAAAAAAGGAGGTTCTTCAAGGCTTTATTGGATAATTAGGGGTATTTAGCTACAAAAAAGGTTCTGTTTGCAAGCTTTTCTCTGTAAAGTTCTACATAGAACCTTTAATGGTTCCCACAGAGAAACTGATGAACCTTTTTAAGTGTCCATAATTTTCTTGGAGTGTCCTCTGATAGAAAGCAAAGGTGCCTTAGGGGTACTTTAATGATTCATTGGATAAGGGTTCCAAATATAGGGTTCTGTATAGAACCTTTACATGTTCCCCCTGAGGAGCAGGCTGTATATATACACCCATGTTAAGGCATCCCGGTTGCAGAAACATGGTCATTTACTGACATTAGCTTTTGGTAACATTAGCGATTTAGCTATTAATGTTATTTTTGTTCTAAAATGTTTGCATTTTTTTTTTGTTTTATTTTTTTGCAGTCACTGTATTGTTAGGCTAATATAATGCTAGCGAAATAGAACTAGCTAGTGCTAATTAAACAACTAAAATAGTAATTTAGTTAAAAAATAAAAACAAATTAGCATTGAGAACGAACACTGAGGATTCCCCATGCCTGTTTTTTTCAGCACTAAATTGGCCACGCCCACCTGTGACTAAAACATCTCTCTTAGTGCATTACACATAGCAAAAAAACCCAAAGCAAATCTTTTCACTTTTGCTTGTAACTAGCTTTTATTACTCATCTTAAATTTACTATTACCCTTCATTATTATTATTATTATTATTATTATTATTATTATTATTATTATAATACACACGGTGATGTTTGGGACTGGTCCAGACAGAGAAGTGTGTTTCTAGGACATGAGTGATGATGGATGGGCGAGTCGAGACGGCGTTCTTCTGCCTCCAGGCGATTATGATAGCCGTCACTGCAAATTAGCATAATCACCTGGATCCCAGGGACCAGAGGGAGCTGATTAAAATCTCATTCTGTGCTTTTAGAGAACAAAACGATGCAGCCTTTGAGTCTTAAAGGGAAAAACTCTGAGGGCTCTGATTTATCTTTAAAGCATTAACTCGGAGGGAAGAATCCATACGTGGCACCGAACTTAATCAGAGCAGTGAAATAAACATCCAGTCGATTAAACGTGCAACAAATCAGTTCTGTTAAACAGACACCAGAGAGATGACGCTTTCTTTCTAATTATCCTCATCTCACACTCACCTGCTTTCAGTACAGACTCCAAAAAATTCTACTAAGAGACATCAGATACATCTGAGTCCTTTCAGAGTCTGAATCAGAATGAAACTGATTCTTTAGATTCATTTATTTATCATGATTTGGTTTACACCGCACGTCTTTAAATAAACTAAAAAGCAAAAAAAAGAGGCGTGTGAAGGCTGAAAACTTCTCATAAAACCCTTTCGTTGTTGTTGTTTGTTTTTGTTTTTTCCTTTCAGAAATATGGCAACTACAATCAGAGTTCACCTGGAAGCGGAACAAGATCACCTCAGGTGCTTTAATTTACTCGGTTGGAACAGAACCCTGGTGTGTTTGTGTTCCTCGTCCTCGCTGCGGTTCTTTAGTCAGGTGAGAACACAAGAATCACACTCGGGTCTGAGAGCGTCTGAGTGAGGTGGTCTCGATCCGCTTCCAAGTGAGAAAGCGAATCGACTCTGAATCGACTCACCTGCAGGAAGTGAATCAAACTGTAGAGCTGCAGAAATGCCGCGTGTTCTGGAGATTTTGGAGAAAATAAAAGATGGAGCACAGTATATATTAAACTGTATATTTATATAATTATCTAATCATTTATGTAGGGCTGGATCCGTGCTCAGATGATTTGTATGATTTCTATTGTTAAAGCTTGTTTAGATGTTTAGTGTTGATGCTGTATTTCTGACTCATTTTATGAGACTTTTTCAGCCCTACACACACTTTTTCAGACAACACGTTTTGGTTTGTTTAATTATGTGCAGTGTGAAACCAAATCAAACTGCAAATGAACAAAATCAATTTAGCTCTGATTCAGACTCGACAAACAGACTAATGGGTGTGAAAGTGCTCTAAGGCTCCATGTTGTCAATCAAGCCCTGATTTAAACTCTTGTTCTCTCCTCACGATGCTGTTTGTCTCATTTTCTCTCTTTAATTCCTGTAGAGATTCCTGATTCTGAGATAAATGCTTCTCCCCTAGCAGCATGTCAGGAGCTGTTCATCTAGCTATGTTCATTTAGCTGCTGGTAAAATTATAAAACTGATAATGTATAGAGCAAAAATATCCAAAACTACAACTATAATTTTTTTATATCCACCGATCAGCCATAACATTAAAACCACTGATAGTTGACGTGAATAACATTGGTCTGATGAATCGGGTTTTCTTTTACATCATGTGGACGGCCCGGTGCGTGTGCGTCGCTTACCTGGGGAAGAGATGGCACCAGGATGCACTATGGGAAAGGCAAGCTGGCGGAGGAAGTGTGATGCTCTGGGCAGTGTTCTGCTGGGAAACCTTGGGTCCTGCCATTCATGTGGATGTTACTTTGACACGTACCACCTACCTAAACATTGTTGCAGACCGAGTACACGCCTTCACGGTAACGGTGTTCCCTAATGGCAGTGGCCTCTTTCAGCAGGATAATGCTCCCTGACACACTGCAAACATTGTTCAGGAACGGTTTGAGGAACATGACAAAGAGTTCAAGGTGTTGACTCGGCCTCCAAATTCCCCAGATCTCAATCCGATCGAGCGTCTGTGGGACGTGCCGGACAAACAAATCCGATCCACGGAGGCCCCACCTCACAACTTACAGGACTTAAAGGATCTGCTGCTAACGTCTTGGTGCCAGATACCACCGCACACCTTCAGAGGTCTTGTGGAGTCCATGCCTCGACGGGTCAGAGCTGTTTTGGAGGCACAAGGGGGACCTTCACAATATTAGGCAGGTGGTTTTAATGTTATGGCTGATCGGTGTATATCTTCACTAAGGATAAACCTGACTGACTTGGTGATGCTGACAGGATAAAGAGAATGTCCTTTTCTGAGACGTTTCACCTTTTTGTTTTAATTGGATGTGTTCCCTAATTATTAACTCCAGCAACACGAGAGGAGTTTCCGAGCAAGAAACGATCCTCAAGCCAAACTAATTCTTAATTAAACTAAAAAGAACTGAACTGAACTATTAAACAGTTATCTGAATACAAATTATCCCTGAAGCTGATCTACATCAGGTCCTTTTATCAGAATCTAAGGCTAATTATCTCAGGGATTAGTAGATTAGCATTTTGTGTACATAAATCTAATAACAGCAGGGCAAAAGAGTAAAAAAAAAAAAAAAAGAAAGAAAGAAAAATACTGTCATTAAATGTCTTGATAAGATGATGTGATTATAATTAGGATAAAATATCATTACAAGCTCACTTTACTATCCACGGAAAAAGGACTTTACTATCCTTAAAAAAATTTTTTTTTAAAAATTAAACTGGTGACAGACTCATTTAACCAGTTACTCTCTTAGAAAAAGGGTTCTTTAGTTCCTTGTGGAGAAATTGTTCCTTTTTCAGGAACTAAAACCCCTTAATTATCTAATGACACCTTAAAAAGCCCTTCCAGAACCCTTTTATCTAAGAGTGTAGACAAAATCTGCGGAGTAGAGAACGGTAAAGCTAACCTGGTCATCAAACTCTGCCTCTTCTCAAATTTCATTGGGTGCCAAACTAAACATAACAATATTAAATTGAAAAAAAAAAAACCCTTACCCTGCTAGTATTAAAATTGTATTTTTAAAAAAATGCAAGTGTAAAAGTGAAGTCCATGATGCAAGTGCAAAGAATTAGAGTTGTGTTTATTTTGGCTATTCCAATAATCTTAGTGGATACACCAGGCAGGGGTCAAAACACAGGCTGGGGGGGGAAACCCAAGGAAAACAGGCAAGGGTCAGAACCAGGAAAAAACAAAAACACTAACAGGAAACAGGAAGTAGAAAACTAGTGGAAAAAAAAAGTAATTACATTTCTATAGAAATATGAAAAACTTTGCCACGATCGTGGCAGAGACAAAGAACCTAAATAAAGTCAGAGAGTTGATAAGAAAGAGTAGGAAGCTCTAAACAAATATGGAAAAAGTAAGAATCAAAGAACATCAAATCAACAGAAAGTGTGAGCGTTAATGAGAACAGGAAGTTCTGACTAAATATGGGAAAGGTGGGGAATAAATAACAGAAAGAGTGAGAGGTAATGAGAACAGGAAGCTTTGAATAAATAAGTTAAGGGGATGCTGAAAGTGTGCTGGGTGAACAGGGACAGAATCAGAACGGACATGACGGTTATGACGAGCAGCTGATTGACAGGCATCAATCACGGCTACACATGATGATGACTGGACATGTCGTGTCGATAAAAAACGCACATCTACAAGTGTAGATTTGTACACCAACACCACTTCAGCTCCAAATAACTCAAGGAAGACTTCTAGGGTGTGAAAAAAAAAATGGAGTGTGTCCAAAATGGAAAAATCTTTCTCACCCCTGAAAAAAACTGGAAAACTGTGCATGAAGGTTTCATCGTCATTGGTAGCATAGCACACATGCAGATCAATATATAAAGATATAAGTACATACGCTCAAGCTGGTAATGGTACAGTGGCGAGTCCGTCCGGCTTCGAGTGCTCGATAAAACCTCGTCTAATACTCGACACTGTTAGACATTAAACCTACATAAGCCTTCATAAACATGACATGACACTCTAATGTAGTCTACTGGGATCTGTTCAGATTTCCCGATTATGTATTAGCCAAGTTTTTGTGCTCAGAATGTAGCAATGATAATCATGTAATCAAATCTCAGTCAATTATCAAATATCTGTTCATTAGTTTATCAAAATTGAAATGCTTTTCAGAATTGCTGTGAGCACGTTAACGTTACAAACAGTTAAGTTCAGGACTGTCACACTAGCTTTCTGTCTGAGAATTGTCATTCTTTTGAACAGATCTGTAACTTTGACACTTCGTCTTGCATCACAGAATCCAAAATAAAGGATGTGCTGATATTCGTGTGCTGAGATTCTCATTATACACAACTGTGTAAATGCAGAATTTAATACTTCTAAATTAATTTAGGAAAGTTGTGTATGACCAGTCTTCTGGTTCCACCTTGATCATGTTTATTAGGCAAAAAACAAAACAAAACAAAAAAAACTTCAGCAAACATGGCTTCATTGGGTGAAACTAGAGGTGTGCATCAGGAAAAAAAAAAATATATTGCTAGAGCGGGTGGTTTTTACTCTCATGCAGGCAGGAGCGAATGATCAGCTATGAAGCTCTCAGAACAAAGAAGGTCTGCATTGTTTAACGTGGAAGTTTACTGGATACAGAGTTGTGCTTGCATGTTCATTCTTGACCTTCAGTAACTGCTTTATGCTTGTCAGGGTCTCTGTGGTTTAAATTACTAATTTGTTTATATTTTGGGAACCAAAACCAACTCACCAGTTCATTAGAAAACATTGCAGGCAGGTACAAACAAACATAATAACTGCGGGTGTTGGTGGGATTGGTCGAGTGTCTGTAGGAGTGTGCGAGATTGATTAGAATTCCATCATCAGGGGATGGGACTGATCGGAATTTCTTCGTGTGGGTGAGATTGGGATTGGTCAAGGGTTTGGGTGGGATTGGTCAAGGGTTTTTGTGGGAGTGGGTGGGATTGGTCAAGGGTTTGGGTGGGATTGGTCAAGGGTTTCTCTGGGAGTGGGTGGGATTGGTCAATGGTTTGGGTGGGATTGGTCAAGGGTTTCTCTGGGAGTGGGTGGGATTGGTCAATGGTTTGGGTGGGATTGGTCAAGGGTTTCTGTGGGAGTGGGTGGGATTGATCAGAATTCCTTTAAGAGTTGAATGGATTGGTCAAGAGTGTATGTGAGAGTGAACAGGATAGTTGGAATACCTCTGGGGCAGAATTAGTGAAGTGTCTATGGGATCAGGTGGAATTATTCAGAATTTCCTTTGGGAGCAGGTGGGACTGGGTTTAAAACACAGTCCTGTGCACATCTCTAGTCAAATCTACTTACAAACTTGATACTTAAGCCACACTGCTCTCGTTTGTAACAGTTGAGAGCCAGAAAGTGTTGTGCCATGTTCATGATGCATTGATGTAAGCTTACAAAATTATTTCCTTCCCTCACTCCTGTCTGAAAATCCAGGTCTTTCTTTAGTGGTGTGTTCCAAGGCCCTGAGCTCTAAATGACCTCATTTATTCATTAAGTCCTATCAAATAATGAGAAATGGTGTGTTCTGATTGGCCCCCAAGGTTATGTTCACTATGTGCAACTATTCTATTATATTGAAATAACATCATATTTAGACGTAGGGCATACACAAAGCTACGCTTTATTGCTGTATCGTCAGGTTCCCATTTGTTGTCTGGTCCACTGACAGCAGATTTGTCTTCAGATCTCCAAGATGATCTTGGAAAGTGAGAAAGCCCTTCATATTTGTGTCTTTGTTTTTCGTGAAATAAATTCTTTAAACCTAACACTTTAAACCTAAAGCTAACACTGTGTCGAGCACTGTGACGAGAACTAGTGTAGTCTTGACTAAACCACAACACCATTGATATACTGTACAGTGGTCACTTGATGACATCGCCACATTATGGACAGACAACCACTACCAGTCAAAAAGAAATTGGTCAACAGGTCAAGCCAAACATTTTTTTGAGAATCACCTGAATTCTATAAACAGAAAGAAACACATTAGGGACACCAAGTGCTACAGTAGGACTACACTAAAACCTCATTTCCTCTTGAGTATTTTGAGTGCCATACTTATAGGTTTAAAAGATGTTCAGTTTTTTTGTACATGAGCCGAATGGCTGGTTGACCTAAGCTAGCTAATGATAGAGCGAATGAGTGCAATTATCAAAATTCAAGGAATAATAATATGAAGCATCCTACTGCAGTCCAGTAACCAACCATGCCAGAGAAGAGTAGCACAAATAAGTGGATCTGTTGCAAATCTAATAAACCTAGTTATGTCATATGACACTCAAATTAAAGCTCTTGCAACTTCTCTCAGTTAATTCAGGCGCGGCTCCTTCACGATGTTTCCGGTTGAGCGATGCAAGAGCTGCTTAGTCCTCCTTCACTTCTTGTCTTGTTGACAAATTCCAAAGCATCTCTTCATCATCTTCTTCTTTTTTGCTTGGTCTATTTCTTCCCGCATAAAAAAATCCCCTCTTGTTACCCGAGTTATAAAATTGGAAGTCACTTGCAGGAAACAATTTAAAATCAGACAGAGAAACAGTAGGGCTGGGATGAGGACAAGGCAACAATAACACATGTACTTCCCTCATTTCCATTACAGCCGACCTGTTTATAAAAAAATATCTCAGTAAAAATCACACTGCTATCGTCCGGCATTGACATCATCATACGGATCTGTGTGTGTGTCAAAATTTCAAGTTGTCTGTAAAGAGATGCCATCATGCAAAATATTTTTTTTCTTTTTTCTTTCTTTTTTTTTTTTTTTTTTGCTCCTTTTCTAAGACAGCGATTACATATTTTTCCGTTTTATCGCTCTTAAGACAAGCCTCTCATATTGGCCCCTTTTTTTTGCATCCTACAAAACATCGAGAACGCATTGAGGTTCAAATACACATACACACAAATATGCGCACACGCGCAGACGCATGCAAGCATTTACTTTGTGTGCACAATGCTGCTAAATATAGCTTAGATTTTTTTCAGCCCTCTCAAAAAATTTCTTCCCAACTGCACTTGCATGCCCTTTCCACAAGATGCAAAAGTTCCTTTTAGGTACCTTTGTAGTCTTTGAAAGTCACTACCTATTTTTCAATGAATATTTTCAAGTTTGCATTTTAACGCATTTAATTTACCAAAACATAAACGAAACCGCTACATCCTACTGCTCTTGCATTTGGACATCCTGATTTGAACTCCCTCAACAATCAGGATTTAGGATTTGGTGGTTGTTTTGTAGAGTATTGTCCCCTGCTTCTTTTGCTCTGGAGGGCCAGACGTGCATTTCGGAGTGGATCCAGCTCGTCTCTCATGAGCAAAATAGAAAACAGGACCAGGCCACGGATGAAAAGAGAGAGACAGTGCTAGATCGGGATTTGTTCTTTTTTGTTCTTAACATGGAACATCACGTGTCCAACTTTGAATGTCTCCGCGTAGAAAAATGCAACAAAAACACGGAGAGGAAAAGCTGCAGACCGCTTAAAGTGGAATGCCATAAAAGAGTGTTTCATCTGTTCTTCCTCAAGCCTGCCACTCTTACTTGACTCGTACTTTCCCCTTGAAATTCCGATGCTTCCCCCTGTTCCTTTCCAGTAACCCGAAGATTAACCAGTTGCACTCCCTCTGATCCTTCCTTTCCCTCTTTACCCGGGGCCAAACTTCCAGTGCTGTTGCTCTTCTTGACCAGCGGGGGCACCAGAGAGCTCGGCGAGAGCAGTGATGTTAAAGAAAGGCTGCTCAGTGTTTCTGATAACTGTTCGCTGTTGCCGGCCTTGTCAGAGCCATGTAAGGGGTCTATGGAACCCTGGCAGCTGCTCTGAGCCCCTCTACTAGCATGGGGGTCAAAGGCTGGTCTCAGTGTCTCTGTGGAAAGTCCTCTGTTGGGTTCCTGTGATGATGAGACACTGAAGCTAAGCCCTTCCTCCATCGTGGTCTGCAGACTTCCCTCGGAGCTGCCAGTGGCCAGGGATGAGTCGCTGTGAGATGCATACTAAGGAAAATGGAAAAGAGAGAGTACATACCATTATCAAAAGTATGCCTGAACTATGATTACATGAAAATTCACTTTAGTTCCTATGTGTATAACACCTGTATTTATCTTCACAGTAGACCTGGCTTTACAAGCTTTACAACGGTTTTTGTTCAAACACTCCTTGTCTTGTGGTTTTCATACTGGACTAGCCTCCACAACAGTGTTTTATGGCTTATTGATAAGAGGCTTCAAAGCACTTCTGTAAGTAGCTCTGAATATAGGGCATCTGCCAAATGCTATAAATGTAAATTTCATAGACGTTAGTCAGGTGTGGCTCCTCAGCAACTATTCTACTGTCAGGGAGTTGTCGAAACTGCAGCTCTGTACCAGATTATAGCTCTCTGGCTAAAGCTAATGGCATGGAAGGCATATCCACTGCACTGGCTAGTAGGTGCCAAAGATTCTTTGTCATCTATTATGCTGATCGTCTTAGTCTGTGTCAAGGTCCCTACCCAGCCTTAGTCTGTGTCAAGGTCCCTACCCAGCCTTAGTCTGTGTCAAGGATCCAGCCTCAGATGTAATCTTGGTCAGGCTCCTGCCTCAACCTTAGTCTCTGTCAGAACTCCAGCCTCAAACAATATCTTGGTCAAGGCTCTAGCCCTTGGCCTTACTCTCGGTCAAGGGTTCAGCCCCTGACATAGTCTCAGTCAGGCTCCTGCCTCAACCTTAGCCTTAGTCAATGATCTAGCCTCAGCATTAGTCTCCGTTAAGGCTTCAGCCTCTGGCCTTAGATTTGGTTAAGGTCTCCAGGCTCTGCCTTAGACTCAGTTGAGGCCCCATACCCATATGTAGACTCGGTCAAGGCTCCAGCCCCCTGTCAAGGGTCCAGCCTCAACCTTAGTCTCTGATAAGGCTACAGCCCTGGCCTTGGTCACAGTCAAGGTTCCAGCCTCATTTGTGGCCTTGGTCAAGGCATGTACAGTGGGGGAAAAAAGTATTTGATCCCCTGCTGATTTTGTACATTTGCCCACTGACAAAGAAATGATCAGTCTATAATTTTAATGGTAGGTGTATTTTAACAGTGAGAGACAGAATAACAACAAAAAAAATCCAGAAAAACGCATTTCAAAAAAGTTATAAAATCAGCAGGGGATCAAATACTTTTTTCCCCCCACTGTAGTTTCAATCAGGTCTCCAGCACTATACATAATCTTGGTTAAGGCTGCAGCCTCAGCCTTAATCTCAGTCAAGGCTCAATATTCAGCCGTGGTCTCAGACCAGGCACCAGAACTGTCCATCTTAGTCCGGGCTCCAGCTCCATCCATGGCTTTAAACTCAGTGAAAGCTCCAGCCCAAGCTGTACTCTTGGTCAAGGTTCTAGACCTGGTCTCAGTCATGGCTCTAGCTGCTCTAGTGACCTCCCACTTCCCAGTGATATCTTAGCCCCTGTCCCTGAGTTGACATAATGTCCATCATAAAACATATGCCTCATAGAGCTCAGTTAGAAAAAATTATTATGTGATATAAGCTGTCGTGATAGCAAATATTATGACAGCTATCATGACGGTTAAACTTAACATGATACTCATGTCACTAGACCTAAACTGTCAAAAGAGCTAATGACTTCTGCTATGTGCAGCAACACACTTCACCTGTGCAGTGAGAAGTTCAAGGTTGGCCCCAGGCGAGCGAAGGGAGGCCCAGGATGCTGGAGAGGTCAGCCTCAGGCCTCGGGGTTTGTGACCCAGGCGAACCCTCGGGGGTGCCGGTAGTGCTGCTGCTGCTGGATGGAAAAACTCAGCAGGAAGATGGAGGACAGTGGAGGAATCACCTCCAATACCACCATCATTTCTACTACTGCTGCTGCACAGAATCCCACCTGACAGAAATGGACAGGAAATGACAATCACTTTGTATAAGCAAAAAAATGACTAACATGTTTACAAACACAGAGTAAGCAAAGAATAAAACATGACATAAGATTTTTTGCTAGTTGATGACTGATGTAGGTTTAGTTCTGGATGGAAAAACAGTTAATGAATGTGTGTTTAGTTTGTCAGTTATTTAAACATGAATTTACACACTTTCTACCTTTATAGATGATTGAGGGTTTTTTTTTTTTTTGCTTTGTTGATGTTAACTAATACAGTGAATAATGTTTGTTGTAAGCAAAAGCTTAATATAAAGTCGAACCACAATTATTGACTTGAACAGAACACAGGGATTAATAAAATTAATTCATTTAATCCAATCTCCCTCATTCCATTTTTTTCAACATCAGCAACAACAACAACAAAAAAACATACTTTCTGAGACACATCAAATCTCCAATGAGATGCATAAATGAATGCTACTTTACCGATGCTATGGCGGTTTGGCGTGTATGGCTTCCCGAGCCGTCTGTGACCTCCGTCCTCAGCTCTCGCTCCTTCTTCAGCCCCTGCTACCTCCTCCGAGCTTTTCTCCATCTATACAGTAATCATACCAAACTTCAGCTAGCTTCATTACATCCTTTCTGTTCCATCAGATTGGAGCCTGGTGTTAAAATTAACTTGCTTATAAATTCAGCAACTACACTACTCCTTATCGGATAAATTTCTTCATGGAAAATGATATAACTGCTTCACATAGATAACTTCTAACCAGCCATATGTCCAACGGTTAAAGAATATCATTCTTTCTCTATACTTACTATGTCCTCTTGTCCTACGTGCTGAGCCTGAAACCTGTCAAATAGGAGAGAAAACTAGCCCAGGACTAGTCTGCAGGACTTATTTATTTCATTTCTATGGTCTATGGGCTCTATGGGCTATTAGTGTGAGTCTACGGTCATTTTCACTGATTAGGGTTCATTATAAAGCTGATGCCGAGGGAGATTTAAAAGATTACAGCAGTGTATAAAATGGCTGCCACAGAGCTGCCAGGCTCTTTAGGAGAGAACAGCTCAGTTCTAGGCAACGTTTTGTCCCTCATATTATACGGAACAGATGCTGAATCATTCCCATAAGAGGCTTCATTAAAGACTGTTTTGTAAAACTGAGCATCAAGCATATGGAGAGTTCAACATCTCCCATCTAATGACTGCAAATTAGTACAAAAAAACAACAACTATATATTCCTGGAAAGTTACAAGCGTTAAAGTCAGGAATGGAGTTCATATCAATTATCGCTTTCACTGGTTCAAATCCGTGTGAATTTCCCATTAGATCAGGTTTGAAGTGCAGGGCTCAAATATGTGCCAGAAATATAAATTAAATGCACTAAAGTGCAAAATATTCGTTCAAAATTACAATCTATATTACAATTCTAGCCATTTTAAAATGAATTAATTTGATAAAACTCCAAATACTAATATGAAAATCAATCAGTGGTTGGATTTTGGAATTAGTGATTGAATTTAGATCTAAATATTTAATTAGACTGCTTTATTACACGGCTTAATTCTTTAAAAAAAATTAATATGAATTTATTTTTATTATAATTGACTGGTCAATTAACTAATTGTGAAGTACATATTAAATTATTTAATAAATTAACTGCAATTCTGAATGACACTTGCACTTTAGTAAACACCTTTAATTACTTAATTAAATTAATTCATATTTTTAAAAGTATACTTTGTTGTTATTATTATTATTATTATTATTATTTTTTGACCCAATTACAGTAGGCCTCTGTACTAAGGTTATATCACTGTTTAGTAATATTCTATATACAGTATAGTGAGGATTATACAAATTCAGGTTAGTTTTCTAAACAGCTTAAAAATAAAAAACTGGAATTTTCTGGATTTTTTGATATATAATATACAGACTTCTCTAGGTATCGTTTCTGTAAGCTACGACAAATGATGTTGTCTTTCAGCACTGAAGCTCACCTGAAAAACGTTCTGCTCGTCCAGGACAAGGTCATCAGGGCGTGCCGGTGAGGAAGATCTGTCTGAGGTTCGCGCTGATCTCAGAGATGCTCGCTCCAGCTCAGCCATGTGGATCTGCTGCGTATAGAACATGGAACATTATTGTGTATCGTGTATTATTATTTATCTGCGGTATGAGCACCGTGTGAGTGATGGAGAGTGACGTGGCTGTACCTCCTCCGGGTGACTCTTGCAGTCTTTACATGATGATGGAGACGAGTAGTGATGGAAGACGGAGCCCGAGAGCTTGTCAATCAATAACATCTCTCCATCAAATGTGTCTTTAATGAGCAGAGACACGCTGTCCAGCCATATGTTCTCCTGACATGTGAACACCCACACACACACACACACACACACACACACACACACACACACACACACGTCCCCCATAGTCAGTGATGAGTAGGTTTTAGAATTGACAGTGACACAGAAGGACATTTAAGATCCACTAAGTCCACTGTTTTTTGTGTATTATAGATACACAAGATATTGTGTATTATAGATAGTAGATACAAAGAAAAAGAACAAGGGTTCCTCAGTGGTTCTCTGGATGGTCCATCCATCCATCAGTCCTTATTTTTCATCTATCTACAAATCATCCACTCAAGTTACTTCCATCAATCCATCCATTAATACATCCCTTCATACAGCAGTCACTATTTATCATCCATACATTCATTATCTATCTACATTACCCATCCATTCTTTCTTTCATCCATCCATCAATACATCCATCCATCCTTCAGCCAACATCGATCTATCCAATTAATAATCTATTCGCTCAAGTCACATTTATCACACAGCCATCCATCCATCCCATTCGTTAACACACAATTCTCACAATATTTAATTACAGAAATTCTTTACAGAGACCCCATGTTTATTTTATTTGAAAACTTCACTCTGGGCTTCTGAGAGGCTGAACTTGATCCAGAAACATTAACAACCTGATTGATCTCAAACAGACCAGAAGAAAAACTCAGCAGAAAGAGCCGCTGAATTCATCTGTTACACAACTGAACTGAATTTACAGCATGTTCCTCATCAGGGATTAATCGAACTCTGTATTATTTCCCCTGATGCCTGTGTTCATTACATCACCGGCGCCTCGTTAACGACACCTAGCCGAGAGTCTACGCCCAAAAGCAATTAGACACAAACGAGCCATTTAAAACAGGACGCAGTGTCATTGGTCCAAACACATAAATGCATAAACACTGCATTCAGCACAAACCTGAACAGCAGCACTTACTGCAGCCATCAGGGAACTTTTACTCACTTCATGACGACAAGAACCGGAATTTTTATATTACAGCTCTCAGTGCCATGTTCACTTCCTGGTTAGATGAATAGGAAATAACTTCCATGTGGAATCTGCTTATTAAAGAAAAATTACAAGAGCTTTTAACATCTGCACCAGCACACTGAGGAAAATATCTATGAACAACATGCCTGGTGCCATTAATAAAAACATGGCCATGGTAGCCTTACATGTAGCTCCAAGTAATAAACATTATATTGATATTTTTTACTTTATAAGTAAAATTTCAATTTTAGTTTAAATTTTTAAATCAGTGTTAAATAAAACACTGTCTTCGTATTTATAAGATTCAAAGTGTGTTCCAGAGTTCTGGCTGTAAATGGTGGAGCTTTTAGAGGGAGTAGATCCTTCGGATCACAGGATAAGGATAAGGATCACAGCCTCTCTCTCTCTCTCTCTCTCTCGTGTGACGGAGGAGAGGAGATCCTCCTCTGAGAGTTTATTAATAAACGCTCAATGAGAACATTAGTACCGACCTGTTAGTGTGAACATGGTGCTAAAATGGGTTCTTCAAATTAATTACTCCAAAATGTGCACTTAATGTCTCGACTCTCTCCTCCTACCTCTTCTCTTTTTGTCCTCTTTTCTTTATCTGACACTCCCACAGCGCTCTTCCTCATCAAACACTCTTTATGTCTTTACTCCTTTCATGTAGAGAGTCCTCTATTAAGTTATATATATATATATATATATATATATATATATATATATATATATATATATATATATACAGGTGCATCTCAATAAATTAGAATGTCGTGGAAAAGTTCATTTATTTCAGTAATTCAATTCAAATTGTGAAACTCGTGTATTAAATAAGTTCAATGCACACAGACTGAAGTAGTTTAAGTCTTTGGTTCTTTTAATTGTGATGATTTTGGCTCACATTTAACAAAAACCCACCAATTCACTATCTCAACAAATTAGAATATGGTGACATGCCAATCAGCTAATCAACTCAAAACATCTGCAAAGGTTTCCTGAGCCTTCAAAATGGTCTCTCAGTTTGGTTCACTAGGTAAGCCACAAACATTCATTACCAAAGAAGCTGGCTGTTCACAGAGTGCTGTATCCAAGCATGTTAACAGAAAGTTGAGTGGAAGGAAAAATTGTGGAAGAAAAAGATGCAAAACCAACCGAGAGAACCGCAGCCTCATGAGGATTGTCAAGCAAAATCGATTCAAGAATTTGAGTGAACTTCACAAGGAATGGACTGAGGCTGGGGTCAAGGCATCAAGAGCCACCACACACAGATGTGTCAAGGAATTTGGCTACAGATGTCGTATTCCTCTTGTTAAGCCACTCCTGAACCACAGACAACGTCAGAGGCGTCTTACCTGGGCTAAGGAGAAGAAGAACTGGACTGTTGACCAGTGGTCCAATATCCTCTTTTCAGATGAGAGCAAGTTTTGTATTTCATTTGGAAACCAAGGTCCTAGAGTCTGGAGGAAGGGTGGAGAAGCTCATAGCCCAAGTTGCTTGAAGTCCAGTGTTCAGTTTCCACAGTCTGTGATGATTTGGGGTGCAATGTCATCTGCTGGTGTTGGTCCATTGTGTTTTTTGAAAACCAAAGTCACTGCACCCGTTTACCAAGAAATTTTGGAGCACTTCCTGCTTCCTTCTGCTGACCAGCTTTTTGAAGATGCTGATTTCATTTTCCAGTAGGATTTAGCACCTGCCCACACTGCCAAAAGCACCAAAAGTTGGTTAAATGACCATGGTGTTGGTGTGCTTGACTGGCCAGCAAACTCACCAGACCTGAACCCCATAGAGAATCTATGGGGTATTGTCAAGAGGAAAATGAGAAACAAGAGTCCAAAAAATGCAGATGAGCTGAAGGCCACTGTCAAAGAAACCTGGGCTTCCATACCACCTCAGCAGTGCCACAAACTGATCACCTCCATGCCACGCCGAATTGAGGCAGCAATTAAAGCAAAAGGAGCCCCTACCAAGTATTGAGTACATGTACAGTAAATGAACATACTTTCCAGAAGGCCAACAATTCACTAAAAATGTTTTTTTTATTGGTCTTATGAAGTATTCTAATTTGTTGAGATAGTGAATTGGTGGGTTTTTGTTAAATGTGAGCCAAAATCATCACAATTAAAAGAACCAAAGACTTAAACTACTTCAGTCTGTGTGCATTGAATTTATTTAATACACGAGTTTCACAATTTAAGTTGAATTACTGAAATAAATGAACTTTTCCACGACATTCTAATTTATTGAGATGCACCTGTATGTATGTATGTATGTATGTATGTATGTATGTACACACACACACACACACACACACACACACACACACACACACACACACACACACAGTCATGTGAAAGTACACCCCATGGAAATTGTTGGCTTTTTTGACAGATTTGGACGAGCAAACATTTGATCATCTTTGAAACAGCGCCTATTAATGAAGTTGATATACTTGAACAAATCCATGAGGAACATTAGCGTGTTCAATCATTTATTCAACAGAAATATCAATAGATGTGATATTCTTCTGTGGAAAAAGTAAGTACACCCTTGACCTCAGAAGCTAATATTGCCCCCTTTAGCAGAAATAACTTATTGTAGGCGTTTTGCATAATTGTCCACCACTCTTCCATGCAATATTCTTTCAGTTGCAAGATGTTTGAGGGTTTTCTTGCATGTACTGCCCGTGTCAAATCCCCCTTTGACTAGGCCATTCCATAACCCTCCATTCCTTCTTTTTGAGCCATTCCTTGGTGGATTTGCTGTCTGAAAACCTCAACTTTCGGACAGACGGCCTCACGTTATCTTCGAGCACTCTTTGATATGATGCAGAATTCATAGAATCAATGAATGCAAGCTGTCCAATCCCTGACGCAGTGAAGCAACCCCAAACCATAACATTTCCACCACCGTGCATCACAGTTGGTATGAGGTGCTTCTCCTGAAAAGCTGTCTTTGGTCAGCGCCAAACATGTCTGCTGTTACTGCGGCCAAACAACTGTATCTTTGATTCGTCTGTCCAGAGCACATTATTCCAAAAGGCCTGGTCTTTGCCTACATGCTCAATGGCAAACTGTAGTCTTGCTCTAATGTTCTAAGTAAAGGCTTTTTCCTGGCAAAAAAAAAAAAAAACATCTGAAATTGTTCGATACTGTTCACCAAAACCCCGCCCCTAACCACACCCATAAAAATGTGTCCAAGTAGGAAAATCCATTTAAACAGCTCTACAACTCGGAATTCCTACTCATAAAGTTGGATTCTTTCAAGAGTTCAGACTTTCCCAAGGTTAATGTACAAGAATTAGTACTTTAGTGATTTTATAGTTATACAGTGTTCTAGGAAAATGGAGAAATATAAGTTTTATTCATTTCTGTCTGTCTCTCTGTCTCTTTCTCTCTCTTTTCTTCTCCCTCTGTCTGTCTGCTTCTCCCTCTCTCTCTCTCCCTCTGTCCTTTTCTCCACCTCTCTGTCTGTCTGCTTCTCCCTCTCTCTCTCCTTCTCTGCCTGTTTCTCCTTCTCTGTCTGTTTCTCCTTCTCTCTATCTGTCTCTCTATGTCTCTCTCTCCCTCTCAGTATCTCTCTCCGTTTCTCTTGCTTTATTTTTATTTTAAAGCTCATTTCTAATTTTCCGCTTCAGTGTGAGGACATTGTTTGTTTTCCGGATATATTTTTCTTTTCATGATGCGCTCAGTTCTATCAGCAGCTGAACCTCTGAGTTCCATTTTTTGTGATGGGCAAGTTTAAGCAAGCACACACACACACATTGCATGCTCCATGTTTTCAGCTCTCCTCCTGCTCTCACTTACATAACCACACTGGCTAAAAATGGACCAGGAAAAACAATTATAGCTTCAGCTACCTGACACTAACTCACTGTGTGTGTGTGTGTGTGTGTGTGTGTGTGTGTGTGTGTGTGTGTGTTTGTCTCCATGGCACAACAATTGCCATGCTTTTCTTAGCATGTAGGTGTGTGGTGTTTTATTTCCTGCAGGTCAGTGTATCCTCCTGAACGTCATTAACAAGGTGTGTGTGTGTGTGTGTGTGTGTGTGTGTGTGTGTGTGTGTGTGTGTGTGTGTGTGTGTGTGTGTGTGTGTCCATGCTACCAGGGCTGACATGGGACTGTTGCCATGGTGACAGAAGTCAAGTCCTAATGAAAACTCCTCTCTCATGTGTCTGTGTTTAAGCAAAAACGAATCCCTCAGCCATCATTGAGCTTTTATACAGAAAGATTTCACATCAGTAAGACTGGTGTGAAGTTCTACGGTCGATGCTTTTATTCCTTTATCTGTCCATCCATCTATTTTCTTCCACATCCACCCATCATTCCATCCATCCATCAGTCCATCTGTCCATTTTATTCTATGAGGGATCTATAAGGATAAAGCGAGACTCTCAGAACTACTGAGTCAATACAGGCAGAGAAATCTTTACTCCATCTATCAGTTCATCTATCCATCCATCCATTAATCACTTCCCCCAGCCATTCATCTGTACATCCATCCATCCATCCATCCATTAATCACTTCCCCCAGCCATTCATCTGTACATCCATCCATCCATTAATCACTTCCCCCAGCCATTCATCTGTACATCCATCCATCCATTAATCACTTCCCCCAGCCATTCATCTGTACATCCATCCATCCATCCATTAATCACTTCCCCCAGCCATTCATCTGTATATCCATCCATCCATCTGTCCATCTATTCTTTAATGTAACAGTACGTATTCATTCATTGATCCATTACTCATCATTCATCCATCTGTCCATCCATCCATCTGTATAGTCATTTATCCGCCTATCATTTTATCCATCCCTCTCTCCATTCACCTGCCTGACCATTCCATCCAATAACCATCCAATAATCCTCAATTCATCCATACACACATCAGCCAATTCCTCTGTCTGTCTAGCCACAGGTCCGAGTATTCATTCATCCATCTATCCATCCATCTATCCGTTTATCTGTCCATTCATCAGTCTGATATTGATTCATCCACCCATACTTTCATCCAAATATAAATCCACCCAAACATCCATATTTTTCATTCATTCATCCATCCATCCATCCATCCATTCACCCACTCACCCACTCATCTACCCATCTATCAGTTTTGTCCATCTATCTATTTCTGCCCAGGAGGTCATCTTTCCATACTCTGACCACCTAGCCATCAACCATCTACCCATTCATCCACCCTTCCATCTAACCGTATGTCTGTCTATGCATCCATCCATCTATCTCTCCATCCATCCATCCAACAATTCCCAATCTATCTAAATTCATTCACCAATCCATCGATCACTCCTTTCATTTAACAGCCTCCATCCATTAATTCATCCATCTATCCATTCATTCATAACCCATATATCCAGCCATCCATCTGCTGTCTCTTTTGACCCATCCACAGTCACCACTGATGCATCCATTCAATGGTTCCTGCATTCAGTTGTGCTTATTTGTTCAACCATCCATCCATCCATCCATCCATCCATCCATCCATCCATCACACAGTTTGTGTCCTACCTGTACAGGTGAGTACAGTTTGTTGGAGCTGTTAGTTTTATGTTCTCCTGGTGAATGTGGTGCCGCTCCAGAGCTTCCTCCACTTCCTCCACCTCCCTGCTTCTCTCCTTCTCCTCCTCTCTTCCCTCCAACTCCACCTCCAACTCCTCCTCCAACTCCACCTCCAACTCCTCCACCAACTCCTCCACCAACTCCTCCAGCCAGACCTCCCATGCAGCAGAGGGCGCTGTGCGCCAGCTCCATTTCGATCTCGGCGTCCATCTCTGCCTCCTCCTGTGCCTCTTTGTTGGAGTCATCGAGGTGCTTCATTAACACGGCCACCACCACGTTGATGAGGACAAACTGCGCCGTCAACACGAAGCTCACGAAGTAGAGCGGAGAGATGAACTGCAGGCTCGGGTTACAGTTATACTCGCCTGAGGGGCACTCACGCAGCGTGTCCTACACACACACACACACACACACACAGAAATATAAAGTAATGAGTTATTATTATTATTATTATTATTATTATTATTATTATTATTATTATTATTATTATTAAACTTTTGAAAATTGTCCTTTGACTCCTACGGGTCGTCATATCTTCTCACATTTTCTTAAAAAATATTATTATTCACTTTTCTTTTAAATCATTATTTATTTGTTTAATTAATGATCAATTGTATTATTTTTTTTCCCTTTATTGAAGTTTTATTTCTATCCTTTTAAATGTTTATTTATTTTTAATGTAATCCTTGTTTTGTGCTGCATGTCTAATAAAACATAAGATAAAAATATATAAAGATAGACTTAATATCTATGTTTATTATCTTATTACAAAATAAAATATGAAATGATGATCGCATGAAATCCAGCTTTATTTTGCACTTTATTAGGTTTTTTTTTTTTTTGAGTATTTTAAACTAAATGTATATTCTTATTTATAAATGTATTATTTTTAATATAGCTGTGTCGCTCCTCTTTCCTTCTTTCTTGCGCCAACTGATAAGTGAGAAATTCAGAAAGAAGCAAAAAATTTATATATAAAGTGAAATATAGAGTGTGTGAGATATAAAAGTGCTTTTTTTCAATAAAAAGTTTCCAGGATATATATTTTTTTCGCTATTTCCAGACAGAGGAAATCACATCTCACCTGATATATGATCAGACTGTCAAAGCATCAAATTCAAACACAAACGTTTGCTGGTATTTTCAGCTCACGGTGAGATTTTACCTTCGATCAGTCAAACCACAACTGAGTTTCAGACGTCTGATACGTGTTTTTCATCATCAGACTAAAATACTGTGAAATACAAAGAACCCAAAAGAACCCAAAAGAGAACCCGCGGTACCTTCATGATGCCGTTCCAGTTATCACCCGTGGACACTTGGAAGAGCGTGAGGAACGCCATGCCGAAGTTCTCGAAGGTGGCGTGTCGACTCATCCCCTCACACGGATAATCCTCATTACACACTGCAACACACACACACAGTGATCAAGAACCATAACACAGCTCACATAAACCCACCCGGTACCGAGGTTCTCCATTCTTCACTGCGAGTACGTTCTTAACACTTCAGAAGAACGTGGGGATGCGAATTTAACATTTTATACTGCAGTCAAAAACGTGGGTGCACTCTGTTCCTCAGGGAGAACCTTAAAGGCTCTTCTTTTTTCTATCAGAAAATGTTTCTACTTATAACTTTTTGGATGCTAAAAAACCCATAATTAGTTAATGAACCCATAAAAGCCTAAAAAGTGTACACTCTCAAATTATTTAGAACCTTTGAGGGTTCTTCACTTCCCTCTTATCAGGAAGGAACTGTTTTCTTTTAAGCTAATAACCCTGAATAATCCACTGAACGGTTGAAGAACCCTTTCCCCCAAAACTGTACAAAACCATTACCCCTATCTTCAGTTGTCCATATGAGGAACTTTTAAATCCTCTACAGAGAACCCTGTGACAGTGTTGACCTATCAAGCAGAACCCTTTACAGAAGCTAAAAACCCCGAATTAGTCAATAAACCATGAAGAAGAAAACAGTGAAGAAAAACCGGTGTATAAAATCCCTCAGGGTTTTTTGGTTGCTCCTCTGGGGTTCCATAAAGGTTATGAGTAGAACCCTAGAACAGAGTGTCTAACTTTCAGAAAGGGTTCCATGTAGAACCGTTAAGGAGGCTAAGAGCCATTAATTATCCAATAAATCATTAAAGAACCCAATTACCATCACATGTTTAACTAAATGCTGTACACATTCAAAAATTTAGAACCGTCTGTGGGAACCCTTAATTATCCCCTGAATTCTTAAAGAACCCCTGAAGAGCCCATTGTTTCCAAGAGTTTATGTGTTAAGTGTATTAACAAATTATTGCTCGGTATTTTCTATTTAATATCTAGAACCTGTCAGGAGTTTAACATTTAACTAAACTGTCGTGGGACTGGAAGGGTTCTTCAAAGGTTCTTTAACAGAAAAAACAACAACTAAAAATGCTGTGTTTGCTGTAGGTCCCTATTATAATATTATGCTACAGTGGGATAGATGATGACATCACAATATCAAGAAATAAAACCAATTAAATAAGGAAATTGACAAGCAAATGAATTCAAAGGGAAAAAAAAAATTCTAGTTGGTTCCTGCATCATTTAACTGAAAACGCAATTCTGGATTTAGTGGCTGAATAAACAAACAAACAAAAACAAAAACAAAAATACAAGAATGTAAACAGCGTGTGTTTAATGGGCGTGTTATAAGCGCTTAATAAATAATAACTGTATAAAATAAAATACTCTACAAGATGCAAATGAGACATACGAACGCGAAAAATTAACCTCATTCTTACCGAGTTCTCCGAACAGTTCCACTCCTAACGCAGCGTAGATGAAGAAGAGCAGCATGAAGAGGAGGCCGAGGTTTCCCACCTGAACGATAAAACACAAACACGTCCATTTTATATATAAATGACTGTTTTTTAAATAAAAAAACTGAGTTAGAAAAGAACACGCGGGGGACGTGCACATCGGGAAACGAGGGAAAACACCAGACAGGACATTTTCTATTCGGCATAATAAAGAAGAGTCGCTCGTTCCCCTCGGGCACCGTGAAATACTCACAAGTGTCCGAGTCAAGAGAGTGAACTCAGCGGGCGTGTAAAATATGATGCGATTAAAATCTCTCTGCAGGTCACTCACTCGCTTCACCTCTACCTTCCCCAGAGTTTAATAAAGCACAACTTTAATAACATGAATATAAATAAGTGAGCTGAATAAAAGGTTCCTAATGCACACACACACACACACACACACACACACACACACACACACACACACCCCTCCTCCACTGAGACAGATGTACATTTTGCAGCTGGAGCTAAAATGAAACTACATAAAAAATGTAACTCGAGCGCTAACAACATGCCGCTAAGTGACGCTAATTACACATAAAGATGAGTTACAGGAGGAAGCTAAATACACAAAATGCACACAAATTGCAATGCTAATTCGCAAAACTAGCACAATGCTGTCGATCATTTAATCATTTAAAGCGTCAACGAGGCTTATAAACAACAAGCTGAGTGTAAGTGTCAGTCTAAAACACATAAACCTGCCGCTACACGACGCGCGTGTGCATAATTTAAAGGTCTGCGTCGGAAATTAGGACCGCAGCGGGTCATAACACTTTATCTTAGTTATAATATTACTGCAAAATACGTGTTTAACAATAAACAACCGTTCATTTTTATACTATCTGGTTTAGCATCATAATAAAAATCCATTGCCTCGCTCCGCACAATGCTAGCTAAAAGGTTTACATGAGCTGCACAGTGACGTGCTTAGTGATTCAGCTCATTTACTTCAATTCACTAAAGATATTCTAATGCTTTAGTCACATTAATAGCGATGAGCAGAATTCTTTTTAGTGATTCGAATTATTTTGTTCAGTACACTACCGTTATTCAATTATAATAGTGAGTCACACTGATGATTCTTTTTAGTGATTTGAATCATTTTGTTCAATTAACTAGTTATTCAAATATTATAGTGAGTCACACTGATAATGATTCTTTTTAGTGATTCAAATCATTTTGTTTAATTAACTAGTTATTCAAATATAATAGTGAGTCACATTGATAATGATTCTTTTTAGTGATTCGAATCATTTTGTTCAGTTAACTAGTTATTCAAATATAATAGTGAGTCACACTGATAATGATTCTTTTTAGTGATTCAAATCATTTTGTTCAATTCACTAGTTATTCAAATATTACAGTGAGTCACACTGATAATGATTCTTTTTAGTGATTCAAATCATTTTGTTCAATTCACTAGTTATTCAAATATAATAGTGAGTCACATTGATAATGATTCTTTTTAGTGATTCGAATCATTTTGTTCAATTAACTAGTTATTCAAATATTATAGTGTCACAATGATAATGATTCTTTTTAGTGATTCAAATCATTTTGTTCAATTCACTAGTTATTCAAATATTACAGTGAGTCACACTGATAATGATTCTTTTTAGTGATTCAAATCATTTTGTTCAATTCACTAGTTATTCAAATATAATAGTGAGTCACATTGATAATGATTCTTTTTAGTGATTCGAATCATTTTGTTCAATTAACTAGTTATTCAAATATTATAGTGTCACAATGATAATGATTCTTTTTAGTGATTCGAATCATTTTGTTCAATTCACTAGTTATTCAAATATTACAGTGAGTCACACTGATAATGATTCTTTTTAGTGATTCAAATCATTTTGTTCAATTCACTAGTTATTCAAATATAATAGTGAGTCACACTGATAATGATTCTTTTTAGTGATTCGAATCATTTTGTTCAATTAACTAGTTATTCAAATATTATAGTGAGTCACACTGATAATGATTCTTTTTAGTGATTCAAATCATTTTGTTCAATTCACTAGTTATTCAAATATTATAGTGAGTCACACTGATAATGATTCTTTTTAGTGATTCGAATCATTTTGTTCAATTCACTAGTTATTCAAATATTATAGTGAGTCACACTGATAATGATTCTTTTTAGTGATTCAAATCATTTTGTTCAATTCACTAGTTATTCAAATATTACAGTGAGTCACACTGATAATGATTCTTTTTAGTGATTCAAATCATTTTGTTCAATTCACTAGTTATTCAAATATAATAGTGAGTCACATTGATAATGATTCTTTTTAGTGATTCGAATCATTTTGTTCAATTAACTAGTTATTCAAATATTATAGTGTCACAATGATAATGATTCTTTTTAGTGATTCGAATCATTTTGTTCAATTCACTAGTTATTCAAATATTACAGTGAGTCACACTGATAATGATTCTTTTTAGTGATTCAAATCATTTTGTTCAATTCACTAGTTATTCAAATATAATAGTGAGTCACATTGATAATGATTCTTTTTAGTGATTCGAATCATTTTGTTCAATTAACTAGTTATTCAAATATAATAGTGAGTCACACTGAGGAATCTTTGCAGTGATTATTCTATTATAAACAATTTACAAAAGGCATCGTTAATAATAATAATTATAATTAGTTAGAGTTACATCTTCAGACAGAACGTCTGTGTGACGGCTGTAGACCTGTAGAACGAGGGCCGGACCACACGCTGGAGTTATTAATCATCTCCAGCATTAATTATCTCTCAGACTGAGCGGGATAAATCACTCCTGCGCTAATGAACTCGGGATCGATATTCACAGAGGAGCTCCATACTACAGCTCTCTACAGCACCACCGCGCCCTTTCTGCTCACGTTATCGGCTGATGAGCCGCTGCAGGCTGAACGGAGACTCGCTCTCGGGAAATATATAGAACTATAATGCAGGTGTATAACAGTAATAAGTGTGAGGGCTGGGGAGTCTGTAATAACACACAGTTCTCCAGAAACCAGATGATTTGGACAGAAATCTATTATCGGAGATGAAAGCGACATGTGTGTGTGTGTGTGTGTGTGTGTGTGTGTGTGTGTGTGTGTGTGTGTGTGTATACACAAAGGATACAAAGGATGTTTAGAAAGCATCTGCACAAATATTTCACATTTCTCGGGTTCATGAGAGAACTTTCAGAACATTGATGGATTTACAGAGGAGAAAATTATAAATAGGTAAACACTGATACAGCAGATATACTGTGTGTGTGTGTGTGTGTGTGTGTGTGTGTGTGTGTGTGTGTTTACCTGAGGTAGAGCCTGTACCACTGTGTCCAGCAGAGCTCTCATCCCCGTCGCCATCTTTAACAGCTTCAGCACTGCAAAAAAACACAAGAGACAGTGTGGAAAGTGTGTGTGTGTGTATGTGTGTGTGTGTGTGTGTGTGTGTGTGTGTGTGTGTGTGTGTGTGTGTGTGTGTGAAAGATGTACACTAACCACGAGCAATGCGCAGAACCCTCATGATGCGGATGATGGTGGGGTTGATGGGTAAAGCGGCGCTGATCTCAATCTCCTCCAGCGTGATGCCCATCACTGAGAGTAGAACTATAGCCAGATCCAACTGATTCCACCTACACACACACACACACACACACACACACACACACACACACACACACACAGTTATCAACCTGAAGTTGATTATTTTCCTACAGCAGCACGTCCCTGAGTGTTTTATTCCTCTTATATATAGCAGCTACAGTATACTAAAGTTACTCCTAGGCTAAATACTGCTGCTAAGCAACCAGTTTAAAATAAATAAATAAATAAATGCATAAATAAATAAAACCGCTAATTCAAACAATAAAACTATAAAAATATACAGGAGTAACTTCTCAAATGATGACAAATTCGAAATTCAGGTAATTAATCTATTAAATCCATTAGAGAGTCTGATTAATAAGCAGAGAATCTGGCAGTCAGTGTGTGTGTGTGTGTGTGTGTATGTGTGTGTGTGTGTGTGTGTGTGTGTGTATGTGTGTGTGTGTGTGTGTGTGTGTGTGTGCTGTACCTGTCTTTGAAGAAGCGTCGGAAGCCAAATGCGATGAGTTTCAGCACGGCCTCGAGCACAAAGGTGCTGGTGAAGAAATAATTACAGTACTTGAGAGTGATCTCCAGAGACTGAGAGCAAGAGAGAGAGAGAGAAGAAGGAGAGAGAGAGAGAGAGAAAGAGAGAAGAAGGAGAGAGAGAGAGAGAGAGAGAGAGAGAGAGAGAGAGAGAGAGAGAGAGAGAGAGAGAGAGAGAAGAAGGAGAGAGAGAGAGAGAGAGAGAAGAAGGAGAGAGAGAGAGAGAGAGAGAGAGAGAGAGAGAGAAGAAGGAGAGAGGAAAAGAGAAATGAAAATGAGAGAGAATAAAAATATACTGCAGCAGAAATAGTCTCTATAAGGTGAGTAATATTGGGATTGTGTGTAAAGTTCTTCACAACTATTTCATTCTGTAAACTTCAGCACTGAACAGTAAACTGGAGTTCTGTTCGTGTTACAGGAGACATCTGGATTATTCAATTCCCCGACCTTCAGATTATTTAATTCTATATCCTGCAGTTTGTTCAATTCTGTTTGTTAATTGGCTAAAATCCAGATTAGTTCATTCCATAAATCCCATATTATTCAGTTCTTTAACCACCAGATAATTCAGTTCTATAACTTCTGGTTTGTGTGTGTGTGTGTGTGTGTGTGCGTGTGTGTGTGTGTGTGTGTGTGTGTGTGTGTTGCAATGAAATAATGAGTGAAGTGGTGGTGTGATGAAGCAGAGTCACTGTTACCACCACAACGTTTATGATTTTCCTGTAACAGCACATCTCCATGTGTTTTATTCCTCTTATACCACAAGGATTACATTTTGTTGTTTATTAAAGAACAGCATGTTGTTTATTTATTTGTAATCACATTTAGTGTTCGGTGAAAGGAGCTCCCGTTGTCACTTACGTTATAGCAGCTATAAACAGTGGTTCCCTCACCAGCCTCTCTTTATTCTCTCTCTTTATTCCCTCTCTTTATTCTCTCTCTCTTTATTCCCTCTCTTTATTCTCTCTCTTCAAGTTAATAAGACAAAAAAAAAAAAAAATCACAGCTTGTTACGCATTTTATCAAGAAACCGCAAATAAGCGTAAACTCCTCTGTCCTGAAGATGTCGGTAAACTTAAAGTTACAGCTTCACCTCTGACTGTTACAAAGCGCTGACACTGGAGACTCCTTCCATAAATGTTACATAAAAATCTTCACCATATCAATAATTTTTAAAAATCTGTTTACGTTTCGGTTTATGTGCCATACGAGTCCCTCCTGTGAATGAGCTGTTACTATAGAACAGAATGTAATCAACTAATCACCACCTTCTGACCAATCAGGATGCAGGATTTAACAGCGCCGTGGTGTGAGAGCATTTCCCAAACAGTAGATCTACGGAATCCGTGTCTCCTGAACGATCACTGAAATGTATTTGCTGTTTGTTTTAATAAATGATGAAATCGAACCTGTTCCTGTTCTAACACACAGGTTCTAATGAGACCAGCAGAACACACACTCACATGAGGCTGACTGTAGTGCTCCAGAGACATGGTCACCACGTTCACACAGATGATGAAGGTGATGAAGAGGTCCAGGTAGTGATTGGTGCACAGGTTGTGGATCATCAGGCGGACGTGACTGTAACTGGCGTAATACGGTAACTTGTGGGCTTCTAAAATAAAATAAAATAAAATAAAGTTAAAAAAATTAATAAAAATCAATTAAAAAAAATTAAATAATACATTAATAAAATCAACAACTCTCAGAAATGTTATTATTTATCTTACCAATTTCTGTTGTATTAAATCCATATAATTAAATATAATTTCTCTGATTAAATGAAATCACATTTATATCTGAAATTGTGTTGAAATTTTTACACCAAAAAGGCAAAAATAATGTGTGAAATATTTTCTGCATGGTTGTGATCATCAGTGGGGGCGGAACCTGATTAGCAGTGATGTCATTATTTAAAAAGGGGGCGGGGTTCGAATAAATAAAATGAATACGTTATCAACAGAGGTGCTTCGAATATTATGATCCTTAAGGGTTCTTCAATTGTCCTTCGTTCTATGCAGAACCCTAAAACAGACTCAGAAATTTTTCCAAGTGGAGCCAGAACCCTTACAGAACCCTTGAAGGACCCTTTAATTCAATTAGTGTGCCAAGTAACGAGAACCTAAATGTTGGAGATATTAAGATGAAAATAATTAGCAATAATTTGAAATTTTGCACTGCACACTTTTAGAGTTAATACAGAAACTCTAACAAAAAAAGGTTCTCCGAGGGTTCTTTAATGGTTTCTTGGCTAATTAAGTGTTCGTATGTTCTAAAAAAAGGTTCTACTATGAACTACAGTATTTCTAATAAAACGCTTTATTGTAGGGTTCTACATATAACCTTTAATGAGTCCTGTGGAGTGGCATCTCGAATATCTTAAGGGTTCCAAGTGTTTTTTAAGAATGTACACTTTTAGGAAAAAAAAGGTTCTTTAAGGGTTTGTTGGATAAGTAATGGTTCTTAGCTTCCAAAAAAATGGTTCAGAAAAGAAAACACTTTGTTGTAGGGTTTCAACACAGAACCTCTGAGGACTGGTGATGAACGAAAGAATCCTTATGGGTTCCACATACAGGTTGTTCATTGCATAATGAACACACTAGCAGGGTTCTAGAACCTTTAAGGTTCTATTTCCTCAGAGCAACAACCAAATTAATCCGGCGTGAAAATCTCTCATTAGCAGCAAAGTCTCTCTGAATTATCACATTTAAAAAAAAAAAAAGATCAATTGTAACTAGTTTCTTACTCCGTCTCTTCTTCTCCATGCGCCGGAGTCTCTTCTCCTCCCTTCTCTTGGCCTCCTCCACCTCCTGGTGCTGTCGGCACTTGTGGAAGTTCTCCACCACCACGCCCACGAACATGTTGAGCACGAAGAAACTGACGATGAGGAGGAAGGAGATGAAGTACAGCAGCATCCACGGGTTGTTGTTGATGATCGGCTAATAAACGAACGAGGAGGAAAACAGAGCGGTGAGATGGAAAAACGGAGGACAGATGAGATAACACACAGAGGTTCATGCCGCGGTCCAATCTGATCAACCTGAGGCTGGGGGAAGAGAAGAAACGGTAAACGATGGTGGAAATTGGTTGAATTATTGCGAGATGAAGTGAAGCGTGTGAGATATTCGGCTGGTTACCAGACCAGTGAACAGAAGCCGAGGCCGAATCAGCTGCTGCGGCGTTACTGAGAGGAAACAAGTCGTGCCTTCAATACCAACCCAGAGCTCAGAGGAGGAAAATTACACACAGTGTTTAGGTTCCAATTTCTGATTACGCAAATAGATGATTTGGTGAAAAGTGTGGAGCAGAAAGTAGACTGGGAAATAATCAGGTTGTTATTCTTCTTCGAGACACCAGCAGCAGGAGGAGATTCTGTGCTCAGAATTGCATGTTTACAGACATGATGCTATTTGATAACTAAAAATACAGACAACCAGCATGTGTGCACACTTCTTCTGGTGAAGATAAAAAATAAAATACAATAAAAATAACACAAAATATGGAAAACAAAAATGAAGTGAAGATCAAATAAATACAAAATTAAAAATGGGTAAAATAGAGCAAAAAATGAACAATTATATATATACATATACATATATATATATATATATATATATATATATATATATATATATATATATATATATAGGTTACCTATAAGCTAGTGAGCTCCAAAACCATGACAAAACTCACATTTAAAAGATATACACATTCAAAATGTACAGTCTCTCTCTCTCTACCACCAGTACGGATCAGATCAACAATTTCGATGACATCATTCTGCGCTTCAGCTTCCCATCAGATTTTCTGTCCAATCAAATGCTCTCCAGAATCTGAAGTGTCCCGCCCCCAATGTTATAAAAATCACCGTGCCGAAGTTGCATCAGTAAGCACTGGGCGTAAATGTGACTTCCTGTTTCAGTGGAAATGACATAAACACATCGAATGCGTTTCAAGGCATTTCATGGGGACTTAAAAAAAAAAAAAAAAAGGAAAAAAAATTGTTTAAAACAATATGGAAAAGAAAATAAATGTAAAATTAGATCAAATAAAAATTACATTGAAAATAGGTGAAATGTAAAAAAATAATAATAATAATAATAATTTTGAATATAAAAAACTACACAAATGAAAATAAGTGAAAATATAAAAATTACGTAAAAAAAAAAGTATAGAATATCAAATAAAACCAACCGCCTGTTGTGTTTAATTCTTTATGTAATAATGTTACAGGAATCTTAATCTAAAGCTTTATCTTTATAAACGTAAAAAGTGTATCTACAGGTGAGATTATTTTGGATCTGGGGTGAAGCAGTTAAAAAAGACAGAATGTTAACAGACACTTTGAAGTTTGTTTTGAATCTTGACGATGTTGAGTTTGTTAAATATTAATGAACATTAACTTTCAAAAGTGCAATATTTAAAAAGAAAGTTTTATTAAAGCTAATTGGTGAAGGTTTGGTCTGTATTTGGGATTCCATTCTCCAGGACAGGCAGTTATCTCGGTGTGTGTGTGTGTGTGTGTGTGTGTGTGTGTGTGTGTGTGTGTGTGTGTGTGTGTGTGAGAGAGCTGAAGTCCTAGTTTTTGCGAGTGTAAAGTGATGGCACTATGAGGAGGGTTTTGAAGGAGAACGTGTACCTGCTGGTCCACACTGACTGCATCCAGACCGTGATACATGATGTTGACCCAACCGTCCTTGGAAGCGAGAACAAACAGGGACATGAGAGCCTGACGGGGAAGAAAAAAAGCACACAAATAATAACGTGAGAGTTTCTGCAGGAAGAGAAGGACGGAATAACGGCACACGGACACGAAGTATAAACATTATTTTAGTAACATTTTTACTTCGCAAAATGCAACACTGTTCATTTAGAAATGATAAAATCTGTACAAATTATAACTTTTGTCATTTATTTTTATTTTAAAAGGTATAAACCGGTTACTTTACGAATAATAACATTAATATTTTAGAAATTATACTTTACACTTTTACTTTAAAATTAATAATTTATTGATCTTTTATTATTATTATTATTATTATTATTATTATTATTATTATTATTATTATTTACAAATGTAGCATGATTATGAAATTGTAACATTGTTACTTTAGAAATGATAAAATCTTTACAGACTATAAGTGCCACTTTAAATATGTATAAATATCTTTGAAAATTTGAAGTGTTATTTATTTATTAATTAATAATAATAATAATAATAATAATAATAATAATAATAATAATAATAACAACAACAATAATAATACTAATAATAATAATAATAATAATAATAATTATTATTATTATTATTATTATTATTAGTATTATTATTATTTTAACAAAATTGTAATATGGTTACTTTACAAATTAGAAAATTATTATTATTATTTTTTAATGTAATTTCTTTTTTTTTTATCATTGTTACTTTATAAATGATAATATTGGTACTTTGTAAAGTGACCTTCACTGGAAGAAAGGTGCAAAAAAAAAAAAAAAAGATAATAATAAAAGAAATGATGGATGTTTCTGTTCTTGGAAATGAACGAGACACAAAAAAAACCAATGTTAGTTGAAGTAAAGAGCGTGAGAACGGAGCTCACCTGTCCCAGGTTGTCGAAGTTGTACTTGTGATGAACCCACTTGTAATTGGCGAGCAGGCAGTCGGACTTGTTGGTGATGTTTCTGACGTCCAGACCCAGGCAGTAGAAGAACTTTCCTTTGAAAAGCTGTCGAGGTGAAACAGAAACACCAAACTGAGTCAGTCAGAATCACACATTCATCTTTTTCATTTCTGACAACCTTTCAAAGTCAGGCATGAAAAAAAAAAAAACCCATCAGAGCAATGTGAGAGGAAAAATGGACAAAACACAAGAAAGAAAGAGGTGACAAACACAGTATACAAATAAATTCAGAAATAAATTCAGATCAAATCAAAGTGGAATTTATGGAGTGAAAGCAGGAAAATAAAGAATAAAATAAAAGCAGGGATGAAGAAGACAGCTGGAGAGGAAGAGAAGAAGGCCTCAGGCTCTGTACCTGGACTCCAAGGATACCGAAGATGATGAAAAAAGCACAGCAGATGAGAACGATGTTCCCGATGGGCTTCAGAGACGTAATCAGAGTCTCCACTACGAGTTTGAGGCCCGGAGCTCGACTGATCACCCTGAGAAAAAGACAAATAAATAATTAAACAAAGAGAACAATGTGTTCTTATGGACACATCACCCAGGCCACTGCGCTGATGGAGCAAATAATTATGCTTTAGTTTAAATTCTTAATATTTATCAGGTATTTATCCACATGAATATCTTTAATCAGCCAAAGAGCCTTAAGGAAGTATTTTGTTTTTACGAGTGTACTGCTACTGCCTCTTCATCTCCTTCATCTCCTCCATACCTGAGAGGGCGCAGCGTGCGCAGGAGCCTGAGGACCCTGAGAACCCCCAGGATCTTAGCTCCGCCCGCCATCGACACCACAATGTCAATCAACGAGACGAAAACCAAAAAGCCATCAAGGATATTCCAACTGCTGCGCAGGTACGCCTGATCACCCAGGTATAACCCCATCGACACCACCTGAGAGAGAGAGAGAGAGAGAGAGAAGAGAAGAGTGTGAGAAGAGAATGAGAGGAACATGAGAAGAGAATGAGAGGTGCATGAGAGGAGAATGAAAGGAACATGAAATGAGAATGAGAGGAGAATGAGAGGAGCATGAGAGGAGCATGAGAGGAGCATGAGAGGAACATGAGAGGTGAACGAGAAGAGCATGAAATGAGAACGAGAGGAGAACGAGAGGAACATGAGAGGAAAATGAAAGGAACATGAGAGGAGAATGAGAAGAGAATGAGAGGAACATGAAATGAGAATGAGAGGAACATGAGAGGAGCATGACGCTGCTGTGTGTTATCCTGAAACACTTCAGTGATGTTTAAACTGCAGTTTCAGGTAGACGTGAACACCATAAATATCACATTTACCTTTAGAGTCATCTCACCCACGAAGATAGCAGTGAAGATGTAATTAGAGATGGTGAGGAAAAGCCTCTCCTACACACACACACACACACACACACACGTTACTTCTCTGTCTGATTTTGCTCAGAGATGATCAGCATTATATACTCATGTATATAAAATTCATAATACATAACACATGATTAATTCATTTCTAACATGTTATAATGCCTGTATAATATCCTGTAATGTCTGTATAAATGTGTTATGAAGCATCATTAGGATGAATAATAAAGCAGGTTACATTCATCATTCGAATATAATATTGTTAAAGACAATAATATCAGGGAGTTTAGGCAGAGACGGAGGCAACGTGAGCTGCTGCGGTCTGAGGAGAACCCGAGCTGCACTCGGGGTTAATGTACACAAGCCAAAACGTGAGGTTTAGGCGACACACTCGGAGGAAAGTGCACGAGCTCACAGACATCCATGATTGGCCAGTGTCACTGTGATTGACAGGGAAGAGAGAGTATGCCCCTCCCACCCAGAGAGCACGGCCTTTGCAGTAATCAGCTCTGATATCATAATGATTTTCTGATAAACACTTATTTAATCAGAGAAACTGTTTGTTCATACATGCGTCGTTGTTTAAAGTCTTTATTATAACGCAATATAACACCAGATCTGCATTATAACCTTTATTTTATAACCATAATCCAACAACTACTGAATATCAGACTCATTATTTAAATGTGCACAATAATATTTGCGCTGCATACTGCAGGTTTTATTCCCGAACTTTACAGTCACAGAACATTTCTGTTAAACTTAT
>CM042563.1:830000-845000 GCA_023630585.1 Cranoglanis bouderius | reverse complement strand
GAGAATTTATGTACGTTCATACAGTCGCTTGGCAAAATATCATTATGCTAATGACAATATGCTTTACTTTAATTGTGGTCTAGTTCAGTTTGGCCACGAAAACTTTTACACACAGCTTTACTAGAAGATTGATGAGGAAATGAGGCTGAAAAAAAGGGTGTGGAGTGAAAAGCAGAAATAACCGAGCGTGAAGAAAAACTATTCCTTCACGCAGACGATCCACAATGAGACCAAGAGTTTCCTGTTTAGATGGAAAACCTGTAAAAACTAAAATGTCATACTTTCTAGAAGATCTGAACCTCGCTGTAATGCTCGTGATTGCGCCATCTGTTGGTCAGGAGGTCCGTGTGCCTGCATCGCTTATCTTAGTCTGAAGTTGAGATGATTTCTGGAAAAATCCTTCATGCACTAATTGTACAAGTGAAATTAGTGGTGTGAAATTAGAGATCTGCAGGTCTTCATACCGGACAGCTGGAGAGGATCTTTCTCTCTTTCCTTTTCGTCAAAGTTGCAGGAGGATCGATCATCGTCCGAGTATGACCTGTTAGCATCACCCTGTTTAACACAGAGAGAGAGAGAGAAAGTATTTCACTAAAAAACACTAAACAGATGATTAGAACGGTTAATGTTGGTATCATTGTCCGTGACCTCGCTGTAGAGGTTCCTCTGACCCACTTCCCCACTCACCGTCCTCCACGTCTCAGATGTAGACCACAACCTAAAAGCCCAGTTCCTCACGCTCCCTCAGGACATAACCTACTCCTGCTGTCTGACTACCTGCATCATTTGTAACCCAGTTTAGAACCCAAAAAAATAAAATCAATTACTCCATCAGAGACACCGAGCCTGAGAGCTCAAGAACAAAATGCAGAAGAGCCTCAGATCAACCTGAGCTCCAGTTAAAGGTCTCTGTAGATCCCAGATCCATAAAAACAAATAAATAAGCAAATAAACAAAACAAATAAACTGGTCATCTGATTTGATCTAATTTCATTACAACAGACATAATTTTGCCATTACATTACAAAATCTAGAACCCATAAGAGGTCCTCTAGAGAACCCTATCAGAAAGGGTTCTAATCCAATAAACAATGAAGACTTAAAGAACCAGAAAGAACCATTTTTAGAATCCTTTTAGGAGGCTAAGAACCCTTAAAGAACTCTTTTCACCAAGAATATTTGTCTTAATTTTTTTTTTTTCTAACTGTGATTTTTTTTATTTTTTTTGGTTTTATTTAAATTCAGGTTCAATTCATGAGAATTTTAATCAAATAAAATACATTTTTTAAAATAACCCGATGTCCAGTGCATTTAAATTCAGTGACATCATTAATTCTTGAACGCTGATTGGCCGAATCTGTTCTGAATCTGAATCTGTGCTCGGATAGCAAATCCGACTTTGAAATTCATTACAACACTAAAATTTTAATTTTGTATTTAAAATTGGATTATTTAAAAAATTAAATGACAAGTCTGTGAATTCTGTTTTAAAACTCAAAATTAAACTTCAAAACAAAAGCATCAAAATGCCACAAAAATTGAATTTCAAAATTAAAATCCAAACCCGAGTGGCACAAATTTAATTCTATAAATTAGCAATAATTCTATTAATAAAGTCCGAGGTTTAACGTTGCAGATTTTTTTATTAACACTCTGTAGTAAACTTTGTAGTAGTCTTTAAATATTCAGTAACGATGTAAATTATGCTTATTAACAAAATCTACATGTAAATTTTCTGGCTGATATTAAACATGTTTACATTCTTATTTTTTACAGTACTGTTGGTTTTTATTAGTATCATTGTTTTTTTGTATTAATTGTTTTAATTTCTTGCCTTGGAACACTGGATGAAAAAAATGATCAGATATGAATAAAAATATAATATATATTATTAATTATATATTATTAATATTAATGAATATGGAGCACCACTGGTTTTATTTGCTTTTTAGTCGAAAATTTTATATTTTAAATGTTTATAATTTATATTGTGAAAACGTCCAAGTACTTTAAGTACTGTATTATTTCTGATTAAAATGTCTTAATTTCAGACGTTGTGCCACCAAGTCATGCGTTTTCAAATCATCACTTTATTTATTTATACGTAATATTAATCATTTTTAGTTTTAATATTGAATGTGCTCATTTTTAAGGAGGGAAAAAAAAAAAAAAAACACATAAAAACTGTGAAATTGTGCAGAACACCGTCGTGTCTCTGAACCCTCAGGTTTATTATATCCACTTCCAGAAGGTTCTCGCCTCAGTACCTGCAGTACCTGCAGGCGTCTCATCGCAGAACCCAATTACCCAGAATCCCTCAGGAGAGTGGCGTACCTCGGCCTGAAACCCCTCCACCAGGATGGCCACCAGCAGGTTGAACAGGACGTAGTTCCCGAACGTCATCAACGCCACGAAGTAAAGAGCGGCGAGAGGAGACGTGGAGGCCATGCCGTTATACAGAACCATGTTCCAGTCCTCCTGAGTCAGGATCTGAACACACACACACACACACACACACACACACACACACACACACACACACACACACCCCACGTTGGACCTTATGGGATCATTATGACTATTACGCATGCTCATGCAGACTTTATGTAATAATGTAATAATGTACTATAATAACTTAGTGTAATAACATTCTAATTAACATGTAATAAAGCATGATCAAAGGGCCAGTCAGATGTTTTCGCATATATTCACTTCTTCAGAGGCGTTTTATCAGCGTATATGCGTTATAATTCTATACTAACACTGAAAGCTTGAGGATCAGCTGATACACAGCCGATATGTTTTCATTAAAAACTACTGAGCTTTATAAGGATTTGCTTTTAACTGAAGATTTTCATGTAAACAAGAAAAATACAGGAGAAAATTCAAAGCTGAAAAACACGACTATGAGCTTTCTCACACAAAATAATCACTTCCACTGCAAATAAAATATTAATGCAAGTATAAAATATTAACAGAATAAAAATCAGTCTGAACAAAACAAAATGACAGTGAAGTCTCTTTATGTACATTTCCAGTTTAAAACTAATTTTCCAAATCCAATTCCAATTGTTTTTTGTTTTGTTTGTTTGTTTTCTTGCTGCTTTCAGCCTCAACATCCTGAGTATCGTATCAGTGATATTTCTACCTGAAACACGGTGACGATGGCCCAGAGCAGAGAGTCGAAGTTTTTCCGATCAGGAACCGTATCTCCAGCTTCCGTCTTCAGACTGAACTTACAGCCGAATATGTGCATTCCCAAAATACTGAAAAAAACAAAAAACAAAACACAATAAAGTGACGCTCAGTTCAAACTAATGGGGTCTGAGGTGTGTCGAGGGTTGTCACAAGTGATCACCATGTCTATACACACACACACACACACACACACACACACACACACACACACACACACACACACACACACAGCTTTCTGCAGTGAACACTGTGTAGAACTGAGATAACAGAGGAGCTTAAACATACAAAGGAAGAAAACCCCACTTTAATTAATTTGCCATTTAATTTTCTCTAGTAATAATCTCAGTTTTACTCAAAATAACCTCAAGTTTTGTGTAAAACATGTCGAGAAGTGCTTCTAAATTAATTAATTTAATCAATTAAAAAAAATAAAATAAAATTCTACATGTAGGAGTTAAACTCCGCCCTGTTTTTCCAACACTTTCTCCCCCCTGTAGCTGAAGTTCACACGTAGTGCAATACAAACTTAGGGAGGAAAAGTAGTGGAAAAAGAAGTCATTTGGGATTCTGTCTCACTGTGTGTTGATGTAGAAATTAATTCTGGAAGAAAAAAAAAAGATTTATTTGCAAAATTCTATTATACAATTCTACAAAATGGATTACAGGAATAATTATATCATTAAGATATGAATCATTATCTGTTAAATAAGCCTGAAAATAGCAACAACATTCAAATAAAAAATATTCTGATGCACATCCAGTCCCAATAGTGAAATAATAATAATCATTTTAGTCTTTAATTTATCATATCTAAGCTTTTATCCATATTTTATGTGGATATGTGGATATTTTTCTCTCTGTAAGCATTCTGAACGGCTGAGAAATGTGTCAATCATCACTCCTGCCACGTCTGGCCCCGCCCCTCACCGCACACAACCCTGTTCTGATGGAGAACGTGTGCGTTAACAGTGAAATCCGACGTGCACCGGTTTGCCTGATTGCTGAGTGTGAAGGTAATGAAGCATGTGTGGTGTAAAGTAAGATGTTTGGAGGGGTTTAGTTATAATGTAGAGTTTCAGTAATGTAGAGGAGAGTTAGAGATGTAGGTGTAAACAAGGTCACGGTGTTCTGTTAACGTTGGTTCTCCCTCTCTTTGTGACTTTATGTGTCTCTTTGAAAGCGAGTGGAGAATTTAATATGACGCTTTGAACACTGACAGTACAGTGACATCATCATCATCATCATCATCATCATCATCATCATGCGGAGCATCACTTCATCCACACTCGCTGATCGGTGATGTTGACACTGCTTTGTCTACTCATGTAGATGAGTAATATTCGCGGTGCCCATACAGAAGGTGTGTAGATGAAAGCGGAGGCGTGTTGCGTGAGCTCACGGTAACGGTGTCGGAGTTTAACCGCCATAAATCTGAGGCTCCTTTAGACGAGTGTAAATTCATCAGCACTCGGGGACGAAGCCGTGAGAGGAGGAGAAGACGGATGGATGACGGGGTTTAATGCACTCAATCCGGTGTGGGAACCCATCTGTCTGTGAGCACTCAGCAAGAATTGCAGCGCTGCAGGGCCGTGTGTGTGTGTGTGTGTGTGTGTGTGTGTGTGTGTGTGTGTGTGTGTGTGTGTGTGTGTGGGGTGCAGGGGATATGGGGGATTCAATGTTATCATATCGACGGCCATTCATCTTCTTCAGTTCTCTATGGACAAGAGTTAATATCTGTGTTCTCGCTCTCTCTCTCTCTCACACACACACACACACACACACACACACACACACACACGACAGCTATGTCGTAAACCTTTCTATATAATATATGGCTCGTATTCAGATTCGGCGACTTGAGCCCAAAAGTTACGTCAGTATTTACACGAGGATTTCCTGAGTATTTCCTGGTAGATGGAGTCGGGTTACACAGCTGCTTATGTGGGATTTTCTGACCTCCACGTTATTAAAATCACCTGCGTGATGTTCACACCCGTGAGGTTGATCTGCTAGGCTTAAAGAGAAACTTGAAGTTCATTCATAATTTTATCCATAAAAATATCACTCCTTGAGACAAGCGATGTCTCCGATTAAGATGCCTTTCCCATCAGAGATACGGCTGAAACACTCCCTCACCTGAAGATGAAGATGAAGAGCATGAGGAGCATGCAGAAGGTGGCCACGTTGTCCATGGTCTTCATGAGAACGACGAGCTGCCTGCGCAGAGCCGGCATGAAGCGCACCAGCTTTATCACCCTCAACAACCTGAACGTCCTCAACACCGAGAGACCGCCATCAGACTGACCGATGATCTCACACACACTGACACACACACACACACACACACACACACACACAGAAGAAGAACAAGAAGTGATATGAACAATATTTCTCACATGACCTCTACTTTTCGAGACATGTACACAATCCAGAAGTGGTTAAAAAGATAAAAAAGCACACTGTAAAGTTTAGAATGACTTTATGAAGTGTTCGCTTGCTGATGTGTGGGTATTTGATGCGAGTTGAACTTTTTATAAGAAGTAATCCCGAGTGCATCTTCACTCACCTGATGATGACGATGATGCCGTCAAAGATGTTGTACGGGTTCCTCAGGTACTCAAAAAAGCCGAACGCCGTGAGTTTGAGGATCATCTCCAGCGTGAACATGCTGGTGAAGACGATGTTGCAGACCTCCAGCACGTTGGTGAGTTCCTCGGGCTGAAGAAATGAGAAGAACCAGGATGAGAACGAGACAGAGGAGAAGAAAAGAGTATATACTGTACATCACAAGCTTCACTGATACACAGCTTCTGTAATGTTTTCTTTAACATTGTTAGAAAGTTCTTTATTCCCAGACATCAGGTCAGCTGTGTATCATGTGACTAAAAGTCAGTATCTAATTGGTTAACAACATTTTCACCTTTAAAAAAAAATGAAAAGCTGCATCACAGCAGTGTCCTGAAGCACATCTGATTATAACAATTTTATTAGCACCTCAGAATGATTGCGTTTCCTTTCATTTATTTTTCAGCCCCGCCCTGACCACACCCCTTGGTCTCAGCTGTATCCAGTGAATTCATCCTCTGTAGAATTCTGGATTCTGATTGGTCAGAAGGTGTTGATTAATTCTCTATAACAGCAGCTCGGACAGTAGCGCAGGTTTATATTAATGTGCTTGTTATAATACGTTATCGTTTCTATAGTAACAGCTCACTCACAGGGACGTGTGCAGCGGACGCTCCACTGATAATAAACAGATTAAAGGTAGAGGTGAAGCTGTTACTTTAAGTTTTCCGACATCTTCAGGACGGAGGAGTTTACACTTCTTTACAGTTTCTCAGTAACACAACAAGCTGCGTTTTATTTTTGTCTTATTAACTTGAAGAGAAAGAATAAAGAGAGAGAATAAAGTGAGAGAATAAAGAGAGAGAATAAAGAGAGAGAGAATAAAGAGAGAGGGAATAAAGAGAGGGAATGAAGAGAGGCTGGTGAGGGAACCACTGTTTGTAGCTGCTATAATGTAAGCAACAACAGGAACTGTTGCATTAAGCATTAACTTCATTAATGTTAAATGCAATTATAAACAGATAAAAAGAACAATATTGATCTTTCATAAATAAAAAATTGTAATCGTTGGCAAGTTGCTGTGGTTTAAGAGGAATAAACAGCTGGCGATGTGCTGTTATAGAAAAATAATCAATGTTGCTGTGATGAAGTGATCATCACCACTCAGAACGGCAGCACTGACCCACACACACACTTACCTCATTCACACACACACACACACACTTACCTCATACACACATTCACACACACACACCTCATTCACACACATTTCATCCTCTGTAGTTCCTGCGGTCGGAGAAGAGGACACACACGCAACCCCGATAGCACACGGACATATCTTTCACTATGCTCTCCCCTTTACAGCATCTACCCTCCCGGACACGCACACACACACACACACACACACACACACACACACACGAGTTTATTCTGATGTTTTATTTTAGTTTTCCCTTTGTTTTGTCCTTTATGTATGGCGGTAGTCGGACTTCTGGGTTGCGTATCTGCGTCAGCCGAACAGGCCGGCCGTACAGGGCCTGTTATAACGTCTCAGAACCGTGCCGATAAAGCCGATAAAAACCTTTTTGTGTCGTCTTGAGGGGAAGGAGGAAAATAAGAATAACTGTGAACAGAAATAAAAAAGTAATCAAATATACTGGTAATTATTGGATCATGAAGTTAAAAGTAAGAGTGTTAAATTACTAAAAAGCTGTATCCATATATGTATGTATATATATATATATATATATATATATATATATATATATATATATATATATATATATATTCTCATTATATGTGAATTTTGGGTCTTAAATACTTACCTATTTTACCTCCGTGTTGGTAATGCCCAAAAAGGGGCGGAGTCTAGTCCTATACAGGGAGCTCTTACTCATTCAGATGGAGAGTGTTGGAGTTTTTGGTAGTCAGAGATTTATTGTGCTATAAACAAACGTGAGGTGCTGCAAGTCCTTACATATTTATTTATTTATTTATTTTTGTTTGGTTTGGTTTCGTTATTTTGGCTGTTTAAGGATTTTTTTTCTCCTGACCTGCAAATATTGCATCATCACTGGACTTTTCCCTATCACCTGGCACACTGTAAATAAATTACACCTTGCACCTACGTACTACTGTGGTTTGAGCCATCATTTCACACATTTTGTGTCCTCACGAGCCTCAAAACGCCTCTCCAGCAGACCTGCTGGATCACAGTTGCCGTGGTATCAGTAACTCCACTTCATCACATCCCCATGTGAGTTATTCCTTACAGGATGTAGTTATGAACTTGTTTTTTCTTAGTTACTAGGCTGTAGCGTTTTTTTCCTGCTTCTTTTATTTTCCTTTACGCTTGTAGTCTGACCGAGGGTTAGGGCTTAAGGTCAGGGGTTAAGGTTAGGGTTAGAGTTAGGGCTTAAGGTCAGGGGTTAAGGTTAGGGTTTACGGTTAGGGGTTAAGGTTAGAGTTAGGCTTCTCAGCACGCTTATAAAGAATGATATAACTAAAAAAAAGAAACAAGGTGGGTTTAATTGAATCCACAAGTGTAACTTAATTACCCAGCCTACTGATGCAATTAATGCAACAGCACAATTAAATATTAAGACAAACTCACACTGATTGCGTTATTAACAACGGAAATCTCTCACTGATTAACTCTGGATAGATATTTATTCCTTTTTTAAAGAAAGTGTTCACTTCTGAAGGCTGTAATTTGCAAACGCTGAATACATGTATATTATGGCTGAAATTAAAATATGCTAAAAAAATCTTAAGTGATATAATGACGTTAATTAAAAGATAAGGAAAAGGGGGAAATGATGACCCTCGTAATTTTTTTGAACATCAGAGGCGGCATCCTCTTGTATTTCCTCTCAAAATGAGTCCTGCTTAATAAAGATGCAGGAATTGACCTTAGGACTTTAACGGTCAGTAAAAATGCTTCTGTTTTGAACAGATACATGGTGTTTTATATTGTTTCTCAGCACTAACTGGGTGTTGGGACTGTTGTAGGTTTAAATGGGTATAAAAAGTTGAGCCAATAAAAATGCAAAACAAAAAAAAGAAAGAAAAAAAAGAAAGAAATTGAAATCCTAACTTCCATCATAAAAATCAAACAAATAAATGAAACCTGAATAAATAAAAGGCCAAAACCTGTGTAGTGCTGATTTATAATCTAGACCAAAACAACACACACACACACACACACACACACACACACACACACACACACACACACACACTTTTATTCACTGCTAAATTGGGAAGCAACAAATAGATTTTCATTTACTTTCAGCGACAAAACACAATTTAGAGAAAATCTCATCTAAAGACTAAATTACGGTGCATTTTTGAGGAATTTTTACGATCTTTGATGCGATGAACAACATCACAGACCTCAGCAGGTTAATAAAAAGCAAAATCGATGAAAAACCCCACCACTGCTACAGTAGAACATAAGCTAGATTTTGCTATATCTACTTTATATGCATTACACGGTGAGGAAAATCCATCAAGACTGTTTCTCAGTGGAGGATGAAACACCTGACCTTCATCACCTCGGAGCTAAGAGCTTTACATTAGACACAAGAACTGAAGTTGCCATTTATTTCTGAGGCAGATGAAGATGGAGTGACGTAGCTGACAGTCAGAGCTCGATGAACGTGTGTGTGTGTGTGTGTGTGTGTGTGTGTGTGTGTGTGATCTGTGTATCATGTCAGTGTATCGAATAACAGGTTGAAATTCTTGTAATAGATAGATATAGGAGAAGAGCAGATTCTTCTTTCTCTCTCCATATCTCCATTTCTCTCTCTCTCTCTCTCATCACCCTCTGACTGTCATCTCTTCCGTCTCTCTGTGATCAATATCGCTCTATCGATGAGTCCGGGCAGAGACGTGAAGGACAAGTGAAAACAAAACCAGTGGCAACACAGAGGAGATGCCATTTAAAGCATCAGAGCTATCGACGCAGCAATCAGAGCAGATAACAGACACCCAGAGTCTCTCCGCTCACATCCCTCTATCTCATGTCTTTCTTTACCCCACCTTCTTTTTTTCTTTTGCTCCCTTCGCTTTCATTTCCTACATTTTTTGTGACCTTTGTTTTCATTTCCTTTCCTTCTCTTCTCTTTCCTTCCGTTTCCTTTCCTTTTCCCCCCACTCCTCTCTTTTTTCTTTTTTTGTCTTGTTCTTTAACTTTGTGTCCATTCCTTTCCTTTCCTTCTCTTTCCTTTAATCGTGTGCTTTCCTTTCCTTTTTCATATTCTTCCATTTCGTTTCCTTCTCTTTCTTCTTTTTCACCCTTCCCTTTGGTTCCCTTAACGTTTCTTCTCATCTGCCCCCGTTTCCGATCCATCTGTCTATTTAAAATTCCTCTTCTTTTCCCTTTCTACCTTTCATCAAATTTCTTGTACACAAGCGTAATGACGATAAGATTTATTCTCTTTTTCCTTTCCACTGTTCCCTTTTTATTTCTTCCTTTATCCACTTCCCTCGCCTTCTCTCCCTGCCACTTGACATTCCCTTTCCCATGATTCCCTTTACACTCTGTCTCTTTCCATTCGCTTCTCACTGGTCATTTCCTTTTCCTATTCTTCTCCTGTCCTGTGTCTCATTTCCCTCGTCTTCTCTTCTCATCCCTTTCTGCTTTCCGTTCCTGTCCCTTCTCTTCTCCTCCCTCAGCACATCTACCGGTGTGGTTTAAGCACAATTAACATCTAAGCTGTTAATTTCCTGACTGCTGATGTTTGGCTGTAGTGTTCGGATCCGATTTCCCTCTCAGTCAGCAGCCTGGCATTAAAAAAAAAAAAAAAATCTCCAGCTGCTCCGTACGCATGTGTAAATATTACTGTGCGTATCTTTCGAACACATTTGCGTTTTCGTTCTGTTCTGCATAATAATGAATGTTTGGAGATGAGGACTGAGTCATGGTCATGATGATGTCATTTATTGACAGAACAGTAAGGTACAAATGATTTCCAAATGGACTAAACCTCAAACTGAAAAAAATAAAAAGAATTGCAGAATTGCCATGTCTGTGTGTGGGCGAGAGAAATGATCTGTAATGTTCGACTTCTTGTGGGGGTGAAAATGCTGCGTAACGAAAGAGTGCAGTGCTTCTGTTTCTTCTACATCTCTATCTCTCTCTCTCTCTCTCCTCCAGAGCTCTGTTATTTTTAGTGTCTTCAGCTTGAGAGAGGAGAGAATAGCGATTTACTGCAGGACGAGAAGAAGAAGTGAGGGGGTGGTGAGAGAGAGAGGAAGAGAGAGAGAGAGAGAGAGAGAGAGAGAGAGAGACAGAGAGAGAGAGAGAGAGAGAGAGACAGAGAGAGAGACACATCACAGCAAATTGCCAGCGATTTATTAACAAACAGCACATCCTACTTTTTATCTCTTTATAGTTACATTTAATATTGTGGAATGTCCAGATTTACCTCTGACTGTTACAAGGCGCTGACACTGGAGACTCCTTAGATAAATATTGACCTGTTACTATGGAAACGATAACGCATTAATAACGAACGAGCGTGTTAATATAAACCTGTGATTTGCAGCTGCACTACTGTCAGAGCTGCGGTTATAGAAAATGAATCAACACCTTCTGACCAATCAGAATCCAGAATTCAGCAGCGCCGTGCAATAAATAGTTTCGTTAGACATATTAATTGTTTGATGTTCAGTGAGTAAAGACGAGTCCTCTGTGTTGTATTGTGTTAGGCTTAGAGGTCAGAGGTCAGAGGTTAAAGGTCATGTGCTTTACCTGGTTGTGGTGTTCGATGCCCATGCTGATGGTGTTGATGAGGATAGCGATCATGATTCCACGGTTGAAATATTTGCTTTCGACGATGCTCCACAGTTTCACTCTCATCTCGTCCCATAAGTCCTTAGATTTCCAAAAGCAGGACCGCCTCTTCTTCTTTTTCTTCTTCTTCTTCTTTTTCTTCTTCTGACCATCCACTTCTTCATCATCCTCTTCCTCCTCCTCCTCATCCTCCTCCTCCTCTATTTTCTCTTCTAAGTGGTTTTCCTCCCGGTCTGTCTCCTCCAGCGCTCCTTCTCCTTCCTCGCCATTGGCGGAGTCTGCCCCTGGCCCCGCCCCCTCCCTGATTGACAGGGCGGTGCACTCAGGACAATCTTCAGGGTTAAGAGGAACCGAAAGAGGGATAGAATTATCTAGAGGCTGTGGGCTGTGCTCCATTTTACTGTGGTGAGGACAGCGAGATACTAGGAGAAAACGAGGGACGAATAAATGTAAACAAATATAAATATAAGTGAAAGAAAGAAGAAAGCAGGGACTGAGACCTGCTAAATCCTAATCTATAAAATCACAACATGGTCAATGAAAATCTGTAATCAATCATCATGTCTTCTTGCACACAAAGCTTTAATTTATATTGAACTTTATTAACCGTAACTGAAAAAGTTTCACTTTCAGTAAAGCAAAAATAAACAAATAAATGCTAGAACATTTATTTGCCTTTTAAAGCTGAAAGTTGGTAATAAATATTGTTTGTTTTATTATCAATTCAGTTACTAATCATCAATATTTCCAATTATGCATTGTTAATGAATAATAACAATAATAATAATAATAATAATAATAATAATAATAATAAAACAACTCAGATTTTATATTGTATTATGTTGAATAGATTAATAGTTTATTAATAGATAGTTTATAGATTATTATAATTAGTACTTTTTTCACAAACTCTTATAATAGACACTGATATTAAGTGTAATGTGTTATAAAGTGCATTATGAAATGTGTATAATGACTTATGAATGCATTATTACATGTTAATGATCATAAGTATAGATGGTAGAAGGTGCTACCCAGATTGTTCCATCAGAGAGGGTTCCAAGTAGTTTCCTAGTCTGGGAGTTATGAACCTTTAATTATCCAATGAACCCTTTTTACCTCCCTAAAACTGTACGTCATTGGTCCATTCTCTGTGTGCTTTTGTTATGGTTTTGGTTTTGTCTCCGCTCCCTGGTTTTTTGATTGGTTGATTGCCCTAATGTGTGCACCTGTCCCATGTTCACTTCTTTATTAATTTGGTTATATATTCTCTGTTGTTTCTTCTTCACACTGCGAAGTCTTGACAACTCTTCCATCCAGTTCTGCACATTTCTCTCTCAGATCTTGTTTCCGGTTTTCTGACTCATGTCTGCATTCTCGTTTTTGTCTGCGGATTTCCGTCCTTTGATATTCCCTACCCGTGTTCTCACCAATGCTACGGATATTGACACGGATTCATGGAATGCTCTCAGTAAAACATGAGCTGAGTACACACGTGTCCTGCCTCTAACCTGACGATTACAGACTCTTTAATGATATATTAGCATTATTGTATTATCACAACTCGAAAACAAATCTCCAGTCTGCGCTAAACTGCACCGAGCTGAAGAGTTGTTTTAGGGAATTTCCGAGCGAGAGGAACGAAGCGGAAATCAGAGGATATTAAATCACGGATCGGTGCGGCTCATTAGTGAAATGAGGTGAGTCTGGAGGTAACTGGATGAGAGCTTCTAGCTTTAAGAAAGGATTACTTTTACTTTCCTAATTAAACAACAACAACAACACATTTCTGTAAATCTGTGATGTCCATGCATTCATATTCATAGTTTTTATAATTCCACAAATCTTGCATGTAACATCTGGAGATTACACTATAATCATGTGATTATGAGCTGCAACACGTCTTGTATTCATAATGCCTTATAAATGCATTTATTACATGTTATATAGCACATTAGTCTGTATAAATGTGCATAAGCAGTTACAGTATACGTGATTAAAAGCATGATTATATGACTAATGTCAGGTTACATAACACATTATAATGTATATATAAACATAAATGTTATAATGTACCACTACGGAGTTTCTAGTCTAATATCTAGTTATAATGCATTATAACATTCTCAAATTCTACTCAACTCCAGTGTTTACAACACATAAACCCTTATGTCAGGTCATTTAAGTGTTAAATGTCTACTTACTACATGTTATAAAGAATTATAACTCTGTAAGAGCACTATAACTATAGGTTGCACTATAACACAGGTTCTAGTAACATTTACTAGTTAGATGTTTAATAAAAGCATTATGGCAGATTATTACAAGCTTTAAGTGAAGTGACTTTTTTATTAAATGTATATAAAGGTGTATGTTATGATGCATTATAACTTGAGATGCATATACTGTACCAGTCCCTGTGTTATAATGCATTACAACATCAGTGTAAACAAATATAATGCATCATATACTCATGTTAATAAACATCTGTAAAATAAAATACTCACCCTGAGTAGAGCGACATTGCCGCTTCTCGCCTCCATTAGCTTTGACCCCTCCTCTTCTCCGGCCCCGCCCTCCCCCAGGAGGCGGAGCTTTACCCCGGAGCGTGTAGTAGAGGGCGACGGAGCGGCGCCGAGCCTTACGCAGGACGTGACACACCAGCTGGAAGAGTTCCTCGTAGCAGTCGCCCGGCTCGGTGAGGGACGCCAGCGTGCTGGAGGACAGACAGCGAGCTCGCTGCTCCTGCATCAGCTGATGTTCACGCTGCTTCGTCTCCGAGAACTGCGTGGCGATGACCACCAGGCACAGGTTAATCATGAAGAACGAGCCAATCTGGACACGGAAACAGAAACAGGATTTTAGAATTAATCCAACATGAACATCAGGATATGAATTTGGAAATTTCCTGGAAAACAGCAAAAATTCCAGGTCTGATTAAATCAATCAATAATCATATTTCTTTATAAATACACATAAATATACAGTTCTTTCATAACAGCACTGATAAACGTGTGAATAAACATTAGCATTTTTCACCTTATATTACAACTCTGTAAATGTACTTAATTTGAATAATTACTCATTTACAAAAAAAATCAAATAAAACAATAAACACAAATAAAAGAGCAAAACATAAATACTCCCAGAGGCATAATCTGTAATCTTGTGAAATGTATCTTGGAATTTGAATACTCGCTATAATACTCGCATTACTTTTTTGTAATGTCTGTTAGAATAATTCAATATAAATAAAAATAAAAGTAAAAAAAAAAATATATATAATAATTATCCATGTCACAAATCCGCCATTAAACCAAAAGAAGAAGAAAGGCATGACTTTAGTTCACCCTTTAACTGACAGATTGTTTGATTGATAGTTATTTATTCAGAAAAAGTTGCTTTACTGCTGAATATTTATGTTGTTTGCGGTAAAA
>CM042563.1:820000-827500 GCA_023630585.1 Cranoglanis bouderius | reverse complement strand
TCATAAATGTTTCTTTAGGTTTATGCCAGTTGTATAAAATATGAATAATGTATGTAGCCCTATGAACAACACTTAAAGTAGGCATTGCCATGTATACTGTACACATAACACCTTACATCTGTCGTAAAAGACTCATATAGGTGTCATGAAGCCCTAAGAACACCAACCAGTCTTTATGACAGCTAATACCTGTTGGAATAAGCCTTTAAAATATTTACGTAGCTTTATGTCAGCTGTCATAAAATGCGTATATACAGTAGGTGTCATGCTTTAGTATGTAGTTGTCATGTAGCCCGATAAACACCACCCTTAATGTACAGTGCTTCCACGTGTATTAACAAGGCTGACAGTGATAAAGTAGCCTTCATAACAGTTTACATGTGCTCAGTTGTCATAAAAGGCTTATTACATCATTTATTTAACCTTTCACACTCAGGCCAAAGTCATGTGCTTTAATTTTATTGTAGTGTATTTTTATGACTCGGTTGTGTTTAAGAAGGAAAGTTTGACATGAGGTGATTTATAACCACTGTTATAATGCAGGAGAGTCAGTGTGCAGGGTGACCCTGAGACGGCCGACAAAAAAAAACACAATTAAGATGGAGAGAGAGATACGGAGTGAAAGGTGGAGGAGAGAGAAAGGACATGCTGGCGTTCCCTTTATCCATTTACAACAAAACACATCAGCTTCCTGTCGGTTTTCCGCTTCTCTCATTCCGCTTCTGTTTCCTGATCTGAACAGCGTCTCAGATCACAAACACACGATCACAAATATCTTCCTGTACTGCAGTAAAGTGATGTAATATAAACCACAAAGTGAAAACCACCATGAAGTGAGGAAAACTGGATACTTTTAGCATAATGGGCGGAGTCATAAGAGGATGTTACATTTTCATCAAAGATCGTAAAGACCCGCCCACTCATAGCAGCTTTCAATTCAATATATGGGATCAAAGACACACCCACATTCCCAACTACTGTGTCCACATAACGACTGAATGATACGCCCACTAAGAGCTGCTCTCATTTAAATATACAGACTCAAAGACACGCCCACTAAGAGCTGCTCTCATTTAAATATACAGACTCAAAGACACGCCCACTAAGAGCTGCTCTCATTTAAATACACAGACTCAAAGACACGCCCACTAAGAGCTGCTCTCATTTAAATAAACAGACTCAAAGACACGCCCACTAAGAGCTGCTCTCATTTAAATATATAGACTCAAAAACACGCCCACTAAGAGCTGCTCTCATTTAAATAAACAGACTCAAAGACACGCCCACTAAGAGCTGCTCTCATTTAAATACACAGACTCAAAGACACACCCACTAAGAGCTGCTCTCATTTAAATAAACAGACTCAAAGACATGCTCATATTTCCATCTATGATCTTAACAACATGCCCAGTCAGCTTTTCTTATAGACTTAAAGACACACCCACATTTCGGTGTAAGATCTTAAGGACACACCCACTCAGAGCTACTTTGATTCCTATATATGGACTCAAAAAGACACGTACCCATAAACGGTCTTAAAGGCACACCAACACAGAACAGCTCTCATTCAAATACATGGAGTCAGACATGCCCACATTTGCACCTGTGGTCTTAAAGCCACGCCCACACAGAGCTTTTCTTATTTTCACACATGGACTCGAAGACATTCCATCTATGGTCATGAAGACACGCCCACTCAGATTGTCTCATCTCCAAATATGGACTCAAAGACATGCCGACAATTCCATGTCTGGTCATAAAGAAATGCATTCTGCAGTCTACAAGCTGCACACAGATTTGTGATTATTAGAAGTAACTGATCTAACTGGACAACACGTGGACAGGTAGCCACGCCCAGTTGTGTTGTTGCCTGGTTACAAAGTAAACACACTGACAGGGGAGTTAAAATAGCCACACTCCTGCTAAAAGAGACATTGTAATCCCGCAAACTGTGTTGATTAGGAGGGGATTGGGCCAAACACTATCACACTTACTTAGAGACACACACACACACACACACACACACACACACACACACACACACACACACACACACACACTAATTAAACAGTGCTGAAGCCAAGACAAATTTGAATTCCTCCAAGAGGAAAATCACATATTTACTTACACACATTTGGGAGACTAATGGAACAATTAAATCCCTTCCTTGTCTGCACAAGCGCGCTACGTTCTGAAGGTTTAAAACCTCGTCCAAATAAACCTCCTCTACAAATTTAATATTTAAATATTTATATAAAAACGCGTAAAATGAATCGTATTATCTGTCATCGGAGGCGTGTCTCAGTCATGTGCAATTCTGACCTTGGCCTGACCTTGACAATCTTCACACGCTTCTTCTTAAGAACAATCCGGTAACCTCTGAGGTGTGAACTACTCGCAGGAGATTTTAATAATCTCAACGTGGAGCTCAGGAAATCCACTTAAGCGGCTGCGTAACCCGACTCTGAACACCAGCAACTTTCCTTGTGTGGGTTCTTTTTTTCATGAAGGTGAACTTTATTGCAAATCTGTGACCAGTGAAAGAAGATTTCGCTCTGCTCTGCTGTTTCGAGGAAAGAGAAAGGAATGCTGTTATTATTAACAGAAAATTCCGGAAACTTTTCCTGATTTACATATTTATTTTCTCACTGCATTCACGTTAAATCTCACTGAATTGCCAGAATTATCGCAAGATTTGTGTGGTAAAACACACACACACACACACACACACACACACACACACGCAGAGATCTGTAAAAACAAAGATTTAATGGTCCTATTTAACCAGCAGCCATTACAGTTCATCTTCTAACCGTACGGAGAAACAGATAATGTCACATCTCGTGTTTAAAAGCCTCGCACAAACATTTATTTCAGTTTTAAATCTCGAGGTTAATGTAACGCAGCTGTCTGTCCAATCTGTTAGCTCTGCGCTCTTTATGTACTGTTCAGTGTGTTATTAATGTACGTTTAAGCACTGGAGTCAGAGTGGAGCTGTGTTATTACTCTCTTTACCCCCCCGTCCCCCCCGTGTTCCCTAACACACAACATTTTCCATCTGGCTGAGCGTCTCGTCCTCAAAATCTGAAATATTGAACGTCGCCGTCGGGGCGTGTAGGTAACAAATGTATTTTCTGTAGCATTCGACGTGAGAGACGTCAAAACGAAAAGAAAACAAATCAGTCAGAGAGAAAAAGAATCACATCTAGGGTTAACGTTAGGACTGAGTGTCACTGATATAGTCCTGACATATTAAAAAATAATAAAATGAAAATAAAGTGTGACAATTAGGAAATAAATGCAAGAACATACTTTTGGATTTAGACTTTTTTGGTACCACTTATAATTTTTTTTTTAAGTTCCCAGCATCAGTGCTTTCTGCTCCCAAGCCTTGAAATCCATCAGATGCCAGGAAGAACTGTCTTTATTCTTTATTTAATTATTAAAAAAAAAAAACCATAATACTATTTCAGTTCTCTAAACATTACTTTCACTGTGTGTTTTTTGTTCCTTACCTCCAGCAGATATGAAAGTGTGCAGGAGGGACATAAAGAACCAAAAACACATCTTCACAGTGAATCAGCAGGACTCACGACCGATACACAAAAAGAAGAAAGAAAATACAATTTAAAAAAAAAAAACAAAAAACAAAAACGCAACACAGTCGATTTGTTTTTTCAGAGAACTGGAGTGCAGTGGAGAAAAGCAGCAAATAGACTGTAACCGTAAATGCACAAAAATTAAATAGTTAATAACTGTGAATAATCATTCTTACATCTGGAACCCTTCTGTCATGGTCCCTCTTGGAGAAACCTTAAAGTTTACACATAGAACCCTACATCTTAGCTTTCAGAAAAGGTTCTCCAGAGACCCCACACCCTTCTGTTCTAAGAGTGTGTGTATTAAGTGGGATAAGTGTGCAGAACAAACTCCATGTTACTGCTCTTGAGTTTCTTCTTAATACCTAGAACCTGTCTAGAACTTTAACGTTTAGCTTCTTGGTACTTTTGGTGCGAGTACTTTATCTGTTCATCTTTCCATCCATCCATATTTAAGGGTTCTTAGCCTACTAAAAGGGTTCTACTCAGAGCTAGGTCTGATGAGGAAACACTCTGTTGTACAGGTCGACATAGGACTTTAAGGGATCCCTCAGAAGATCCTTAAGGTTTCTAGATTTTCGGAGAGAGTGTACTGCACTGTACCGTGTGGAGTCTGAGAGAACAGGAACTTACGATGATGAGCAGGATGAAGTAGATGAAGTTGTAGAACGAGTGAGCGTCCATCACATAGTACATGATCTCCACCCAGCCCTCTAACGTGATCACCTTCAGAAATAAAAACACACAAATGTCCAAAAGTCACACATCACAAATATTATACATCAATCTCACACAATTCAGATATTTCTCTGATCTTTCTCTAAACTGTCACCACATGTTTTCTATCCATTTATCTAAGTATCTGTGTACCTGTACATCCATCCATCCATCTACCTCTACCTGTAGATCTATCCATCCATCTACCTCTACCTGTACATCCATCCATCCATCCATCTACTTCTACCTGTACATTCATCCATCCATCTACCTGTATATCCACCCGTCCATCCAGCTACCTGTACATCCATCCATCCATCCACCTGTAATCCATCCATCCATCTACCTGTACATCCCTCCATCCTTCCTTCTACCTGTACATCCATCCATCCCTCTAGCTACCTGTACATACATCCATCTATCCATCTACCTGTAATCCATCCATCCTTCTACCTATACATCCATCCATCCATCCCTCTACCTGTACACCCATCCATCCATCCATCTTACCTGTAATCCATCCATCCATCTAACTGTACAGCCATCAATTCATCTATCTGTACATCCATCAATTCATCCATCCATCTAGCTACCTGTACATCCATCCATCCATCTCCCTGTACATCATCCATCCATCCATCCCTCTACCTATACATCCATCCATCATTCTGTTCATCCATCCATCATTCTGTTCATCCATCCATCCATCCATCATTCTGTTCATCCATCCAGCCATCCATCATTCTGTTTATCCATCCATCATTCTGTTCATCCATCCATCCATCCATCATTCTGTTCATCCATCCATCTTTACTACCCATCTATCCATCCATACATCAGAATAACCATCCATCCACTTATCTACCTGTTCATCTGGCTTTATACATCAAAATATCCATCCATTCATCCATGTATTCTTCAATTTGCCTATTTACCTGTCAATCAATCCATCCAACAAACAACAACTTATCCATGGTACCTGAAAGATGACAATCCAAGCGTAGCCGATGTTGTCGAAGTTAATGGCGCCCTTGTGCGGGTTGCTGTTTCCGGTCACACAGCGGGTGTAGTACTGGTTCCAGTTGACGCAGAGCCCCATGGTGCTGGTGTTGGAGAGCGGTTCTGATCCGAGGGCCTGGAGAGCGTCTTCTTTATCCAAACAGCACTCCGTTCCTCCCTCCCTGAGCGGAGGAACGTCCGAGCAGGACATGATCCCATTATCCTGCGCTAACGAGCAGATGAAGGGCCGCTCGTCCTCCTCCTGAGGCTGGTAGTAGGGGGCGGGGAGCGTCACTCCGGACGGACTGAGAATGGAGGAGAGAAAAGATAAATATCATGAGATAAATATCACTCCTTCCTCCCGAAGTCTGTTCTTTTCTGCCTTCTCTTCTTTTTTTTTTTTCTAAAGACTGTGCGTCAGTGGGACGTGCGTAGCTGAGTAATAAACAAGTCATAAAGGTTATGTGATTAACACACACTGTCACTAATTAGATAATTAGATTCATTAATTGAGAGTTGATGTTTCTGGTTCAAACACACAGCAAAATCCCAAAGCAATTTAATCTAGAGATTCACTGGGCAATGCGAGTGAAAACACACACACACACACACACACACACACACACACACACACACACACACACACACACACATCATATGATAACCTAAACCAACAGATCAGACAATTATGGCACTGTAGAGATTCCCCCTGTGGCAACTCCAAACAAACTCAGTCTCTTGTAAATGTCACTTTTCATTTAAAGCAGAGAGAGAGAGAGAGAGGGAGAGAGAGAGAGAGAGAGAGAGAGAGAGAGAGAGAGAGAGAGAGAGAGAGAAACTCCATGTGTTCTGGAGATTTGAACAAAATAAAAAGAGAGAAACACTAGATATGAAGCACAAAATGTTTTAAACTTATTATTTATATAATTTACTGATCACTGTGAAACCAATCCAAACCAAATAGCAAACGAATCAAAAGAATCAATTTCATTCTGATTCAGTCTCGAAAAATGGACTAATAGGTGTGAAAGTGCTTTAAATCTACATTCAAATAAAAAAAAATAATAAAAAGTTCTCTCACATTCTTCAGTTTGTCCATTTTGGGGAGCGCAAAGATTCCAGGTTGAAACCTAATAACAGATCAATCATCCAAAGAACCCGTAAAGACATTGAAGAACCCTTCAGCCCCAGGAGAGACATTTCCCTCCTATAAACAGAGTGAAGCCACTTTATCGTGTGTGTGGAGCAGAACTTGGCTTTTGTGCCGTGATGTCGCACTTCAAATCAATCAAATTCATCTTGAAGCATTTACAAGGACACTGGGAGAAAAAAACCATGTCGTAAGCGGTGAGACAGCGCTGTCACAGACACGGACGCTGAGATATGAGCGTAAGCGTTTCTTACAGAAAGCTGACATTCCAAATGATCCAGTCAGACAAACAGGAAAAAGGTTAAACGCTCCGATCCAAAAGCAAAAACAGAAAAGAGATAAAACTAAAATCAGGCTCTGTAATGCAGACTAAAACAACAGCAAGGCTCTGAAATGAGTAATAAACACACCTAATCCCCTGTTTCTGTTACCATGGAAACTATGGTATGGATGGCAAGATAAAAGCTACAAAGTTTGCACCCAGAAGGCAACAATATGTAACCAGTACAATTTTACACAGATTTGTCTAAAATTGAGACTATTTTGCCAAACCACATCTAAATATACTTTCGCGGAGGCTTTGCAAACTTGTTGCTAAGCAACCGTGGGTGGGTCTCAGTGACGTAACACCACATTCAGCCTCATCGTTAGCAAAGCACAAAAACCAAAGTGTAAAGTTAACGGCCGTGACGGCGTTGGGCGTAAAGTTAACGGCCGTGACGGCGTTGGGCGTAAAGTTAACGGCCGTGACGGCGTTGGGCGTGAAGTTAACGGCCGTGACGGCGTTGGGCGTGAAGTTTACGGCCGTGACGGCGTTGGGCGTAAAGTTAACGGCCGTGACGGCGTTGGGCGTGAAGTTTACGGCCGTGACGGCGTTGGGCGTAAAGTTAACGGCCGTGACGGCGTTGGGCGTGAAGTTTACGGCCGTGACGGCGTTGGGCGTAAAGTTAACGGCCGTGACGGCGTTGGGCGTAAAGTTAACGGCCGTGACGGCGTTGGGCGTGAAGTTTACGGCCGTGACGGCGTTGGGCGTAA
>CM042563.1:802500-815000 GCA_023630585.1 Cranoglanis bouderius | reverse complement strand
CCAGGTTAATTTTAAGAGCCCAGGTCTGACTGAATGTCTCTGTGATGTCAAGTAGTCTGTAGTGGTCCCTCTTCTGTTTTTTTTTTTTTTCATGTTGAACAATTTGATTACGGCTGTCTTGAATTTATCATTGATGTATTTGATAATTTCATTTAATATTCCGTCAATGCCGCATGCCTTGTTGGGTTTTAATGACTGTGATCTATCTGTTAGCTCCTTTACTGTGATTGGGAAATCAATGGGATTCCGATTGCCTTTAATTTTTTTCTTTCAGGGCTGCTAATTTGGTTTTTGAGTGGGATTTATTTCAATTGATTTATAGAGTTTTTCCAAGTGTGTCCTCCAGATGTTCACATTTCGAATAGCCGTTTCTTCCTGATGTGGTCTGTAGAGAGTGTTCCAGTTGTTCCAGAAGTTATTAGTATTTATTGACTCCTCCATTACATGAAAAAGTTGAACTGTATGTTGTTCCTTTTTAGCTCTTAGAGTTCGTTTATACTCTTTGAGAGCTTCATGATACCGGAGGTGGAGATCTTGATTGTCAGGACCCCTGTGTTTTTGGTTTGAGAGATTTCACATTCGCTGTCAAACCACTTTTCATTGCTGTTTTTTGGTTTGCTTTTTGATATTTTCTTTAAATTACACATGGTTGCTAATTAATAATTAATATTTAATCAATCGAATTATTATTATATAATTATAATTGGTGGAATATATTGGTAATGTCATGTAGTGCCAGATTTATTCCTCCTTCATCATGTGGATATGTGTTCATTAGAAATGTGTTTAATAATGATTTGATGGTTTGTCTTTCTATTGCACTTGGGTACTTTTCTTTACTACTTCCTGTGGAGTCGAATGGGCTTTCTGCATGTTTCATTTGTTTCTGTTGGTTTTATGTATACTGTAATTCTACAGTGGTCTGATGGTGTTTGAGGGCTGACTGTGAATGCTCTGAGATGCACTGGATCAGTGTCTGTAATGACATCATCTACAGTACTGTGACCCAGAAGAGAATTAAAGGTGTAACAACCAAAAGAGTCTTCCCGTTTGCGACCAGTCACTGTGTACGGACCCAACGACTGACAAAGCTCTAGGAGGTTTTTCCCATTTTTCTTTGTGACGTTTGTGAATTATTTCATAGGTTTCATAGGTTTGCTTTTGTCTGGAACTGGCTGATCTCATCTAGTAGGATGGAGAAGGTTTCCTCACTGTAATAGGGAGATTCTGCAGGGGATGGAAGCAGCACACAGGAATATGTGATGGTTTGTGGAGACAATCTCTTTTTTGATTTTTAGCCAAATGTAAAGATTTCCTATTTTTATTGTTTCTATTGAATATATCAGTTCTGTACCATACAAGCGTTCCCCCTGAGTCTCTGCCCTGAGTTACCCCTCTTAGTTTGGTGAATGGTAGGACTATCTCTCTGAAGCCTGTTGGACAGCCAGTGGACACATCTCCTCTATTCCATGTTTCCTGTAATACTGTAATGTCAGAATCCTGAATTTCTTTTTTGAAGTCTGGGTGTTGGCTCTTCACACCAAATGTGGAGGACCTCAGTCCCTGAATATTCCAAAATGAGATTTTTAAAGAATACAAACTCATTAATTAACCACTTCCAAGTTGTTTTTTTGTTTGTGTTTGTTTGTTTGTTTGTTTTTGAGTTACTGACCAATTAGGTGGGAACAGAGCAGACTCAACATGTGCTGGATGTCTCTGAGATCTTTGGATGGAGATGACGCTGAGTGGCTGTTGGTTGTGGCTGGAGCAGGGGGAGTGCTGGTAGTGCTGGGGTCTAGTGCTCTGCTGGCTGCTTGAGTGTAGCTCTGACTATCAGGGTGTTACTCCTGCAGTGGGTCATGTGAAGGAGCAGGCAAGGGGGCTGCTCTGGGATGCATAAATGAGGGTGAAGGCCTGGCCATATGGTGTCTTTGAGGGGGAAACCTAGGGCCTGTCGCAGGGTTTTTCTAGTCATGGTGGAAGAAGTGGAGGGGTAGAGCTCGCTGCCACTGTTGAGTTGGAGGGGTTGCAGTAGAGGGTCTCCGGGGTGTCCACATCTCTGGGTCTTTGGGATGTGGTGGAGCTGCGGTTGAGAGTCATGTCCTTCAAGGTTTTGGCAAAGATGGGGATGGCCTTTCTGTGGAGATGGTCATTTCTGGGTTGATGGGTGGAGGTGTCTTCTGTCTACTTTAGTGTTTTAGGGCTTTTCTTGTTTAGCTGAGCTTTCTCTTTACTTTGGAGGAAATCCTTCTTTTCAAACTGTTTTAGACTGCCCTGTATCATTACTGTTCTGATTTTATATAGATTGATACTCATCATGACATCTGAGTCTTCCTCTTCTTTGACCTGTATTTTCCATCCATTACTGATGCCCTTTCTGATTACTGTGGGGTAATGATGTCTAATTGCTGAGTGCCAGGCTTCTGGGTCTTCTGTATAAAATATGTTGCTACTGATCTCTCCATTCTTGTATAGGTCCAAGTATAGTGTCTCTCTCTCTCTGTCTCTCTCGCTCTGTCCATCCCTATTTGTCTGTCTCTCTGTCAATCTCTGTCTGTCTGTCTCTCTGTCTGTCCCTCTGTCTGTCTGTTCCTCTGTCTGCCTCTCTCTATGTCTCCCTGTCCCTCTGTCTCTCAGTCTTTCTCTCTGTCTGTCTGTCCCTCTGTCTCTCTCTGTCTGTCTGTCCCTCTGTCTCTCTCTGCCTGCCTGTCCCTCTGTCTGTCTGCCTCTATCTCTGTCCCTCTGTCTGTCCATCTGTCTGTCTCTCTGTCCATCTGTCTCTCTGTATCCGTCGTTCTGTTTCTTTTTTCTCTCCCTTGTTCAGGACCTAGGCAGCTTTAGTCCGTTTTGGACGACTCTTATCTCAGTACTTACTAAACACCTGCTAATCACTAATCGCTAATTCACTCACACACACACACACACACACACACACACACACACACACACACACACACGTGTGTGGCATTAGCATGCATTATTCATGCAGCAGAAGGAGTTGATTAGGACACAGAGATGCAGCGACATGGCAGTGTGTGGAGTTTTTGATTGTTCTGTGGTGCGATGCAAAGAAACTGTTCATTATGAAAAGTGAGAGCAGAGTCTCCACCTCCACATCACTGTGCTACTGATTACAGCTAAAACACACACACACACACACACACACACACACACACACACACACACACACACAGTAACAAGAAGTGATTAGAATACTCACATATGTGCCTACACAAACACACACATGCCAGAGGAAACAGAGCTGTTCTCCCAGCTGACTGCACTGAACACGCCAGAAATATCCGCCCTGTGTGTGTGTGTGTGTGTGCGTGTGTGTGTGTGTGTGTGCATGCATGTATGCGTGTGTGTGTTTTTTCTGATGACACAGTAGAATCAGTAAAAATGTCATGCAGTGAGTTAAACCGCAAATAAATCACATCATGAGGAACCAGATCTGTAACACAGAGATGCTACACACACACACACACACACACACACACACACACACACACACACACACACACACACAGGTCATGATGAGGTCAGTGTATTAATATTTTCACTTATTTAGTCAGGTCCTGCATTTAGCTCCACCTTAAGAGAATTTCAAACACTGATTCATGAACACTACATAGTGAATCAAAAGCATTGATTCATGAACACTGCATAAGGAATCAAAAGCACTGAGTCATGAACACTGCATAAGGAATCAAAAGCACTGATTCATGAACACTGCATAAGGAATCAAAAGCACTGATTCATGAACACTGCATAAGGAATCAAAAGCACTGATTTTTGAACACTGCATAAGGAATCAAAAGCACTGATTCATGAACACTACATAATGAATCAAAAGCACTGAGTCATGAACACTACATAGTGAATCAAAAGCATTGATTCATGAACGCTGCATAGTGAATCAAAAGCACTGATTCATGAACACTACATAGTGAATCAAAAGCATTGATTCATGAACGCTGCATAATGAATCAAAAGCATCGATTCATGAACATTACATAGTGAATCAAAAGCACTGAGTCATGAACACTACATAGTGAATCAAAATACTGATTCATGAACACTACATAGTGAATCAAAAGCACTGAGTCATGAACACTACATAGTGAATCAAAATACTGATTCATGAACACTACATAGTGAATCAAAATACTGATTCATGAACACTACATAGTGAATCAAAACACTGATTCATGAACACTACATAATGAATCAAAACACTGATTCATGAACACTACATAGTGAATCAAAATACTGATTCATGAACACTACATAGTGAATCAAAACACTGATTCATGAACACTACATAGTGAATCAAAACACTGATTCATGAACACTACATAGTGAATCAAAAGCACTGAGTCATGAACACTACATAGTGAATCAAAATACTGATTCATGAACACTACATAGTGAATCAAAATACTGATTCATGAACACTACATAGTGAATCAAAATACTGATTCATGAACACTACATAGTGAAGCAAAAGCATTGATTCATGAACACTACATAGTGAATCAAAAGCACTGATTCATGAACACTACATAGTGAATCAAAAACACTGATTCATGAACACTACATAATGAATCAAAAGCATCGATTCATGAACACTACATAGTGAATCAAAAGCACTGAGTCATGAACACTACATAGTGAATCAAAATACTGATTCATGAACACTACATAGTGAATCAAAAGCACTGAGTCATGAACACTACATAGTGAATCAAAATACTGATTCATGAACACTACATAGTGAATCAAAATACTGATTCATGAACACTACATAGTGAATCAAAACACTGATTCATGAACACTACATAATGAATCAAAACACTGATTCATGAACACTACATAGTGAATCAAAATACTGATTCATGAACACTACATAGTGAATCAAAAGCATTGATTCATGAACACTACATAGTGAATCAAAAGCACTGAGTCATGAACACTACATAGTGAATCAAAATACTGATTCATGAACACTACATAGTGAGTCAAAACACTGATTCATGAACACTACATAGTGAATCAAAAGCACTGAGTCATGAACACTACATAGTGAATCAAAATACTGATTCATGAACACTACATAGTGAGTCAAAACACTGATTCATGAACACTACATAGTGAATCAAAAGCACTGATTCATGAACACTACATAGTGAATCAAAAACACTGAGTCATGAACACTACATAGCGAATCAAAAACACTGATTCCTGAACACTACATAGTGAATCAAAAGCACTGATTCCTGAACACTACATAGTGAATCAAAAGCACTGATTCCTGAACACTACATAATGAATCAAAAGCATTAATTATTTCATGTCTCCTGCATAATTGTTTGGATGGGTCTTTGAAACTGTGTGTTGTACGGTTCTATTCAGAACCCTTAAAGGTTAAGTGGAACCTTTTTTGTATCCTTTGAATATCAGCACTGTTCCTAGCTCAGTCATCAGGTAAATTGACAGGTCACATGATTGACAGGTGGGTAGAACCGCCTCTTTGCCATGATTGGTTTGATGGACATGCACACACACACACACACACACACACACACACACACACACACACACACACACACACAGCTCTCATCACTGGTTTAAACCCAGCTCTATACAATCTTGAAGTTGTGTCTTTTTCACTTTATTGGTTCTGTGTGTGTGTGTGTGTGTGTGTGTGTGTGTGTGTGTGTGTGTGTGTGGGTGTGTGCGTGTGTGTGTGTGCGTGCGTGTTCGTGTGTCCTCACCCTGCCATGACGATGAAAAAGTCCAGCCTGTTCCACGTATCGCCAAGGTAACAGCGACGGCCGAAGATCCCCAGAGCCACCATCTTCACCACCATCTCCAGCGCGAAGAAGATGTAAATAAACGCGTCGAACGCCTGAGACACAGATCACAGAGATTCTGTTACGTTCCACATCACACCGCCTCTAATTTCAGTTCTTACACTGAACATCACACGTCATCTACATCATGAGGCTTCACATGAATTGGTGCCTACATGTGTTTAATGACAGTATTAGGTAATTATAGAAATGAACTAACGAGCAAAATTAATTAGGATAAAGAAAGAAAGATTCCTCTGATCAACTTCAAGACTTTCTACAAGTGGATGTAATGACAATTTGAATAGAAAAATGTAAAAATAAATAAATAAATAAATATATATATATATATATATATATATATATATATATATATATATATATATATATATATATATATATATATATATATATATATATATATGTTAAATCAGAAATTTTAAAATTTCATGGCTCCATAATATTATAAATATGATTATTCAGTATCATTGTACATATTTCAATAATGATCTTTTATACCGTTTTTATTCATTCACCAAGTTATTGAACATTATTTGTAAAATAATATTTATGTCTAGTGAATGTATTTCTAGCGTATTTTGGTCACCTAGCAACAGGGTGACATGCTACTGCCTTTGATGTTGGTCTCAAATCATTTTGCAGCTGATTGGGTTTCGAACGCCCCCGAAACGACATCACGAACTGACTGACCGAGTATGGAGCCCCGCCCACAAACCAGCTCATACAGAAGGAATGAGAAAGGTTTTATTACTTTTCACCCAGATATCCAAATGTGTATAATCAGAATCGAGCTTTTATTATCATCAGTTCATATTTTTAGCCCATGTGACGACATGAACAAGGATACAAAGCTAAATATCTTTAGCATGAAAAATTGCGAAAGGTCTCGAGGGACCACTTTTCCTACACAAAGAGTCATTAGGCGTGAAGCTGGGGAATTAATAGGAGAACATGTAAACAGTAAATATGATGAAATTTAGGGCTTTGATCAGTGAACTCTTCATGACGGTGTGTGTATAACTGTGTGTTTGTCCCGTCTCTGTAACAACGAGCTCTGATTAGATCCAGTTTGTCATGTTTATCAGTTTAGCGCACACACACACACACACACACACACACACACACACACACACACACACACGCACACACACACACACACACACACATTATAGTCTCAGGAAGCTTCTGACTGACAAATAAATTACAGGATCATGTGATATGTTAATGTGGTCACTGATTGGTCCCTGGTGAATGTCCTGACAGCTGAGTGGGATTAGCGTTAGCCGCTGTGTGGAGATGAAACAGCACTGAGGCACTCGCACCATCAGATGATTAAAACACTGCGAATAAAATGACTGGGGTTTTTTTTTTTTTTTTTGCAACCAAAACATATGAAAGATAATCATAAATACTTCACTGTTGTTTTATAAAAGTTCAGTTTGTGATGTTTAAAAGTGTTTTCCAACCCATAATAATCATCTAATTTGACATGTTGTAGAAAAGCTACAACAAATAATATTCACATGTAAGAAATTACATTTTTTAATTTTTTTACAACCCAGAAATGAGCTCCTCCCACAGCTTTTTTGTATTATTTATTGATTTATTTTGCTTAAAAGGCAATTTACACACACACACACACACACACACACACACACACACACACACACACACACACACACACATATATAAAGTCACAATAAAAGTACAAGTTAAAAGAAAAACAAGAAGTCATCTTTATTTGGAGGCTGTTTTTGATTCTAAAGATTTGACCAAATTTAAGACAAACTTTCTCAGTGCTTCTGTGTTAAACTGATTTGGGGGCGGGGCTACGCATGAGCTCCGTTTGTGATGTCACTAAACCAACTCCACAGACCAATCGCGTCCTTTTAATAAATTATTAAAAGACGACAACATGGAACTCGGAAACTTTTAACAGAACTAGTTAGCTAGCTAACTGACTTAGCTTAACGTTAGTGATGAAGTAAATCTCGGTCGTCATGGTAACGTTATACTGCGACAGGTTGTGGTGATATTAGGGATCAGAGGATGATATGGGGGTGTGTCCTAATAACAGAATATGTGATGTTCATGCACGAGATATTTAGGAGAGAGAGAGAGAGAGAGAGAGAGAGAGAGAGAGAGAGAGAGTCACTAGGATAATCAAGCAGTAATGTATAGACGCTAAAGTAAATAAAACACACAGGAAGTTGGTACCTGTAGAATCTGGCAGCGGTCGGAGGTGCAGTCGATGTTCTCACACGGTTGGTACATTCCCAGAGTCACACAGTTCAGCAGGATCACCATGATGCTGATTCGCTCGAACCACGTACAGGAAGTCACGTTAAGGACAACACACACTTGACATTTATACTTATTTACACATTTATATAAAACGTGCAGCGATTTGTCATACAGATTCACACACTGGACGTAAAACGCGTCTTCAGGTACAAGCTGTAATTTAAATAATATCATGTATTCAAATGTATTTGGACATTAATATAATGCATATAATGTAATACACCTTTTTAAAAATACAGCTAATCTTCACGCAGGAATCACACTCAGAGCTCGAATGTCAAACAGCTTTACATTCAGTGTGCTCACTACAGTGTACGATATAAAGTGGTACACCAGAATGCCAGAGGAATAACGTTACAGAGCTGAGGAGTCCTGGGAAGTTCATAACACACACTAAACTCATGTGAAGGACACGCACATGTTCACGCTGTCAGCGCTTTTAAACATTTTTAGGATTTTTCCCGTCCACATGCAAACAGACTGGAGACCAAAACGTAGAGGGAAAAAAACTACGCTTTGAAAAACATGGGCGTACGTGTGGGCGGAGCCTCGGACTCCCGGTTGGTTGAACTCGGGTGAGAAGAGAACCTTTGAGTTTATTGATTCATTTTTGGCTAAAATTGAGAAATTCTCATGAAAAATAATGATTTTTGTTGTGTTTCAGTATCTAATATACACAATCTGAACTATATACACAACTTTAATGTGGATGCAGCTCCGGGTTCTGACATAAAATCTGCTCCGACTCTCCATCATCTTCAGACCATTTAATTTTCAATCGACTATCTCTCTCTCTCTCTCTCTCTTTCTCTCTCTCTCTCTCTCTCTCTCTCTCTCTCTAGCAGTTTTTAGCTCACTATTTTCCTCTCCCCGCTGGCTGACACCTCTCACACCTCTCTTTCTTAATCTGGCCCTTATTCTCATCACTGTATTAAAACGCATCACCTCTCACTCCATCTCTCTCTCTCTCTCTCTCTCTTTAATCTCTGACAAACTTCCACTCTTCTATCATGTGGATTTGCTCAGTTTTATCCATTGAGAACGGCTCTAAACGCCAGCAGGCTTCATTAGAGCTTCATTACATCGTGCTTCACCTCTACCACTCGGAGAAACCTAATTTATTCGTCAAATGTATTTTTGTTACGTCTCTCCTTTCCTGCTTGAATTAACCAGCAGACAGAAAACCACAGAATGAGCGACGGTCACTCTCTGAACTGTGTGATATTCCAAAGCGCCTGGGGTGGATGTTTTTCTCCTTGTATTAATCGTTACCTCGAGAGAAAGCTCGACGCTGGAGGGGGTCACTCTGAGATTCAGTGCTATGGTTACCACAGAAAAAATAAAACACAAAAATCATTGTTCTTTATTCTTAGTGTGCTCACTCTCCGACCGTGACAGAAGAAATGACTTCGGAGAGAGAGAGAGAGAGAGAGAGAGAGAGAGAGAGAGAGAGCCATGGAGAGAGAGAGAGAGAGAGAGAGAGAGAGAGAGAGTACGCCTGCAGGTCCACTTAAACGCCATTAAAAAGGCTGCGGAGACAAATCAATCTCACACCATTACTGCTGAACCCACAGAGAGAGAGAGAGAGAGAGAGAGAGAGAGAGAGAGAGAGAGAGAGAAAGAGAGAGAGAGAGAGAGAGCTATAACACACTCAAACTCTGTTTATTATGAAATAAAATATAATCAGGACGTCTCGGAGAGCTGCTGTGTGCTGAAACACTGTGGCTAAACTTTCTGACTAAATGACTCTCGTGCTTCTTGGTGCACAAAATACAATTCTTTAAATGGAAGCATTTACAAATGAATTATTCATGGCTACGTCTCTCTCTCTCTCTCTCTCTCTCTCTCTCTCGCTCTCTCTCTCTTTCTCTCGCTCTCTCTTTCTTTCTCTCTCATGTATTTTCACTCATCTGTGTATTTTATAATTAAAAATAAAAAAAAATCTTTTATGTGCCCTAAAAGTTATATTACGTACAATGTACCTAGTGAAAATCCGTCTTATTTTTGAGTCACAGTATGGCACGTACTAAACGCAGAAGGTTTCCATGCCAGAACTCCAAGACGTTCACCACTACTGACCCAAAAGCACAAGAAAAGTCACTCAAAATCATATAACTAAGCCACAGAGGTTTTGGGATTCTGTTCTGTGGAGCCATGAAACAAAACTGGAACTTTTCGGCACGATGGATCAGCGGTATGTCTGGAGGAAGAAGAATGAAGAAAGAACACTCTGTCCACAGTCAAGCATGGTGGTGGCTCGGTGATGCTCTGGGGCTGCTTTGCATCCTCTGGCACTGGAAACCTGCAGTGTGTGGAAGGCAAGATGGATTCAGTGAAGTATCAGGAAATCCTAGGAGAAAACGTCATGCCGTCCGTGAGGAAGCTGAAGCTTGGGCGTCATTGGACCTTCCAACAGGACAGTGATCCCAAGCATACCTTAAATTCCACCAAGGCTTGGTTGCAGAAGAAGTTCTGGAAGATTCTACAGGGTTCTATCAGAGTCACCTGACTTGAACCCCATAGAAAATCTCTGGTGGGATTTGAAGAAGGCGGTTGCAGCACACAAACCCAAGAATATTACTGAACTGGAAGCCATTGCTCATGAGGAATGGGCTGAGATTCCTCAGGAACGCTGCCAGAAGCTGGTGTCTGGCTATGCATCTTCTTTGCAGCAGGTCATAACAGCAGAAGGGTGCTCTACTAAGTACTAAAAATGCTTGCCATGAAGGGGTTGAATAATTTTGAGACTGGAGAAGTCATTATAAGTTGCATTTTCAGTTGAATTTGGGGAAACCACTTGAAGCATTCATTGTGTTGAACTATTTCAATTGCTTTTGTTTGATTTGTTCATCGCAAACAGCTGAAAGTCTGTAAAATATGACAATAAACCTGATTTGCTATGGGGGTTAAATAATTTTGATTGCAACTGTATGTTGAAGATAGTGAGTGTTTAAATAGAGAGAAAAAAGAAAAACAATAAAAAAGACAAAACAATTTGGCAAAAAAAAACTGTGGGCAAATAACTAATCTAAAGCCTTGTTTATGAACACAGTGTTCACTGTCTGTGGCACTGTAATATTACACACTCATTCATATTCATTATACACTCATTAATATTCAACTACATTCAAATAGTAAATCTGTTAAATAATTCGACATAAACGTGTCATGTGGAACCGAGTCAGGAATCAACTAAGAAACTGATTAAGGAACCAAGTGAAGAATCGAGTGAGGAACCGATTGAGAAACCAAGTGAGGAACCAAGTAAGGAACCGAGTGAGGAACCGAGTGAGGAACTGAGCAATGAATCGAGTGAAGGATCAACTGAGGAAGAAAGTGAGAAACTGAGTGAGGAAGCAAATGAGGAACCGAGTGAGGAACCGAGTGAGGAATCGAGTGAGGGAATTGATTGAGAAACTGAGTGATGATTTGAGTGAAGAATCAACTGAGGAAGCAAGTGAGAAACTGAGTGAGGAATCAAGTGAGGAAATGAGTAAGGAACCCAACGAAGAATCAAGTGAGGAACCTAGTGAGAAATTTGAGATGTCATTAAGAGAACAGTTTGTTTAATATTCTTCAGGGAACAATGAGTGGGAGAGAGAATTCACAGCGAGTCACATCCTACAGGAACTCTGAGCTCTGCCTCCATCCTGACGCACCTGACAGAACCGATTGTTCCTCTGAGGTTCCTCTGAGACTTTAATTGCTGGTTAAGGTGACAAAATCCATACAGTTGGAGACACCGAGTCTCATCTTACAGAGCATCAGAGCGAGAGCCACACCTTCACACTCAGTTTGAGCCCAAATTACCAGTCTTATTTATTTTATTAAATGTGGGTGGGGGGGGGGGGGGGGAATCTTAGCTCCATTTCTTTCATTTTTATTTTTAACATATTTTTAAACATTTAAATATTTTACTGTATTTTAAAATTCTAAATATTTTTGTACGTTAGATTCACACCTAAACATGTAAAATAAATTGTTTCATATTTTTCACTCACAAACAAATAACTACAAACATTCGGGGAGCATCTATTTATCTTTAACCTTATTAAAACTCCAGCATTTACACATATTCATGAACATGCAAATTTTGGACACGCCCCCACACCCTCCTGCCACTCCTAGTAGCCTAATAATATCACTAGCATTAGCTACCATAGCTATCTGGTTAGCTAACTGCTAGTAATCTGCTCATGAGTCACACAAGCGTTTCAGCATCACCATGACAACCACCATGTCATCATTGTTGCTAACATCAGCTAACTTGGCTAGCTAGCTAGATTAGCACGCGGGGTCGGTGTCAGGGACCACACTGAC
>CM042563.1:730000-797500 GCA_023630585.1 Cranoglanis bouderius | reverse complement strand
TATTATATTCAGTTACTTTATCCTGACTTTGTTAAGAACCGTATAAAGAACTCACAGACACACATCCGTGACCCGAGATATGGCGCATCAGAGAGATGTGATCACATGACCCGAGATCCGGCTGCCATGTTCATTCTATGAGGAGAGAGAGAGAGAGAGAGAGAGAGAGAGAGAGAGATTTCACACTTTCTCTCTGTTCTTCTGTCTCAGTTGTGCCGGAGAACCGACAGCAGGAACATCAGGGGGAGGAGAGATTAAACTGAAGAGCCAAGAGCAGGAACGCAACGCTGCAGCTCATTAATCCATCATCACGCTTAACGAAGACGAGAGAGAAAGACAGAAGATACAGAAATTTCCCATCAAGCATCTGCTCCATAATAACACACTGAGAGCACGGTAATAACATACACCCAGTGTTTGGTAATAACACACTCAGAGTGTGATCATAACACAGTAATAACACACTGCACACCTGATAACACACAGGCCAGAGCACCGTTATAGTACACTTACAAAGTGGCAATAACACAGCGAGTGCAGTAATAACACACTAATGGTATAGTAATAATGCAGGCCGAGCACACAGTAATAGCACCGCAATAACACACACCAAGTGTAGTAATAACACAGTAATAGCACACACCAAGTGTAGTAATAACACAGTAATAACACACACCAAGTGTAGTAATGACACGGTACTAACACACACCAAGTGTAGTAATGACACGGTACTAACACACACCAAGTGTAATAATGACACGGTACTAACACACAGCACAGTAATAACAATCTGACAGCACAATAAACTACACAGTAAATTTCTGCTTGGACTATATAAATTATGTGGTTGCCATGGAAACATTTAGAGAACCACATACCACCACTGATCATGTGCCATTTCTGTCCATTTCCATAATGAAGAACCCAGAATTACTTGAGAACCCAACAGTGGCTCTGAGACACACCTGGGATTTAAACAGAGAACCTTCCGGTCACTAGAACCCAGAGTGTGATGTCCCGCAGTCCTGAGTGCAGGTGTGAGCGAGGACAGAGGATTAAAGCAGCTGCGTGAAGCAGACGAGCCCGAGCGCTAATTGTGTTATTAATAGGTCGAGTCCGGCCGCTTTGTGATGATAATTAGCAGAGCGGAAGCCGGCGGTTTGTCTGAACAGCGCCGGTATTTGTGTTTGTTGCTAAAAAGCTGCTAGCAAGCATCCGGTCCTATCAGCAGCGTGGAACCGAGCGGAACCGAGCGGCCTCGTCATTGTGTCTGTTATCTGCTAATCATCTCAGCCTCTGGAATGAAAGAGTCTGATTAGCATCATGTGAACAAGAGCACAATCACAGCAGAGCAGCACACACACACACACACACACACACACACACACACACACACACACACACACACACCTCATCATCTCTATGTATCAGATGAGGACACGAAGCTACTGTGATGTTAGTGTTAAATCTCCTTAAAAACTGAACTGAATTTTAATCACTTCAATGCATCACTATGTAAATATATTTAAATATTCATGAGTGAATTGTGAATATTAATGAGTTTGAGTCTGTTTAGTGATTTGAGTCAGTTGAGTCCCGTCGGTTAAAAGATTCCTTCAGTGATTCATTCAGTTTATCAACAGATATGAGAAATGTTTCAAAATAATACAAGCATATATTTGTTTACATTTTTGTTTGTATTTATTTTATGTTTTATGCATTAATATTTTATTATATAATATATAACATTTAAATACACATTTATTATCATTTATTCATAAATATTTGCTACATTGATTTTCTCATATTGTGCCATTAGGCTACTTAGACCACTACAGTAATAATAATAATAATAATAATAATAATAATAATAATAATAATAATAATAATAATAATAATAAAGCTAAGTCTGCTTTTTTCTGTACACAGTAATACTTTACAGTTTATTATCACTGAACCACTAAACCAGTTCATTCATGACCTAAAGGACCGCGTTCACACGAGCACAAATACGACACACAGCTCATGGATGTAAATGAAAAGCAGAGAAACTACTCAGATCATAAAAAGAGAAAAACAATGACTCAGTCCATGGCAGTGACTGTTACTGCAGCTAAACGAAAATCAAACATTATTCACATTTCAGGAACCGAGAGATCAGATGTGCTCAGATCCGTCATAATCTCTGATTCTTAATATTTTTCTTAATATTTTCTGACTCCCCCCCCCCCCCCAGGGCTGATTAAGGAGTGTTATGGACTGCAGAAGGTCAGTCACAAGGTCACGGCTGAGGAGGAACACAGGGTGTTGAAGTGAGACGCCTCGTTCTGGGAAAAACACCGCAATAAAAATCTCTGAAATTCATCTGTTCACATTTCTGTCCTTTTCAGGGTCTTAGTTCTCTCTCTCTCTCTCTCTCTCTCTCTCCCCATCTGTCTCTCTCTCTCGCTGTATTTGTAGAGTGAGTGTGTACGTAGCGCGAGTGTGAGTGTGTGTATGTAGTGTGTGTGTGTGTGCCTGGACACACGATAATGGACAATGTATTTTTTGTATGCGACACGACTGAACTGTGTAAAATCAATTCTCCCGATCTGGGGTTTTTTCATCCACAGACCAAGAAAAAGCCTTTGACAGTGGATCATTCATATCTTTACAATGCACTAGATGCCTTTTGGATAGGTACAAGGTTTTTATCATGGATTAAACGTCTATATTCTAGGACCGTTCAGAATGCAGCGGGGGATAAGACGAGGCTGTCCGTTATCTGGGCAACTGTACAGTTCAGCCATTGAACCTCTATTCATTCATTTATGATGTAATGGTCTTTATTACAGAGCAGGAAGACGTACAAGCTCTTACTCGCAGTCTAGCTGTGTACCAAGGGGTGTCCTCTGCGTGAGTAAACTGGAGTAAGTGCGAACGTTTTATTGCAGGACAGTGGCGAGAGAAAGAACTCCCACACCTACCAGAAAACATACAGTGGGGAAAAAGAGGCATCAAATACCTGGGTGTCGTCTTATTAGAAGAAGAGTACCTGGAAAAAAAACCTGGGAGGGAATGGTGGAGAAGGTAGGTGCTAGGTTGTCTAAGTGGACTGTCTAAGTGGTTCTGCCCCCGCTGTCCTATAGGGGGAGGGTGCTGGTCACCAACAATCTGATCGCCTCCCTGCTGTGGCCCAGGTTCACAGCCCTCGACCCACCAGAGACACTGATCAGAGAGATCCAGAGGAGGATCAGAGAGATCCAGAGGAGGATAGTGGACTTTTTCTGGAATGGACAGCACCAGACACGAGCCCCTTTCCTATACCAGCAGGTACAGGAGGGAGGTCAGGACCTGATCGGCTTGTCCAGTCGAATAAGGGCTTTTCAGACACTTGACAGACATTTATTTATCCTGAACTTAAACGGGGTGGATGTATCGAGGACATCTGTGTTTTATCAATCAGTTCTAAGAGCATGGTCCTCTCTTTTAAAGGCAAACAGGACAGGCAAACAACTATGTCACTGTGTAAACAAGGAGCCCTTTTCCCACAATCCACTGATCCCAGCAAGAATCCTGACATCGAGGAACGTCTGCCAGCGCCTTCACAAAGCTCGACTAACCAAGCTTGGAGGATTGAGGGCTGGCAAAGCCTGGAAGTCTCTCACTGCACTGAGCGAGGAGACAGGAATCCAGTCCCATCGTCTGCCACTGGGGATGCTGAGAGAGGTGATCCTGGCACTGCCTCCAGAGTTTAGGGAGGCTCTAGAGCAAGGATCTGGAGGATCCTTTCTGGAGGACTGCCAACGCTTCCTCTCCCTCACCCTTTCGGCAGAGGTTGAACGGCAGGTAGAAGAAGATGGAAAATTGCTCTCTTTTAGCACACCACAGCTGACATTGAAAGCGCCTCCAAAAAGGTCTTGTTTGAAAGTCACCCATCCAAACTCTCTGGCTGGTGTGAAGGAGTCGAGGTGGTCGGACCTACTGGTGCCAGAATCTGTTCATTTTTGGCCCTAAATATACTCAGCTGCACAGAAAGGAAAGATCTGCCTGCTCAGTTTTATAATAGGCCAGGCCAAACGAGCTACCTGGCTCACCCGAAAAAACAAAATGAAAGGCAATGGATCACTGAACCCAGAACTGATGCTAAAACACTTCTGAAGGCCAGAGTCAGAATTGAATTTGTTTAAATTCAAAGTTAAAATGACACACAGACTGCAGGACTTCTGTAAGGGTTTGGGGGCAGGGCGAGGTTTTATGTTGTGTTTAAAATGAATCATTAACCTTAACCTTCTAACAGAAGCACTTCCTCTTAAATAAAATGATTTTATAGGAAATATTTATGTCTTTATGTGAAACTTATCGTACAAATAAGGTTTTATTTGACTTTTTAAATCAAATTATTATGGGTTTCTAATCATTAAATGTTTGTGTACTGTTTATTTATGCATGTGACTATTTATTTATTTATTTATTTATTTAAGTAGGTATTTTGGAATACTATTTATTTGATGTAAAAACGGTGGACACTTCATGAATGGTCAAAGTCAAGTCTCTCTCTCTGTATGTGTAGAGTGAGTGTGTGTCTGTGTTGTGTGTAGAGCGAGTGTGAGTGTGTGTGTGTTTAGATTATGTGTGTAGTGTGTGTGTGTTTGTGTAGAGTGAGTATGTAGAGTGTGTATATGTAGTGTGTGTGTGCAGAGTGAGTGAGTGAGTGAGTGTGTGTGTGTGTATAGAGTGTGTGTGTGTGTGTGTGTGTGTGTGTGTGTGTGTGTGTGTGTTTGTGTAGAGTGAGTGAGTGTGTGTGTGTGTGTGTGTGTCAGCTGGGAGCTGATGTTGCTGTCTGTTATAATTACCATCTAAACATTTCTCATGTGTTTGTACAGAGTCTCAGTCCTTTTACACCTTCAGCTCACCTCCTAATAATAATAATAATAATAATAATAATAATAATAATAATAATAATAATTATTATTATTATTATTATTATTATTATTATTATGTGAGTTTTTATAGACATTATAATGCAGCTTAAAGTTTCACAGAATAAAGAGTAAAGATATTAATGGTGGAAAAATTAAAATAACTTACAGGCAAAAAGCTGCAAACTTTCCATTGAAATTAATTTCTATATTTTTTGTTTATTAAAAGAAAAACGCTCGCAGTCATATTTAAATATTTATAACTGGATTTTGTAATAAACTCATTTTATTACTAATTATTGTGTGTGGACTCGCAGGAATGTGTAGGCGTGGTCAGAGTTTATGGGTGTGGCTAGAATGTATGTGAGAACGGGTGTGTGTGTTATCAGAGATTATTTGGGAGTAGGGGGCGTGGTCAGAGTTTATTTTGGACAGGGAGGGTGTGGTCATAGTGCAAAGGCATAGAATTAAAAACTCTGGTTTGTACTGTTTGTTTGTTTTTTTTGTCCCTTTCTTGTTTCCCACTTTCCTTTTTTTGGTCATTACTTCCTGTCCTTGTTAACATACACTGTTTATATTACTGTGTCTGCTGATTCCTGAACACACACGTGAACCGTGTCCTGAGTTCTCAGAGTTACAGTAGATACAGTACTGAGAGTTCTCTTTAATCTGAGAGCTAATTTCTTAAAGAGTTAAAGTCTGACCCGACTGTGTTTCCACGTGAGTCAGACGAGAAGACGGAAAAACACGGCTCGAACATTTCGCAGTAAGCCTTGTTAATCAGTCGCAGGTTACAGGAAGCACTCGATGATGCTCCAGGTTGTTATGTGTGATAAAGTGCTCAGTAAAAGCCTTCGTAAGCTTCACGCTCCTGCATTCCTCCATTTATTGTTTCATCTCCAAGCTGGAAGCAATCATCACTTTCATTACAAGCATTAAAACAGCACTGATCCTATTGTCTTAATTTAATAAGCTTGTTAATGCGCTCTGAAATATGGAACGTTCTGCAATACAATAAAACCTGTGGTGAGAACCGGACTGTAGCAGAGAGAGAGAGAGAGAGAGAGAGAGAGAGAGAGAGAGAGAGAGCGAGAGAGAGAGAGAGAGAGGTGATTTGTTTACACACAGGAGAAAAAAGCTGAACATGAAGATAATAAAAGAACTCCAGCACGGCTTCGCTGCTCCTCACGGACGTTCGGGGAGGGTTCAGCATTTCACAGCGAGTTTTTTTTGCCCGTTTCCCCCGGTTAAGACGTCTAGAAGAATATTCCTCAGGAGAGGATAAGGGTAAAGCGGAAAGACAAGCCGGGTCACTGAACACCGCAGGTCTGGAGTAAAGCAGCGCTGAAACAATCTCACATCCTGACATCCGCCTCACCGGCACACGGGAACAATCCTCTAACGGCACACTCACCACGGCGTGCCGTCGGAAATAATATTTATTTACAGTCATGACTGTTTAATTTAACCTGCTGCCTACGAGCATTATTTACATCTCATTAACCTATATACAACTGAGTGCAAAAGTTTGCACACCCTTAGGACAAAATAAAGAATTTATATCAACAACATATTTAGTGTTTTTGGTTTCGTGGTTCTTCCCTTGTTATCACAAGCAACAAAAAAGGTGTCGTATTACAGGAATTAAACACCTGTGTGCTGGTGTGTGCTGTTAAAGGAAAATAATCAGTGCTGTGGGAGGAGTTATTGTTACCACCCTGAAGCTGATTACTGACAGCGTGTGTTTTATTCCTCTTATTCCACAGTTACATCTTTTTACTTAAGACACTTAAGGCCCGTTCACACCAAGGACGATAACTATAACAATAATGATGAAGATATAGTTCTGAAAATCATTCTAAATATGAAAGAACAGCAGAATCCACACCACAAGTATAACTATAGCGGCACAGAACGATTTTTTCCAGCTGATGAACGATAAAAACATTGACAGCCAATCCGAATCCATCCTGCTTTAAAGAGCTCCAGCATTTAAAGCGGCAGACGACATAACCGCGGCGCGCTTAGAATGATATCGTGCGCTGGTGCGGACGCTAATATAGTTATCGTTATAGTTATCGTTCTTGGTGTGAACGGGCCTTTAAAATGACACTTTTTATCTGCTTATAGTTACATTTAATGTTCATGAAAAACAAGTTAGTTCCTGTTGTCACTTATGTTATAACAGCTATAAACAGCTGTTCCCTCACCAGCCTCTCTTTATTCTCTTCCTCGAAATTAATAAGACAAAAAAAAAACGCAGCTTGTTACAGAGAAAGAAGCATAAACTCCTCTGGAATGAAAAACCGGAATGTTTTTGGGAGGTGGGAGGAAACTGGAGAACCCGGAGGAAACCCACACAGATACGGGAAAAACACGTGAAACTCCAGTCACGCCAGGAATCCTGGTTCTGGTACTTTTTTCCCCACTCATGTAATATCAGTACTCGGTGGTGGACTGAGAGACGTTTGGACGTCTCGACTCCAGATATTTCAGCAGGATTGAAAGCCGAGCTCCGGTCTCACTGCTCTGCATCATACGTTTCTCAGAAATGCAAACGGAACGTCAGAGTGAGTGACAGCGGACACGCCAAGCCCCGGAGGTGATGGACACCATGACGTCTCGAGACGAAGACGTGATGTTTAGGCATTTTTCTTTCTTTTTGTTCTACACAGATACACGACCTTTCTGATACCTCACCTGTAACTTCAGTGCCAAAACATTTGGAGCGTATCTACATGATGCAACCTGGGCCCGATCGCTCAGTCTCCGCGTAAGCATCCTGATTAGATCTTGATTATTGTGTCCTCTCAGTGTTCCTTTATCAGCAACGTCACGGCTGTTATCTAATCTCCGGCATATCGGTGCAATCAAACCTGTGTCTAGTCGCAGACTGCGACTCTGTTTAGATCTCATTTCATGCATTCTGTATCGAGATTGAAGAGTTTATAAGCTTGTCTCTGGATTTGAGCCGGATTAAAGTCTTTCTGCTCCATCGCACGTTTAATATGCAAATTAGTTCATTAGATTCCATCAACTTCCTGTTTGATTCCTGGTTTTCCCATTTGTTTCATGTTGGCACATCAGGAATCGTGATTTCGCGTGTTCTAAATGGATCCAGTTTCAATGGAGAAGATTTTGCACTGGACTCAGAGGAAATACTTTCCATAATAAAATTATTTCCATCGTTTACCTTTATGAAACACACACACCCGGGAATGTCATCTTCTCATCGTGCTTCTGCATGACAAGCGTCATAATCATCCTCTCTCAGCTCACCTCGGCTTCTGCATCCCTCTGCTTCGGTCACGTTAGTGCGGTCGAGCTGAAGCGCACCGACACAGCAGGCAAACAGCAGGACGTGGAACGTGACGATGAAGGATATTGGCAGCTCGGTATGACAAGAGAAGGTGATGATGGACAGCAGCCAGCAGGGGGCGATGTGCAGTGCTAATGCAAACCAGGGCTAGGAGGATTGTGTTTCAGTTAGATCGCAGTATCCGGCTAGTCCACTCCATTCACTCTGGTGAGCATCATGAGTTATGACACAATTATGGTGTTTCTGAACATGGCAGAACCTGTGGAACTCGACCATGGTCAATGTTGGGTGTTATTTTAGTCAAACAGAATCTGAAGAGACGAATTCAGCAACATGACACAAATTCAAGAACCAAGATAAAGATCAGACTCTAAGTGAGAATATCACTCAGAAATGTAAAAATCACAACACACCCATCTAATGTAAAACCTCCATACTTCTCTCCCGCATTGCTCTGCTTCTGTGTCCTCCAACAGCCCGAGAACAACACTCGATCATCAGAGTGCTAATGATCCAAAACCGGAACACTGATACGGATACGTTTCCGATCTCCGCTCTGCATCTTTCCGTCTCCGTGTCGTAAATAAGCCACATCAGATCCGCTGAGTCGGCGCCGAAGGATTGGGACGCAGCCATCCGTTAGAGATGACAGGCTTGATCGAGTCAGTCATGAGCTCGTTCTCCGGCACAGATGTTCTCCGCTGCACACAGCTGTTCTCCTGATACAACCAAAATACACATCCTGCTGAATACCGACATGGTGTGAAAACTGGGTCAGGATCCATATTTAGCATGTTACATAGTTCTGGTTTATAATATCATCATTATTAAAAATAATAATGAGCTGGTTAGCTTTCTGTGGTTCATTCATTATTCACGGAACCGACAGCAAAGACACTTTAATTAATATTAATTATCTATTGATTAATTAAACTCTCTTTGCCCTTGTTCATATATTCCATCACAAAATCAATTACGGCTTGTCTGAATGAAAAGGTCTGACTACTGCTAATTATCAGATTTCTTGGAAAGCTTCAGGTTGAGCATCAGACTTTAAATAAAATGTAAAAACGTCTGTAATTCCTTAACACCATCGGTACAGTGTGAAGACTTCTCCAAGCCATCATAGGCGAGAACATGAAGCGCTACAGAACCCCTCCACACGATTTATTACCACTGGATGTTTAAATTGCTTTATTGATCTGACTCACTTTCACAAACAAGTTCCTACAGGGTCATGAGGTCTACATTCATTTATCCATATTTCACCATTTCATCGTGGGATTGCGTACAGAACCATACGGAAGAAATGGATAGAAATCTGATATGGCTTTTTTAGGACATAAAAACGGAAAGATATGGAATAGATCTGACTCTGGGTTTGGATCATTAACACTCTCATGATGGATTGATCATATTTCTGAGATGTGATAGATTAATACACAGGAGGATGAAGTCCAGAACAGATTCATCTTACGCTCGAGTCTTTAAGGAAATGCTGGGCATTTACACCAACTAATGGTGAAGTTGATTTTTATCTTATCCCGGGATAATTTTGGGGCTCTGTGACACTCCCCAGCTTGGCAACAAAATGGCTTCCCATGTGGCGGCCGCATGAGATGTTCTCAATCTGTGAGCTGTCGCAGAGGCTCTAATATCTTCAAGCGTGTTTGATTTTCTCGGTGATGAATCGTGATCTGAGAATCAGAGAGGAAACTCGTACAAGATGAGGTGGGAGAGCGAGGGCAAAATGTAAACACAATAATAATGCCTCTGGGTAATTCCACCCAAATGCAAACCGTCCCATGGAAAAAGAAAGTTGTGAGCACAGGAACAAGCTTCACTCATGCCTTACACTGTATTTAACTGAACTCTGGTCAAATGATCGAGAAAATCACATCGTTTATACATCAAATATACAGAGTACTGACTGGTTCAGACACGTCACATCCATAACACCAGTTTTTCTTAACAACATATTCCCAAAACAAGAAAGGTTTTCAAATCTATACTTTTTGTGTTCATTCAAGCATGACATGATACCTGGAGATGCACAGTATAAAAACTACTACTGCTTTTTTGCCCTATGTCTCCGGTTCTCTTTGCAGAACAGACAATCCTCACTACCCGAAAGTCCACAACTAATCCTTCCTCCACAGTTTTCTCTTTTCGACTATTTCCATACAAATAAATAGTTTCCATACAAAATAGTAAAGTACCAACCATCACTCTGTCTTGATCCAAATGATTTCTTTCTAAGCTGTAGTTACATGTGTTTATTAATTCGTTCTACTCACGATTTAAAGCATAATACAGTGTCTCATTACCATCATGAAACGTGAACATTTGCTTCATCTGTACCAACAGTACACTGCTGCTGGCTAGCCCATAGCTAACTTTCTAATCCATGCTATACACAATAGAAGAAAATATGAAATTCATTCATGATTGGTGTCACTGTAATGTATATAACTTTTTTAATTTAATGTCACTTTACCCACTCTACCCAGAGAGTAGAACAACATTGTTCTGGACTCATGATCATGGACGGCTGTGGCATTTATGGGATCTGAACGTTCCAAGAACATTTCTGAGAATGGTTCCAATTCTTTAATAAATTCTTGTTCGCTGTTTTTCCTGTTAAGTTGAATTTACTAACCTTTTACAGAGATATTAGTGACATTTTAGTGGCTCAGTTAATGATCTGAACACTCTTGGGTCAGTAAAAAGAAATCTGCATTTCACCAGGTTTTACACTTCACCAAATCCCACTGCAGTGCTGCCATCTGTTCAGGTAAAAGAGTCATCCAGGAATCCAGGCTGCACGAGGGATGAGGGGTTAGAGGTCCGACTATTAGAGGAACATTCAACGTCAGCTTATATTCACATGAAGATATCGACATGACGAAATTTCTATTTTATTCTGCCTACTCATCCAGATCAAGTTCCGGGGAAAGAGGAGCTGCTGGTGGATCAGGTCTCTGAGGTACATCATACTCATACTCCTTTCTCTCATCCTTAATTCTGTTTATTAAATGAATGAAACTATTCATAAATCGTTCACAGGAGCATTTGCACAAGAAATGTGATGTTAATCGGGAAAAAATCTTTGTTTTCGCTTCTGTGTTTGTGTAAAATTTCCTCTCATGAATCAATAAAGTACATCCACCCATCCACCCATCCATCCACCCACCCATACACACCCACCCACCCCCACCCATGGCACCTATAAAAAGAGTTAAACTGAGTGTTCTTTAGGGTTAGGGGTTAGGTTCAGGGTTATGGGTTAGAGTTAGAGTCAGTGTTAGGGTTAGCGTTTAGGGTTAGAGTCAGGGTTAGGGGTTAGGAGGTGCTCTTTCATCATTTAGACACCATTTTGTTTTGTTTTTTCAGTTCTCTTAGTCTTTTATGGAGTTTTGGAGGCGTGGCTAAATGTAAATCAGCTGTGTCATGAATGTGCTTGGAAATTTATGGCTGATTGATTGGCATTTATCAATATACGTTTACACATATCTTTACTAAAAGACTGATAAATGAGGCCTGAGATCCTAATGTAGTGTTTCATGGTTCATGATTATTTTGTTAAAGTGGTGGAAATCAGGATCCACTCACTCACAAATATCATCAAATACCATTTAAATAAGGAGATAATATTTGAATATTATAATTTATGCTCATAAAATTAGTCTCCATGGAATTTATTTAACAGTTAAAAGGATCCCTGGCTGCAAAAAAAGGCCTAATGTGCATAAAACTCCACCTGATCATCAAATAGGTTTTTGTGTTTTTTGTTTTATTATTTATGCTTTCTTCTTTATTTATTGTGTTTGTTTTAGTCATTAATCGCTTTCATCCATATCTATTTAGAAGAATGTGCCAGTGCTGCAGAGTGTAATGTAAGGTGTCTGCGATCTAATCAAACACAATGAGGTGTGAAAGAAAAGACGTGGCGTTGATGATAAAAATCAATGCTGTTAAATGACTAATTTAATATAAAAGTACATAAATATAAATTAGACAATTTTGTCTCAGCTCCTTGGTGTCGCATCAATAGATTACAGAAATACATTTTATATGATTGAAATTAAAATATGGAAAGGGAAGTATGTGTATATGAACTGTATCAGGTTCCCAATTTTCATTCCTGTGTAGACTCTATAATGTGCACCTATTTGATTAAGTGTATGTTAGCAACAGGCTGCATCTTAGATAACCGAATATCCAACGGATATAAACGTCTATCTGTAATGGTGTTATGTGTAAAGCTCCGGAATGACCTCTATCGATTACGGAGATATATCTTGCTAGGAATTCAGTTATCGGTGCGTCACAGAGTGAAGCACAAACTTGTCTCTGATCCAACAGTCTGAACGTCTACAGCATCTGAATCAAATGTAATTTCATCCTGAAACAAAATTCCAGGCTAGGAAGCGCAGACGGGATTCAATTAACGGCACGCAATATTACAAAGTAAATCCGAGGAGTAAATCCGAGTAAATACGTTTAAAAATGAGACAAAAACACAAACGTTACAAATGGAAACAGCTTGCTGCATAATGCAGAATCTCCTGGAACGCCTCCCAGAAAGAAAAAGAACAATATCGGAGAGACAGATGCTGCTGTTTGCTATCTGATAGCATCCAGGGAAATGCGTGTGGATCTCTCCGGAGAACATTCCTCCCTCTCTCTCCTTCTCTCTCTCCCTCCCTCTCTCTCTCCCTCACACTTTCTCACTCTACCTCATTTGTCTGGGAAATTGGCCAAAAGGAAACAAGTGTAGCTTTGTGGAATCTCACTGCCTTAAAACACAATTGAACTGAATTACAGCATCAACTCTTATTCAGAGAGGAAGTGAAGAAAAGATTACCGTGATCAGACCTCAAGCTGATGTACTGGAGCTTTGTGTCTTCAGAGATATGAGATATGTAATATGTGTATAAAACTTTATGGAGTCAAAATGGAGTCAGCCAATGTCACCATTTCAGGTGCTTCAAATCCCTCACTTATCCTAAATAGGGCGTGTCTGGAAGCCATCATGAGCATCACTGAAGACCGAGAAGAGATCAGACTGAGGAGCAGGCATGATATATTACTGCATTCACTGCAGTGAGTCACTGCGCTACAGCTTTAGCAGCACGGCTCACTGAGATCGAATGCTGCAGCGACACGCCGACATCAGACGCCTTCAACAACTCACGTTCTACCTAGAACCAGTTTTGCACTGTACAATTTCAGCGGTTTTTTAAGATTATTACCCATCAGTCTGCTTTTATTATAGGAGCAGCTGGAATGCTGGGAATGCCGGAGACACTTGGAAAAAAAGGAACACTCAGATCTCTGGAGACATCAGGAGCATCAGGAGCAATGTTGGAATTGCTGGGGATACTTATATCCGAGGAATGCTGAGATTGCATGAGACAGTAGGAATGCTGTAACTACCGAACACAGTTGTACTACCAACAATTTTGGGATCACGGAATAGGTTAATCCGATGTTAAGAGAAGTTTAAAAATCAGACCTTGCTAGAGAACGTGGAAGAAGTGAGCATTCTGGTAATGATTTGACAAAATGCTGCAATTCTAGAAGATATTGGAACCAGTGGGAATGCTGGGATTTCAGTAGGCATTGTGAAGATGCTAGGAACAGATTTTGAAACCTGTGGGAATGCTGGGATTAATGGAGAATTTGATTCTCCATAAGGATACATATACAGTTACATGAATAACCTTCGAGCAGCATTAGTCTGTTCAGAGATCTTTGCTGTGATCTCGGAATTTAAAAAGGTCAGCACGGAACACTGTGCATGTTTTGTGTGGCATTTACTTTAGCACCTGGGGGGGAAGGGGGTAGACAACGGAAGCAGCAGGAATACTGGAATAGATGGTCAGTGGGAATGCTGGGATTGATAAACCAGAGGGGGGCAATGAGAATACTCAGAGTGCAGTAGATATTTGGAGTAGTAAGGTAATGCTAGTATTGCTGGAGGCGGTGGGATTAAAGGGAATGCTAGGATTTCTTAGGCAGAGTGGAATAATGGGAGTGCAGAAGAATGAGGATGCTAGGATTGCTGGAGACTGTGGGAATACTGGAAATAATGGAAAGAATTAGGTCAGTGAGAATACTGGGATTGCAAGACACTTCTGGAAGTACTCAAAACAGTGGGACCAACAGGAAGGCTTGGGTTTGATGAAGTCTATGGGAATACTGGAAGTGCTGTATGCAGTGGGGTCACTGGGAATGCTGGGATTGCTAAAGACGGTGGAAATCCTGGAAGGGCTGGAAACAGTGGGTCCAGCAGGATTGTTTGAAATTTGGGAAACAGTCATGTGTGATTATCCTCAAGTTTACGTATACATTTACATAAACAACCTCGGGCAGCGTTCAGCTGGTATTCTGCGAACATTGCTGTAATCCATGGATTTAAAAGGTCAGGACGCAGCGCTGTGAAAGTTTTCTGTCAGGGGAAGAGTGGGGCTAACGCTCTCAGCACAACTGTCGACTCAATTTATTTTAAAGACGTTTATTTACACGTGTGCGTAGGATCGATACGGATGTGTTCTTCTCCACATGCATGAACGCACTGTGTGATTACTTTCCCGTGGATTTTTTTCATCCAACAGGCTGCATTTATTTTTTACACGTAGATACAAGAATCTATTCGTCACACATTAATTAAGTCAGCTTGGAAAGGAGCCAAGCATGGTGTTGCACCTTTACACACACACACACACACACACACAAATTCATTCTCTAAGCAGAATAGGCAGCGTGGTGTGATGGTTCTGGAGTACTATAGCACAGAGGGGAGTATGGACCCGCTGACAGTGACAAAGCGCTGCCATTTTAGCCTCGTCCCAGGGGTCAGCTGCTGCTTTCACACCGTGTGTATGTGTGTGTGTGAGCGTGGAGTGACGAGTGAACCTGTGACTCGGCTCTGTTCCAGGTGAAAAGCTGAAGAAATGGCCTGTCTTTATTATATACTGCATCTCTCTTTTTCATCTCATCTCTTCTGGGAGTATAGATTCTTCCTCTGACCGGTCTCCATTTTTACCCCCACCCCACCCCCCACCCCCCAAGGTTTGGTCCAATACCACAGCAGGGTAATTAGGGCAGCGCTGGTCCTCCTACCTGTCTATTGACACGAGCAGTCCTGACCTGGAGCTCCCACACACCCTCACCTGCCACACTGTGACTCCCAATCACACTTCCCCCAACCTAACACACATACACACTTTATTCTTTCCTTCTTTCTTTTTTTTTTTCTTCTCCTTTTCTGCCTGTCTCAGCTTTCCTCTACCTGCTAATGAGAGATATTCCTAATCCTTCCGGCTGTCATGGTTCTGCTCATATGCGTTCGATTCTCTCCTGCATTTTCATTTAAATCCTGAACATGTACAGGAAAAACACTCGTATGTACATTTATTCTCCTTCAGTAGCACTTTATCTCAAACAGGAAGTGTACTTCAACGACATACCTTACGCAGATCAGTCGTCAGCACTTTAATCAAGAGCGGTGGTCGTGAGACCTTCATAAAGTGTCAGTATGACAAGGTGACATAACACCAGTGTCAAGTGATGTAAACATCACGCAAAGATCTGGACTAGCAAATCACTACTTAACACTACTTAAGTGCTACAGCACATTAAGCCTACGTAAGCTCTTCCTGAAGTAAACAGGCACTTTCCAGGAGGCATCAGATCTGATTTGGTCAATTCTGATATAAAGTCCACGTGACACCTGAGTCAAGTGACGTAAACATTTAAATGACCTAAGGTTGCGTTATACACAAATCAACACTAGCAGGTCAGTCAGTAACACATTACTTAAGGGCTACATGATGCCTACATAAGCTCTTCCTGACATAAAGGCTTATTTCAAGAGGCATTAGTAAGTCACCAAAAATCAGCATTACATCAGACTCCAGGCACATGAACACTTTAGGTCAGGGAATAAAGTTGTTTTTTTTCTAAGGAGTGTTATTAAGTTGGCATTGTCAATATGTCAAATCAATATAACACCAGTGTGAAGTGACAAACATTACGCAGAGATCAGGAGTAGAAGGTCAGTCAGTAACACATTACTTAAGGGCTACAAGAAGCCCACATAAGCTCTTCCTGACATAATCAAGTCGTTATAACGCCAGAGTCATTTGACAAACATTATGCTGAGATCATAAAGCCTACATAAACACTTCCTGACATAAAAGCTTATTCCTAGAGAATTAGTAAGTTACCATACAGTAAAACACCAGACTACACCCATGTCATTTAAGAAAATAATAATAATAATTAAAAAAAAGGTTGTGTTATGGATCATTAATACCAGATTATTCAATAAATTAAGGCTATATAAATATTTATAAACGCTTATTTCAGCAGCCTGAGCCGTCAGAAAGACTACAGTACCTTGAACCATTTTTGGTGACTCATGTGACATTTCTACTGACCCAAGTTTCTTATGACACTTACATTAGAACGTCACAACACGACAGCCCAGACGTTACGACAGGGTTATAGCTGCTGGTGAGGTACGTTTACACTTTATTACCGTTTATTTTCCCTACTTAATATTTGGGTCATGTAAAGTTCAGTGGCTAATTCATCATCTACCGTCTGATGTCAATTTCAGTAACACCAGCCAATCATGGACACGCATGAGGTGATGTTTACATGTTGGAGGAAGCTCGTGTTGGTGTGAACGCTTGTCCACTGGTTGCGCTCTTGGTATGATGAACTATACAGGGGTCTTAAGGTACAAACCTTCTTTACAGCACCGGTACCAAAATATATGTCTTTTGTAATTCTAGTTAAAGAAATGTCATTATAAAGAGAGTATAACTTAATACAGGCAATTCTACATTTTAAAAAAAATAATGTAATAAAATCGACCTGCAACAGGTTTGAGTCTGATCTCTGACACGTTTATTTTATTTAATTCCAGCCAAAAGAGAGAAAGTGGAAGAATATTCTCCAATAAAAATCATTCTAAACCTCCATTTACATCAAAGCGGATCTAATAGAAACCTTCTGGCCTTTTATGAGCCCATTTAAACCGAGACGGTACACGCACAATTCATTCTTAATGGCCCGTCTTTAAAGCCCATTCTTATTCTCAACAGATATAAACTCCGGCATTTAAAAAGCCATTTTCAAAAACTCATTCAGCCAGGCGGACATGGCGAGCGTACCAAACAGCCGTGTACCTGAAAAAAGATGGAGAGAGACAGACAGAGAGACAGACAGGGAGAGACGTATACAGAGACGGAGCGAGGAAGAACTGTCTGACAACAGGTGTGTAGACGTTTAAGCATCAGTGTTCGTTAGAAAAACAATCTGTTCAAACCGCTGTCCAAACACCATCAGCTGAAAAGGCCATAAAACAGCCGCAGATTGAGCAGCGGATTAAACTCCACCCTGAACCGTGTGTGTGTGTGTGAGTGTGTGTGTGTGTGTGTGTGTGTGTGTGTGTGTGTGTGTGTGTGTGTGTGTGTGTGTTTTCACATTCAGGCCACAGCCTGTCACAAATAAAGCATGAGAATTGGCGCTGGATGTGAAAGAAGACCAGTTGTTTTGTTAGAACGAAGGCAATCTGAAGTTCACTCCGAGTTCCTGAAACACCTGCGAGGTGTAGAGTTTAATGAAAGGCTGTCTGGAGCTCGGCTTTCCGTTTCCCAACTCTACAAATATCACGTTTACGCTAAGCTCGTCAGGAATCACTTAAATCTGACGACATTAGCAGGATGAAACAGGTCTAAAAGCTGCAGCAGAGCTACAGATTCACTGAATATTCAACAGACTGATGAGAATGAGTTAATCAACAGCACACATGGTGCCCATGAAAATATTCTTTTTTTTTTAGGATTAAGATTTCGATAAAACAGTCTCAGAAGAGCCGATAAGAGTCAGTCTGGGGTGCGGCTTCTTTCATTCACATCAATTTAAAGAAAGATGGAGGAGGAAACTCCAACTCTTTCTACTGTAAAGATTCGGATTACGCGGTTAATCTGAGACCTGCTTTATAGCTTGTGATGATGAAATTGATAAATCACTAAACCCAGACCCTGACTCTTAAACCGTATGATAAACACCTGGTGAACACCTGAAAATAAATAAATTAATAAAATACAGTCCAAATACATTTTAAGTAAGTAAGTAAATAAATAAATAAATAATGTTTTATTATTTGTTTAATTTTTTTTATTATTTAATTAGTTTTATTAATGTAACTAATTTTCTGTCAAATCAGCAACATTAGTGCTTTTTTTTTTCATATGATCGCTGTGTTAATTTGTATTTTTAGCTCCGAATGTCTGTCTAAAAATGATCGTATTTAATTCCCAGTCAGAGAGCGATCATCAATCACAAGTGTGTGTGTGTGTGTGTGTGTGTGTGTGTGTGTGTGTGTGTGTGTGTGTGTGTGTGTGTGTGTGTGTGTGTGCATGTGTGAGAGAAAGTGTGTGTGTGTGTGTGTGTGTATGTGAGAGAGAGAGAGTGTGTGTGTGTGCACGTGTGCATGTGTGAGAGAGAGAGTGTGTGTGTGTGTGTGTGTGTGTGTATGTGAGAGAGAGAGAGTGTGTGTGTGTGCACGTGTGCATGTGTGAGAGAGAGAGTGTGTGTGTGTGTGTGTGTGTGTGTGTATGTGAGAGAGAGAGAGTGTGTGTGTGTGCGCATGTGTGCATGTGTGAGAGAGAGAGTGTGTGTGTGTGTGTGTGTGTGTGTGTGTGTGTGTGTGTGTGTGTGTGTGTGTGAGATAGAGAGAGAGTGTGTGTGTGTGTGTGTGTGTGTGTGTGTGTGTGTGTGTGTGTGTGTGTGTGAGAGAGAGAGTGTGTGTGTGTGTGCGCATGTGTGCATGTGTGAGATAGAGAGAGAGTGTGTGTGTGTGTGTGTGTGTGTGAGTGAGAGAGAGAGAGTGTGTGTGTGTGTGTGTGTGTGAGTGAGAGAGAGAGAGTGTGTGTGTGTGTGTGTGTGTGTGTGTGTGTGTAGGTACTAGCAATAGAACAGATAAGGAGAAGAGTCGTGTGAGGTTCTTCACGCTTCATTTTAATTAGGAATGTCGTCCTGTGGAGACGTCGCTAATGACGCCGTGTGGTCATGTGACTCACGACAGCTTCAGCAAATTACTGAGAAGGTCAGTGTCTCAATGAGTCGACTGCCGGAGATGAAGCTAATGCTTGTGTGTGTGTGTGTGTGTGTGTGTGTGTGTGTGTGTGTGTGTGTGTGTGTGTGTGTGTGTGTGTGTGTGTGTGAGTGAGAGAGAGAGAGAATAGTGGAGTGGCAGAATGTGAGAGAGAGATAGAAATAGACAGAGAGAGCAGGACAGATAAAAAAAGATACAGAGATTGAGAAAACAAGAGACAGAGAGAGAGACAGAGAGAGAGAGAGAGAGAGAATAGAGAGAGAGAGGGGGAGAGAGAGAGAATAGACAGAGAGAGAGAGACAGAGAGAGAGAGGGAGAGAGAGACAGAGAGAGAGAGAGAGAGACAGAGAGAAAGAGAGAGAGAGAGAGAGAGACAGAGAGAGAGACATAGAGAGAGGGAGAGAGATAGAATAGACAGAGAGAGAGAGGGATAGAGAGACAGAGAGAGACAGAGAGAGAGAGAGACAGAGACAGAGAGAGACAGAGAGAGAGAGAGAGAGACAGAGACAGAGAGAGACAGAGAGAGAGAGAGAGAGAGAGAGACAGAGAGAGAGACATAGAGAGAGGGAGAGAGATAGAATAGACAGAGAGAGAGAGGGATAGAGAGACAGAGAGAGACAGAGAGAGAGACAGAGAGAGACAGAGAGAGAGAGAGAGAGAGACAGAGACAGAGAGAGAGAGAGAGAGAGAGAGAGAGAGAGAGAGAGAGAGAGAGAGAGAGAGAGACAGAGGGGAGTCTAATTACTTTAACATGCTGTGACACAAATCAAAAAACAGCGAGTTCCTCTTCGAGGCTTATCGAGGAACCGAACCTGAGAGGAAGAAAAGGGCGGGGAAATGAGAAAAAAGGGTGGGTACACACATTAAAAAACATTAGCACTTTATTTAAAGACTAACTATATTGGGCCTGGGACACAGTATATCCCATAATAAAAGAACACAGCGTTACCATGGTTACACAGCCTCGACAAGGGAAAAATAATCTAAATTATGGTTTCCTTTTCTGTCTCTTATATAAACCCAAATCCTTCAGTGACATAGTGACGTATAGCGTAGTAAACAAACAGCAACCCGAGAGAATAAAAGTCATGAACAAAGCGGATTAATAAATCACAAATACCGGATCATTCTGTAATTTTATGTCAATAAGAGTAAAAATGCTAAGTGGGAAGAAGAAGAAAATGTGATGTGCATAAAAAACACTAACCCTGTAGCACCGGGGTGATTATTATTATACAGAGAGTTTCATCTACACCAGTGTGTGAGGGGAGAAAACTGTTTAATGCCGTAATTGACATTTGCAGGTCTTTTATTCTTCACTCACTCTCCGAGAGAACACTGAGAGAGGGTCAGAGCCTGAAATGAGAGCTGGAAGTGGACGTGAGAGCGGTGAGGGTTTCTAATCTCCGCTAATCTACCCTGAGTCGAAGGTTCAGGTGTTATTATTCCTGTGAGATGACGTGCTTTTGTCATGTCCGCTGTTCTGCAGGGAAACGGCGCAATGTTCATGCAGCATGATGATCAGCACTGAAGGTGACCGAGTACCTTCTTTTAAATCAAACACACACACACAATATCACACACACACACACACACACACACACACACACACACACGAGATTGTGTTGGAGCACAGGGAATTAATGAATCTGCTTCAGCTGCAAACAAGCTCCGCCCACTAGCCTCTTATTTACATGTTATATGTATACGACACGAAAAGGTAACAGTACGCAGAAAAGAGAAAACTAATCAGCGAATTCGAGTTCACGCGTTACAGTTACCATGGCAACAGTCACCATGTGTTTATGTTTTGGTTGTGTCCCTAAGCCGTCCCCTCCAAACGGTGTAAGCAGTGATGTCACTAAATTATCTCTGCACCGTCACGTGAATAAACACTCGGGGTCCAGCGTTCCAGACGCTTTTAAACATCACGGTTCTCTGAAGCTCAGGAGGAAACGCATCACTTTTAACCATTACATAATACATCACAGGTTCTCCATGTCCTTCACACACACACACACACACACACACACACACACACACACACACACACACACACAGCATAGTAGGAAGAGTGTTGCCACTGCAGCTTCCTGTGTGACTGTGTGCACAGTTTGTCACATGAACACACAAAGTGCTTGCGTGTGCACGTTTCCCGCTCGCTCTGCGTGTCATTAGCGTGCTGAGTAACTCCAGCATGAGCAGCGATGATCTAATCCACACGGCTTCATCACATCTCCCATGAAGAGCTTTCAGAGCTAAGCTCGGAGTAAACGAGTGATTTAGTCTCGTCTTAAAGGAGGAAGAGTCTCTCAGACGGACGCAGACACGTCGCCACACAGAAATAAAAAGCTTTTAAACTTTTAAAGGGAGTCGTAAAAGAATTACTCTGTAATGCACTTCTACATCTCTATAACTCACCATACATCCACCGTGTGCACCATTCGCTACAACTTTAGCCAAGAGTAGTGTTCATAGAGCTACAGAAAACATTCACAAGCCCTTCGTGACAACTGACAAACATCCATCAACGCTTATTTAAACAGCCTTCTTAGAAGAAACATCATATTCTGTATCTCCTTTTACTATTAACCTTCACTTCAGAAAAGTTTTAAAAGACTTTAAAATCACCTCAACGTTTGGCATCAGCTTTAAATCAGGTTTAGGTCAGGCTTCCTAACGTCAGGCTTCCCAACGTCAGGCTTCCTAACGTCAGGCTTCCCAACGTCAGGCGTCCTAACGTCAGGCTTCCCAACGTCAGGCTTCCCAACGTCAGGCGTCCCAACGTCAGGCGTCCCAACGTCAGGCTTCCCAACGTCAGGCTTCCCAACGTCAGGCTTCCCAACGTCAGGCTTCCCAACGTCAGGCGTCCCAACGTCAGGCTTCCCAACGTCAGGCGTCCCAACGTCAGGCGTCCCAACGTCAGGCTTCCCAACGTCAGGCTTCCCAACGTCAGGCTTCCCAACGTCAGGCTTCCCAACGTCAGGCGTCCCAACGTCAGGCTTCCCAACGTCAGGCTTCCCAACGTCAGGCTTCCCAACGTCAGGCGTCCCAACGTCAGGCTTCCCAACGTCAGGCTTCCCAACGTCAGGCGTCCCAACGTCAGGCGTCCCAACGTCAGGCTTCCCAACGTCAGGCTTCCCAACGTCAGGCTTCCCAACGTCAGGCGTCCCAACGTCAGGCTTCCCAACGTCAGGCGTCCCAACGTCAGGCTTCCCAACGTCAGGCTTCCCAACGTCAGGCTTCCCAACGTCAGGCTTCCCAACGTCAGGCGTCCCAACGTCAGGCTTCCCAACGTCAGGCTTCCCAACGTCAGGCGTCCCAACGTCAGGCTTCCCAACGTCAGGCTTCCCAACGTCAGGCGTCCCAACGTCAGGCTTCCCAACGTCAGGCTTCCTAACGTCAGGCGTCCCAACGTCAGGCGTCCCAACGTCAGGCTTCCCAACGTCAGGCTTCCCAACGTCAGGCTTCCCAACGTCAGGCGTCCCAACGTCAGGCTTCCCAACGTCAGGCTTCCCAACGTCAGGCGTCCCAACGTCAGGCTTCCCAACGTCAGGCTTCCCAACGTCAGGCTTCCCAACGTCAGGCGTCCCAACGTCAGGCTTCCCAACGTCAGGCGTCCCAACGTCAGGCTTCCCAACGTCAGGCGTCCCAACGTCAGGCTTCCCAACGTCAGGCGTCCTAACGTCAGGCTTCCTAACGTCAGGCGTCCCAACGTCAGGCGTCCTAACGTCAGGCTTCCTAACGTCAGGCTTCCCAACGTCAGGTTTCCCAACGGCAGGCGTCCCAACGTCAGGCGTCCCAACGTCAGACGTCCCAACGTCAGGCTTCCCAACGTCAGGCTTCCCAACGTCAGACGTCCCAACGTCAGGCTTCCCAACGTCAGGCTTCCCAACGTCAGGCTTCCTAAGGTCAGGCGTCCTAACATCAGCAGACCAAACAAAAAATAAATAAATCAATAAATAAAGAAGAAAAGAAACTGTTCTGTGAATTAGTTTGCACACAGGTTGGAACAAAACCTGCATGTTTAATTTATGAGCAAACTAATGCAGCTTTCAAAACACACAATCCTAATTGGCATTTTTCTACCGAATATTCTAACCATGCTAGCAATCTGTCATGCGAGACGTGTGCTAATAGGGCTTCCGATGTAGCCAGCTAGTTTAGCGGCTCAGAAATATATATTTTCTGCCCTTCTACCAGCTCAGAGGTCATAAATCATGAAAACAAGCCAATGCTGTAGGCCGGTGTACGACAGAAAAGTATCTAGAGCTCATGAGGAAATATGAGAGAATATAAGTTGATCGGGTGGAACGGAGGTTAGAGACTCCATCAGAGTGAGGAGATTGGTGAAGAATTGGCTTGAAAATGGAGATCTGTGGTTTTAAGGAGCAAGATTTCTGTAACAGCAGTGTGAAATGGCTCCATATACAGTTCTCAAATCTATCACAGGTTGGTCCACCACTTGTCATTTAAGGACTAGCAACAAACGACTGTTTTAAAGCACAACTACTAACGTCTATTTAAAGAGTATTTAAAGATATTTATACTGTGGGTCTACAAGGTTTTTACATTTTATTGCTAATACACACAGTGAAATACATATAAAGACACAAATTACTTTTCCACATTGAGCAGAGATCCGTGAGAATGAAGAGAGGAAAGTAATTTTTTTTTACAGACTGAGAAGTGAAAATCTGATTCAGAAAAATAAAACAATAACCAAGACATGCTAATCAGACAATACGGTCACGTTTGGCCCCTTTTGCGTGATTCGTTCCAAATGTAGTGTATTTTATGTGCTTCTACAGTACACTGTACAGTTTAAACGTTTTTACCACAAACAGCTTTCTCTCGCTAATACTCGGGATGACCATTAAAAAGATCATCCAGAGTATTAGCATTAACTTAGAAGATCAATCACGAGGAAGCAACTTCGAACGCAAGATCACATCAACTATTAAAGTTTTTTAAAACTATTAAAGAGGGCGAACGGCGCGCAAGCGTCTTTAAAACTTCGTAGCAAATCACCAAATTAGCTTAGAGGCTGAAACAGCCACATTTCATACCCAGCTGTCTTAAAATGCTAGTTTATTATTCCGTTATTCATCTAAAAGCTCATTATTCCTCAATGACAGATCACTCCTGGAAGTTTAAGGCGTTAAAAGCAGCCCGGATCACCACAACTATTAGCATTAGCTTGTAGACACAATTTCTTAAAAACAACAACAAAAGATCACCATTACCATGAGCTTTGAAGACTGAGAATCTCCACCTTAACCAGATAAACCACTGCACAAAACAAACAACTTTATTAAAAGATAAAAGTTAAAGGAACTACCAAAAGGACAGATTTTTCTAGCAGCACAGAAAACCATCAAAATTCTAACATTGTGCTTTATTGGATTAGCCACAAACTACTAATTGAAGATCTCGATTATTAGCATTAAGTTAGACTATTAGCCGTGGGCAAGTTTCTCAAAAGCGACATCACTTCAACTACTAAAAGTTATCTTACTGATCAAAGAAGCACCACTGTTAGCATTAGCTTGGAGAACAAATCGCCAGCTTTCTTAAAAGAACCATCAAACATCTCTGTGCAGCTGTGCAACAGATCAATGATCTTAACAGATGAAACATGACCACCACATTCTCAGATGACGACCACAGCTGTGATCTTTTTCCCACAATGCTTTGAGTAAAGTGACCTCACATGGCAGCAGATGAAGGATATGGGCTGGAAACCATGCGGATGCACCAGTTGCGAGGACATGTGGTCTGCTTCAGGCAGAAGAAGACCACAGGCGCCAGCTCCGGAAAAGGCACCACCAACGCGCTGAGGTCGTTGCTGACATCATCGCCTGGCCCCACCTCCTCAATGATGTCATCCCCTTGGACAGAGCCGTAGTCCTCACACAGCCCAGCTCCCATCTGACCCACGGCCAGGGGTCCGGGACCCTCCTCGGAGGTCATCGTGACGCCGTAGCAACCTGGAGGAGAAGAAAGTGATGTGAGGGATGCAGTTATAGAGATACAGATAGAGAACAGAATATAGAGAATAAATTACATTTAGGAAAATGCATCATTTATCAGTGGATATTACAGAAAGACCCGGTTTCATACAGATTCTGATCATGGGTTGTCATACACTCCGGCATTCACTCCAGTATTCCCTACACTGCAGTTTTCCATACAAAACAGTATTCCCTACACATCAATATTCCCTCCAGTATTCCACTCACTCCAGCATTCCCTCCAGTATTCCCTACACTCCAGTATTCCCTACACTCCAGTATTCCCTACACTCCAGTATTCCCTACACTCCAGTATTCCCTACACTCCAGCATTCCCTCCAGTATTCCCTACACTCCAGTATTCCCTACACTCCAGCATTCACTCCAGTATTCCCTACACATTTCAGTATTGTGTAAATGTGACCTTTTCCTGCAAATAAAACAATAAAATAATAAATTACACTCGCTGGTCATGTATTAAAAACTCACGTTATTGTTATTCGTTCATTTTTCCATTTCATAATTTCTAACCGTGTTCCTTTTACAGGCCCGGAACTAAATTTATCATCCAGTTATTATAAAACAAATCGTGCGTGTGTGTGTGTGTGTGTGTGTGTGTGTGTGTGTGTGTGTGTGTGTGTGTAGAATGTTTAAGGATGAAGATAAATGAGTCAGAGGAGGAAACTACAAAGCGTGGTACAAATGTAAACAATAAGTATAACGCTAAATACTCGGAATCTGTCCCGGACGGTGATGTCGGGATAACAGGAGGAAGCAGAAGCGTCTGCAGGGCCGACAGAGAGACACTAAACACTGCCAGCGAGCAGCCGGGTCACTTTTCACCACCATCACTCTGTAATTATTATTCAGTTCACTTAAAATAGATCTAAATCATCAGCTGGAAAACAAGTCAGTGTGTAGGAAAACCTGTATATCCGTCCGAGTAATGAGCTGCTCTGTGTGTGTGTGCGCGTGTGTGTGTGTGTGTGTGTGTGTGTGTGTGTGTGTGCTTATTTAGTGTGCAGTAACAGTCAGCATTACGTCAGATGTGTTAGAGAGGAGCTCCGGCTTGCTCCATCTCGCTTCGGCTCGCTCCTTGACATCTATTTGGTTTTCATGCAGTTCAGGACAAAAGCAGCTTTTGAATCCGTAACACACGGCACACGCATATCAGCAGACTGCACTACAATAACTCTCATTCAACACCTGAATAAAGAAAGCAGCAAAGCATGAGACGACCAGCAGGAAGTGCAGAGTCTAAACAAAACATGCACTGAGTCACACACCAACATGTATTAAATTCAATAATCACTTATTTATTCATCTTCAGTAAGCTCTGTACCCGGGTCAGGGTGGCAGTGGATCCGGAGTCTATCTGAACACTGACGCAGGAATAAATCCTGGATGGGATGTCGCACACATTCACATACCGACTGGGATGTTTTTGGGAAAACCTGGAAAACCCGGAGGAACCCCAGACAGACACAAACCTGAACTCCGGATCAAACCGACAACCATGCTAACAACAATGCTAGCAAAAGTTCCTCTTGTTCCATCTCGAAACCTGACGATCAAGTGATAGAATCTCAATATCGATTTAAACTAACTTTCATTAACACCGCAGTGCTCCAGTTCTCCAATCAGAAGGTGTTGATTAGTTTTCTATAACCGCAGCTCTGACAGTAGTGCAGCTGCAAAACACAGGTTTATATTAATGCGCTCGGTCGTTATTAATACGTTATCGTTTCTATAGTAACAGCTCACTGACAGGCACGTGTACAGCGCACGCTCCACTGATAATAAACCGATTATAAAAACTGTTGATATGGTGAAGTTTTCTGTAAAGAGATTGTAAGTTTATGGAAGGAGTCTCCAGTGTCGGCGCTTTGTAACAGTCAGAGGTAAAGCTGTAACTTTAAGTTCGTTGACATCTTCAGGACAGAGGAGTTTTACGCTTCTCTGTGGTTTCTTATTAATTTGAAGAGAGAGAATAAAGAGAGGCTGGTGAGGGAAATACTGTTTATAGCTGCTATAACGTAAGTGACAACAGGAACTGACTTGTTTCACCGACATTAAATGTGACTACAAACAGTGAAGACGGTGCAAAGTGTCAAAATATTTAATTGCTGGCAAGCTGCTGTAGTGTAAGAGGAATACGACACTTCAGTCTGCTTTGATGTGATTATTTTCCTATAACGGCATCCTGTGCCCCGTGTTATTGCTTACTTAATACATAATTAGTAGTTACGAACAAATCATTAATGATTCAGATATCAACAATTAGCAAATACCTATAAGCGTCACTTTATGCAGTGCCTCATGACTTAAATTGCTGTTCTGCCACTTATTAAAAGTCCATGCTTTATTAAATATAGAGTTAAACTATTGTAACAGTAAATAATGAGTGAATCTCAGTCATGACCAAAATGATTCACTGAGTCAAACACTGATCCTTTGAATTAGAGAGTCGCAAACCTCAGTAATCACCCAAACGATTCACTCATGACTCATGACTTAACATGTCGTTCTGCACTGATTAAAAGTCCTTCATCAGGAATGAATAAACGTGTTTGCTAAAGTGTCTACAGAGTCAATCACTTTAAAGAGAAAATCTATTGAATTTGTGATGACATCCGATCACACGAATGTTTTATAAACGCACCGACAGAGAGAGACGCCATCGAGTTCCTGAGCACGGTGAAAATAAATCTGTCTGATAAATGAATAAAGGAGATGTGACAGTGATGTGATGAGCTTCTCCTGCTGCAGGCTGGGGGAAAAATCGCGTGCGGGATAGAAAAACGCAGTGATCAGCAAGAGACGTGGCACGCTGAGGAGGACGTAATTAGGATTCATGTGCAGATAAAACAGAGTTTTATTGAGATTAATCATGAGAGAGAACGAGGAGACGGAAGAGAGGTTTACACACATCCGCTCTGAACGGCTGCTTTATTTACCACATGGTTTATTTAGTCATATCTTGTTTAATGAACATTACAATGAGCCTGCAGTTTGTCATTTTTGCAGATTTATAGAATTACTGTGATGTTAAGGTTGTATTATAATAATAATAATAATAATAATAATAATAATAATAATAATAACAACAACAACATCAACAACAACTGTCATCATCATAATAATAATAATAATAATAATAATGCACTTTAAAAATCTGTCTGGTGATACTGTATATATTGTCTAAGAATTAAAATGATGAATAAATAAATATTTAACACTGAAAAGGAGAAGGACATTTTAATCTGTAAACATTTTTATCATTTTACAGTCTGCTTACAACTTGTAATTAAATTGATTTTTTTTTAAAAACTAAAAAAAAAAAAATAGATATAAATGATAGCCATGAAATCTTTAAAAAAACATGACGTATGATTACGATACTGATATTATATATTTTATGAATTTAAGTTGTTGCCCTCATCCAGACGAGTTTACGATTTAAAAAGGTGAAAGATTTAAAAGCTAAAGTTCCGAGAAAAGAGAGAAAAGAGGAGAAATAATGTTTTATTGTCTGCATCTCCTCTGATTCTGACTTTCATTTGCTCTTTTTCATGATCACAGTTTTTTAAATGATTGCATCATCGTCTCCGTTTCCTGTTAAACCTTCTGTAACACTGAGAGTCTCTGTGAGAGTCGCTCTCTCGTCTTTTAACACCAGAACATATTAACACCTTTAATAGGATGGAGGAGACATGCATGCACACACACACACACACACACACACACACACACACACACACACACACACACACACACACACACATAAACACAGATGTGCTGATACAGTCAGAGGATGACATCACACTCGTGTTTGCAGGTCATTACGGTTATTAACTGGTGTTTTAAGGAGCGATTTGTCCGTTCCGTAGCTGCTTCAAAACATTCGTAACATCTATAAAAAGGAAATAAATTATTTAAGTTATCCGTTTCAGTCAAGCTGATTTGATTTGAGCCCAAATAATCCAAATTAATCAGACACAGAGAATAAAACAAACTCCTTTCACTTTGTTGTTTTTCTCTCAGAGCGAGGGTTTCAGAATAAAATGAAATCTTTCATTATTAAAAACTTGTGTCTATGGCAACAATAATTAAGAATTAAATGAGGAGTGTGTCTGTATTGATGGAAATGATTCACACACAATGAGTCAAACACTGATGTGTTAAATGAGAGAGAAGAGAATCCCAGTCCTGTCCACAATGATTCGGTGAGTCAAACTCTGATCCAATGGACAAGAAAAGAATCGATTCGCAGTCAAGACGGAAATGATTCGGTGAGTTAAACTCTGATCCAACGGACAAGAAAGAATCGATTCTCAGTCAAGATGGAAATGATTCGGTGAGTCAAACTCTGATCCAATGGACAAGAAAGAATCGATTCTCAGTCAAGACGGAAATGATTCGGTGAGTCAAACACTGATCCAAGGGACAAGAAAGAATCGATTCTCAGTCAAGACGGAAATGATTCGGTGAGTCAAACACTGATCCAAGGGACAAGAAAGAATCGATTCTCAGTCAAGACGGAAATGATTCGGTGAGTCAAACACTGATCCAAGGGACAAGAAAGAATCGATTCTCAGTCAAGACGGAAATGATTCGGTGAGTCAAACACTGATCCAGTGGACAAGAAAGAATCGATTCTCAGTCAAGACGGAAATGATTCGGTGAGTTAAACTCTGATCCAACAGACAAGAAAGAATCGATTCTCAGTCAAGATGGAAATGATTCGGTGAGTCAAACACTGATCCAAGGGACAAGAAAGAATCGATTCTCAGTCAAGATGGAAATGATTCGCTGAGTCAAACTCTGATCCAATGGACAAGAAAGAATCGATTCTCAGTCAAGATGGAAATGATTCGGTGAGTCAAACTCTGATCCAATGGACAAGAAAGAATCGATTCTCAGTCAAGACGGAAATGATTCGGTGAGTCAAACACTGATCCACTGAATGAGAGAGAAGTGAATCTCAGTCAAGACATATTAATCACATTATTATTATATATTTTTTATTATTATATTATATAATACAACCTAATTACAGCTTCAACTCTGCAAAAACAATAAAATCCTGCTCTTTTTAAATTCGTAAAGGAAATAAATTTCAGTCAAGCTCAGAAATCTGCTAATTTTCATTGAACCGTGTCTGCTTTATAAGTGCCCCATAATTGCAAAATCGTTAATTTTTACATCAGTTTTACCGCCTCAATACTGATTTTAAGCAGAAACCACATTTAAAGGCCGGCTGATTTCTGTGCACAGCTGAACTCCCGCTAGACCAAAAGAAATTCTCTTATTTCCGCTTCAGCACCATTAACGCCGGCTGTGAGATGACAGCGGACACTCTTGGAGGAAGCGAGATCAAATTCAGCAGCTGAGGATTTCACTTTGCGACAGCGGCTTTGACGTATTAACTCCTGCACGTGGCTCGTATCTCCACGTGTGATGATGGAAAGCTGTTTTCGGTATCGTCAAGGCTACAAATGAGACACCTGGTTCTCGGGATAACAATCTCTGTCCAGCTGACAGCGTGTAGACTGATGCTGCCCTCCCGAGAGACCCGTCGCCATGACGACACGGATGACTGACAGGCGGCTGGCGCCAGGGTCAGACTCGTCACTCTGAGCCAGAGATGTTATTTCACCCGGGGACTTTATCAGCCCTGTTTCACTCCAGCGGCCGAGCGAGACCGGTCTCACCCCGTGTGGGGAAAAGACGCTGGTTTGACATGTGTGTTTGTGTCCAATCCGATCTTTCTGTCTTGCACGCAGTCAGAAGGTGTTGATTAATTTTCCATAACAGCAGCTCTGACAGTAGTGCAGCTGGAATTCACAGGTTTATATTAACGCGCTCGTTCTAATACGTTATCGTTTCTATAGTAACGGCTCATTCACAGCGACGTGTACAGAGCACGCTCCACAGTTTGAACTCATTGGAAAATTGCTGTGGCAATTCAATATTTTTTACTATAACAGTAACATACATGGTGTTTATTATTCAAACGATAAGGCTGGCTGATGATGAGTGTTCCATGTTAATATCAACTCAACACCGAGCCTCAGTACGGGAAATGCGTGTCGAGTTTAGAGTAAAATTCAACTGCCGGAGAATTTCACCAGACAGTCGTTTAAAAAAGCTGGTGTGAGCTTCAGGAGTCAGAACACTGACACAAACAGGGTTCAAAGCTTCCTCAACTGACAGCAGCACAGAGGTCTGTTTTATTCAGAGAGAAGACGAGCGCTGAAGGGAGGAGACACCGTGGCAGCGTAATTTGCCGATAAGCATCACAACACAAAGATACACAAAGAGACGACACACACTCAGAGAGATGAGACGACACCAAAAGAGATGAAAGAGAGAGAGAGATGATGCTCAGAGAAACAACGTTCATAGAGAGAGCAAGACAACAGTGAGAGAGACGACACACAGACAGAGACGACACAAAAAGAGAGAACACAGGGGATGTTGCTTAGATAAACAACGCTCAGAGAGATACGACACGGAGAGAAACACAAGGAGAGACAACACAAGGGGAAATGACACGGAGAGAGAGATGACACGGAGAGACACGGAGAGAGACCTCACAAAGAGAGACGACACGCAATGAGATGACACAGAGAGAAAGACAACAGAGAGTGAGAGATGAGACAGAGCGAGACAACACACAAAGAGATGACAGAGAGAGAAACTACACCAAAAGAGATGACAGAGAGAGACAGCACTGAGAGAGACGACACAGAGAGAGACGACACAGAGGAGAGAGATGATAAATGAAGAGATTAGAGAGAGAAACTACACAAAAAGAGACAGTGAGAGACAACACAGAGAGAGATGATGATCAAAGAAACAACATTCATAGAGAGATGACACAGAGCAAGACAGCACCGAGAGAGACAGCACCGAGAGAGACAGTACCGAGAGAGATGACAAGGAATAAGACTCTCAGAGTGATGAGACTTAGAGAGACAACACCAAAGGAGATGACAGAGAGAGAGAAGATGCTCGAAGAAACAACACTCAGAGAGACAACACTCAGAGAGAAGACACAAACTCAGAGAGGCGACACAAACTCAGAGAGACGACACAAACTCAGAGAGACGACACTCAGAGAGACGACACTCAGACTACACTCAGAGAGAAGACACAAACTCAGAGAGACAACACTCAGAGAGACGACACTCAGACAACACTCAGAGAGAAGACAAACTCAGAGAGACAACACTCAGAGAGAAGAGACAACACTCAGAGAGACGACACTCAGAGAGACGACACTCAGACAACACTCAGAGAGACGACACTCAGAGAGACGACATGCGTTCAGAGACACGACACTCAGACAACACTCAGAGACGACACTTTGAGAGACGACACACTCAGAGAGACAACACACACTGAGAGAGAGAGGACATGCTTGGAGAGAGAGAGAGAGAGAGAGAGAGAGAGAGAGAACACGCAGTCAGAGAGAGAGGACACGCTTGGAGAGAGAGAGAGAGAGAGAGACACGACACACTCAGAGACGTCACACAGAAAGAGACAACAGTGAAGCTCTGAACATGTTCTTTCAGAGACAGAAGAGAAACGATGCTGCAGCTGTTTGTTCTGAGAAAAACTGAAACATTCATTTCCATCACCGCATCTAATACATTAGTGTTTCAGTCTCCTCCGTCTTCCTGCTGCATCTTTCCAGTGACCTGATTTGCATAAACATGCATAGAACAAGGCAGGACAGTGTGTACGTGTGTGTGTGTGTGTGTGTGTGTGTGTGTGTGTGTGTGTGTGTATCAGACAGCAGGGTCTCACGCTACCACCTGTCCTCATGTCCTGTTTCTCAACATCTCATCTTTCCCCCGCCAAACCTCTCGTCTTTTACCTCCATCTGACCTCACTTCCTGCCAGAATGCTAGCACTGCTAATAAATCACAGTAGATATAAGTTAGCATAATGCAAATGAAAGCACTAACATTTAATTTTAACTCTTTAAGAACTACATTAATGTTTATTTTCTTCTCATTTACGACCATAATTTTGAGCACTAGACCCTAAAGAAGCCACTCGATCAGCGTTCTCATCTTCTCGCTTTTATTTTCCACAAATTTATTTTTAAACCGTTTCGAATTTTCAGACCAAGCTCGGTTTGCTTTATGATGATTAAAGGTCGTTACCTGTGTGGTGAAAAATGTAAAGCGTGAGAGAGAACAGAAAGTCCAAAGACGACAGAACAGTGCAGGATCTTTATTAATGGAACGTTACAGAATAACCTTCTCAAAATCTGTCAACTATTTTACTAAATGTTCTGAACAATTTCGCTGTGCTTTAAGACGGTTCCTCGTCACGCCGTACGAGATCCTGTACAATAAAGTGTGTGTGAATTCTATAACAGAGTGTGTGATGGCGTGCGTCTCCGTGTCGGATTATACGATGAAGATCCTCTAACGATAGACCTGTGATTAAAGATCACCGCTACGTTCTGCTCACGTCATCAATCGGCGTGATCCTGAAATCAGCTCCAGCAGAAACACACACGTTCTTCACAGTGAGCTGGAGGTAACCAGGAGATTTTTCTGGTTCCTTTACGGTTCTCCATCGCCGCTACCGTATCTGTAGCCGTGCCCCGAGTCCGCCGGCGTCCTATTGGTGGATTTTAGACGAGCGCCTTTGATCACACGACACTAAATCCGTCATGTTCTGAGATCACCGATCTCACTCAATACCAAACAGTTCTTTTACAATGTGTGGTTTTTGATTCTGATGGCAAAATCATACAATGTAAAGCCAGATTTAAAAAAAAAAAAAAAAAAAACCTTAATGATTATTTGTAGAACCCTAAATGAAATGTTTTAGTAGAAAGTGGTACAATGTTAGGGAGGTAAGAAGCTTTATAAAATCCAAAGAACCAGTAAAGAACCCTGACGGTTCAGAAGGTGTGATGGGGTTAAACCTTCTTCAGCCCTCATTATTAGACAAAGTATTCGGTTAATCCAGCGCCTCATTGTCCGGATGTTTCTGTTCATCTCTCCTCTTTATCCCCGATGCTCCAAAACTGTCATTCTGTCTTTTCACTGCCTCTTTTCAGCCTTCCATCTCATCCCTTCCTCTCTCAGTGCTGTGTAAGCAGTTCTCATCCCTCCACTCTCTCGCTCTCTTCCTCCTCCACCACTGTGAAATTGGCTTTGAATATGGATTTAGAGAAGAAGCCACTCGCTCAGAAAAAGCACAGCCATAAACATTAAGAGCGGCGTCCAATAAAAAAAATAAAAAAAACACGCCAAGAATCAGATAGCGTCTTCCAAAAACTGCATATTTTTTTAACTGGCTTTGCATACACACACACACACACACACACACACACACACACACACACACACACACACACACACACACACACACACACACACAGTCAGTGTGTAGGGGAACTGCACTCAGGTACAAACATTAAATTGAATAATGAACACAACGAACACATTCTGCATTTATGACTCGTGGCACTAATGCACACAGGAGCATGACCGCTGCCAGAAAGAGAGGGAGAGAGCGATAAAAAGAGAGAGAGAGAGAGAGAGAGAGAGAGAGAGAGAGAGAGAGAGAGGAAAAGAAAATGAACAACAGAGAGAAAATGATAGCAAACAAAAGAGAATGAGAAAATGAGAGGAAGAGAAAGGGAGGGAAAAGAGAGAAAAAAAGAGGAGGAAAAGAGAGCAAGAGAGAGAGAGAGAGAGAGAGAGAGAGAGAGAGAGAGAGAGAAAGGGAGGGAGAAAGGGAGGGAGAAAAGAGAGATAAAGAGAGGGGGGCAGAAGGAATGTGTCTCATGTTGCTGCTCTGGAGAAGGAAAGAAAAACGACAATTCACTGGGTGCCATCACACACTGCTCCGTTCAGCTCCGCCGTACACACACACACACACACACACACACACACACACACACACACACTTTTACAGATTAAGTATTTATGCAGCACTTTAATTTTTACAAATCCTCCTCACACCTTGACTTTGAAACCATAAGGACAAAAAAAGACAGATGCACACAACAGCCAATCACATCACGGCCCAGAAAAATCAGCCAATTAGGAGTTTGTTGCCATAGCAACCGGCTGGTCCACTGGGCAGACTGGACCTGCACTGGGCTGCTGATGCTGAGTGTGAGACAGACACGCAGGATCATGTCCTAAACCATACCCTGTTCTCCTGTCACGCCTCAGAACAAAGTACAGGTCCTCACTGCCAAAACAAGGCCAAATCTAGAACCCTTAATGGTTCCTCTGGTTCTTCAGCCTGGCCCTCTGGAGAAACCCTTAAATAAATGATGTCGAGGCCTGCAACAGTGTGTCCTCTTATGAGACAGGGTTCCAAGCAGAGCCTTTTAGAAAGCCAGAGCCACTGAGGAACCCTGTCTGAGAACACCAATAGGTACACAACAAAAGGTTAAGTCTAGAACCCATAATGGTTCCTCTGGTGGAAATCCTGAGTCACCAGTTTTTTAAAACACAGTGTTAGAACAATGCACTCCAACACAGACTGTATATCTATAAACTCTTAGAACAAAAAGGTTCCTTTAGGGTTCTTTGAATGGTTAAGAGGTCTAGTTTTAGCAGGCTCTACTTAGATCTTTCCCTTTCTGAAAGGGATCCTAAACATGGAGCTCTAAAATGGGACAAAATGTAGAACCCGTTAAAGGGGTAGCTCAAGCTCTGAAGCTCAGTGGACCAATCCAGGATGGTTTATGTCGTAAAGCTCCTCTGTAACAGGAAGTAAAAGGTCCCTGGAAATAAAAGGGTTCTTCTGGAGTTCTTGAGAAAGTTTATGGGTTTCTGATGAGGTTCTCCAGTGGAACCTTGTGTCACCATGGATCAAATCAATTAGTTTATGAAATGATGAAATGACATGACTTCGTTCATTCATTCGCAGCACTGGTGTTTGGGAACAGTGAGCCATTTGGAATGCCGGAGACACGGGATCTGGAGAACGTTATGAAGGAACTGTGAATGTGTTTGTAATAATGAGTACTGCAGTGGATGATTTCATCTCATCAGGATGACTCTACCCAGAGAAAGCCAGTGAAGCGAAGACGCAGAAATCCGTGGGGAAATAACATCGGCATCGTGTCTTGATTTGGTTTAAAAGGATTGAACAGCGAGCAATTCCAAAAGAAAAGAAAAGAAAAAAATGGATCATAGAAGAAAAAAAAAAAGAAAAACATTGTTGTTTTTTGCATAATTTATTTTTGCATGAGGTGTTATCTTCACATACTGTGTATAAACTCCTGGGAAAAAGAAAGGGCCAAGTCCAAAATGGCAAAATATGAAGCGTTTAATGGTCTTAACAACAAATAATTGATCAGTTTTTCAGAATTAATTAGCTGGAATTAAACAGATGCGCTCCTGAGACCTCCTGTGGCACCATTTGTTCGTTTACGTTTGCTGCAGTGAACTGTTGGGGAAAAGCTAGAAACGGGGAAATTCACTTATACAGTCTGTACGTAAAGGTAAAAATCATGATAACGATTAAAATGTTTGATGTAAAATTCAAACTAACGCATCTGACAACGGTGTACAAAATTACAATGAAGTAAACATTAAATAAAAATAAATAAATCAATAAAAAGCTGTTCGCAGGTTTACACACAAGTCGTAAACATTTAAATAAATCAAAGGAAAACGCGTCCCATACTAACTTACTTTATCTATTTGTTTAATTCGTGCTCATTTACTGACCAGTGATTTGTTCTTAAGACCATTAAAAGCTTCATATTTTGCATTTTGGGCTTGAACCTTTTTTGTCCAGGAGTGTTGCCTTGTAGACTGTAACCGACGACCACGAAGAGGAAAGACGTAACGATGTTTATATAGTCGTTTTATTCATCGGTTGGATCCGATCCGCTAATCTGATTGGACGGGAGGTGTTCCGAGAGCGCCGATATGCACTATAACAGCACTGGGACGTGTCACTGTGTGCATCACTCCGCTTGTCTGTTTTCACTACATAAACGTCCATTTCTAGCAATAGTTCATTACACTGAAACCGTTACTACACTTACTACGGGCTGTCAATTAGTCTGGGCGTTACCATGGCAACACAGAACCCTCTATTCAGCTGTGGCTTCTTTGGGAACCATTTTCGTCGCTGGAGCAAAAAAAAAAAAATAAACAAAATACTCGGCCATACTGTGTCTGAAATGTCGGTCACTCCATATTAATTTCTTGTTTATAGACCTGTTGTATAAAAGTTAATACCACACTCGCAATCGTGCTGCTGTACTGAATACCAGCACTGCTGGGATTACCTGGGATTACCTGGGATTACCTTCGTCCTCATGACTACAGCCGAGCTGATATTCAGTACGACGGCACTTTTACTCGTGTGATATTGCTTCATTACAAATCACATGTCTAATATCCCTTCTAGAATCTGTGAAATGTTTCCAAAGTGAAATTTTCCGCACATCCCTAATAAACCTGCGTTAAAACTGGTGTATACTGTGTGTGTGTGTGTGTGTGTGTGTGTGTGTGTGTGTGTGTGTGTGTGTGATGATAGCCAAGTGAAACACACACTGGTAGATTTTATTTCACACGGAGTCAAGACGAGACGAGAGCACCGGCCGAGGGATGAGAGGAAGGGGGCGGGGCTTCCCGAAGGTCAGCTAATATCAAAACCTAAAGTTACAAATAGGTTGTAGATAAACGGCTTTGGGTGAGAAGAATCATTAAGATATGATGATGCAGGAAGCGCCTGAGAACGGACGTCGTATTAACGTCATGAACGTGTTTAATAGTGATTAGTCAGTAACGTAATAATTGTAACAGCTGTAACTGGTGTGGATTCGCTTTCTGTTTTTCGAAAAAGGTCCATTTGTTGATCTGTTGTCTTTGTTTCGGCGAGAACTCGGTGCTCAAGTTTACACACACACACACACACACACACACACACACACACACACACACACACGCACACACACACACACACACTATCTGTATATCTCTCTCTCCGTCTGTACTGCAGTGTGAGGGGGGAAAGAGAGCTGAGCTGTATTTGGCACTGCACTAGGACTCTCTGCTGTCCGGGCAATTAGGCTGCAAATGGAGGGCAAATAAATGAAGAGTCCTCTAATATCCTGCAGCTTCAGTCAGCAGAGTTTTAGTCTCTCTCTCACTTTGTATCTCTGCCCCTCTCCCCTTGTCTCTCTGTGTCTCTCTGTCTATCCATCTGTCTCACTGTCTGTGTCTCTCTTTTCTCCTCCATCACTCATGCGTCTATCTTCAGCGCTCATTAATCAGCAGCAGTGTGTAGCCATGCAGCAGGCATCTGTCTTTTCTTTTCACCCTCATGTGCTGCATCTGTGTGTGTGTGTGTGTGTGTGTGTGTGTGTGTGTGTGTGTTCTGCTGTGTTCCTCAGAATAACACACATTGGCATCCTTACTGTGACATGTGATGCTGCAGTTTCCTGCTAGAGCTTCCTCCTGCCTGCTCAGTGGTTTTATAAAAACGATAAACGATGCATGATTTCTCGTCTATTTCCTGCAACAGCTTCAACACGTTTAACACTTTAACTACGAGCTGAGTATCATCTGATCATAAACACGTTTAATTACTATAAGTCGAGTTGTCTGATTATAAACATATTGCTGGAAGGTTGCTGTGCTTCCATCAATTGTTCTCAGATGGAATTCAGATATTAAACCTTGTATGAAAAAAGCTTCTCATCACTTTACACTTCCTACTCCACTCCCTCTCTCCTGCTCCCTTCTTTCCATCATACGCTGAAAGGAAAAGATGAGGATAAATGAAGATGACTGAAGAGAAGATGGGAAAAGGATGAAGATCAAGAATGATCCGCCTCATCCCTCCCTTCCTTCCTGGCCCGTTCCTTCATTGCTGATCTTCTTCCAACGTGCTGCCCCATTCCATCCTGCTCCTTTCCCCCCAATTCTTCCTGATGATCTCATTTCCTCTTATGTATTTCTAAATATTCCCTTCCTTCCTGAACGTTTCTTCTCATATCTTACTTTCCATTCCTTCCATCATTCCTGATACATCCTTTCCTTCCTTTGCTCCCTTTTTGTCCTTCCTGAGATTCTCCTTCCTTCTTCCTCCCTGACATTCTCCTACCTTCCTTCCTTCTTCCTTCCTGACATTCTCCTACCTTCCTTCCTTCTTCCTTCCTGACATTCTCCTACCTTCCTTCCTTCTTCCTTCCTGAGATTCTCCTACCTTCCTTCCTTCTTCCTTCCTGACATTCTCTTTCCTTCCTTCTTCCTGACATTCTCCTACCTTCCTTCCTTCTTCCTTCCTGACATTCTCCTACCTTTCTTCTTCCTTCCTGACATTATCCTACCTTCCTTCCTTCTTCCTTCCTGACATTCTCCTACCTTCCTTCCTTCTTCCTTCCTGACATTCTCTTTCCTTCCTTCTTCCTGACATTCTCCTACCTTCCTTCCTTCTTCCTTCCTGACATTCTCCTACCTTTCTTCTTCCTTCCTGACATTCTCCTACCTTCCTTCTTTCTTCCTTCCTGACATTCTCCTACCTTCCTTCTTTCTTCCTTCCTGACATTCTCCTTCCTTCCTTCCTGACATTCTCCTTCCTCCCTTCCTTCTTCCTCTCTCCTTCTCACCTAATCTTTCATTTCCTCTTTGCTCCTTTCCTTCCACCCTACTACGTTTATTTCCCCGTTAATCCTTTCTTCCCATGCTGCTCCTTCCCTTCTTTCCTTCCTGTTTCTTTTTTCCCCTTCCTCACCATTTCCTTCACTCCTGTCCTTTATTTCCTCCCTGTTAATTTCTTTCCCTCCCAGTTTTTCCTCTTCACATCCCTGCAGTTCAGCAGATGTCTCCATCAGCGCCCAGGAGCCGAGCGGTGCGCCTGAAGGTCAGACGGAGGAGAGAGGATTGTTGAACATGACCGCTCAAGCTCTCATGGATGCAAACAGATCTGACGAGGACTCGGGAGGCTTGGATTCAAAAGCGAGCACTAGGTCAAGGACAGGAAGTGCTGCAGAAAGGCAGATGATCAAAAAGCAGCAGGTGAAGAGAAGAGAGAAAATTAAATAAGCTCTGCAAGTTTAGAGCGTTTATTCAGAAGTGAGCGACACAGCGGTACCTCACACTTAAACATTTACAAACACACACACACACACACACACACACACACACACACACACACACACACACACAGATCAGTAGACATTTACACTGTTCTATGAGCATGACATGCATTGATTTCTGTTGTCAATAGCAGGAGAGACGGATTGGTAGTGATTGGAGGAGATGTTCAGATGATGTGATGGGGAAAAGAATATAAGTCCCAGGAGACGTCATAAATTCTCAATAGTACACATTTAAATTATTTACATCTTCAGTGACAATCAAACCCGTTTGTCTGTAAATGAAACCAATCGGAGGATGGCGGCTTTGTGATCTCAAGGATTCACAAAATAAGAAAAATAAAGAAAATAAAGACGGAATGGATTTAATCATCTGCTGTATCTGATATTCAGTCGTGTTTCATGCATCGAGCGTCAGTCTGCGTCAGAGTTTAGCCTCCAATCTAAATCCTCTGATTCACGTCAAACCCAAATCGCTCAAATCCTCCGTGTCATTTTTAGGTTTTATTGGTCTATTAAGCTGAGAAATGAAAGATCTCGATGTTCTCCTGCGTAGTCCAGCGCCCCCACAGACACGTCCAACCCCAACATAGAGTCTCTTCACACCAAAAATAGAAAACCATTGTTCACTCTCTCTCTCACACACACACACCAGGTTAAATGTCACTGCACACACACACACACACACACACACACACACACACACAGCCAGAGGCACCGACAAGACACAAAGCAAACTGAAACCTGTATCTTCATCATGTGCATTACACAAGCACCCATAAACATGCATCGAAACTGGCAGGTGATGAAAAACGCATGTGGGTGAATCGGGACACGTTACAGAGCCGTCACGATGAATTTCACCCCTCAAACACTGTTCAAGTGTTCATAATATTTATTTATGCAGATTTTTTAAATCTATTTGACAGTTTACGAGCTCTTTATTCACTCAAAGCTTCCATCTAGCGCCTTAAATGGTTTTCTAGACGTTCTGAAAACGTTTTAATTCGTCATTTGTTACGATGAACATCAACATCATCTTTCTTCTTCTTCTTCTTAAGAGTGTACGTTTAGTAACTGAATGTGAGTGAACTGAATGTTCATGTCACGTGGCCACCATCAGATCATATTTCCATCTATAGGGGTTTTACAGTAACTTTAATATTAACTTCAGAAGAGAGAGAAAGGAGACACTTGTGAGAGAATGACTTTCTGTTATTCTGTAAATAGATGTGACTTTAAACGGACAAAAAACACGATGTGTCATTCTTTAACGAGTGCTGTGGTATAAGAGGAATAAACACACCTGGAGACGTGCTGTTATAGGAAAATAATCAACATCAGGGTGCAACAGTAACTCAGCTTCATCACACAACCCTGCCGTTGATTGTTTTCCTACAACACCACGCTCCCAAGTGATTTATTCCTCACTTAATATTCACACACGTTAAAATCCTAAAGAATGCAGAGAGTAGCAGCCGCTTTCAAAACCATTCATTAACGCTGAGGTGGAATAATACACCACTTTCATCCAACTTTTACTTATTCTGTTCTCTCACACACACACACACACACACACACACACACACACACACACACACACACACACACACACACACGCTGATAAATATTCCAGTTTGGGTTCAGTGTGTGTTTAAATGAAAGCTCGGTCGTATTTGCAGGCCAGATGTAGAACGCGGAAAGTTTCATCAAAGCGCAGAAAGTTTTAGCGAATCGTAAACACGTTCGTTTGATCACTTTTTCGTCCAGCGTGAGACTCGTGAAGCTCTTCGTATGATAATGAGACTCCAAGAAAACCTTTTGGAAAAGTCGGCGTGCTATTTACAGCATCAGAGACACGGCAGTGCGTCAACCAGCTGAAATAACACCGTGCACTCAGAACACGGCCCCCTGTGGCCTGTTTTACCCTGCTCGCCCCCCCACACTACACCACCCAAACCCCACCTGCCTCCCTGTGCCCCCCCACTCACCCCTCCTTCTCTCTTCTGATCTACATTCTCCTCTCCATATCTTTTTATCCAGAGAGCAGTCTCTCAGTTCCAATAGAGACCTGCACAATCTTTCTCTCTGTCTCTCTCTCTCTCTCACACACACACACACACACACACACACACACACACACACACACACACACTTTTTCCCCTGAGACAAATCTACTCAGACGTCCTTCTGTTGCTCCATTCACAGTAATAAACGATTCCACGGCCTCTAGGTAAAGCCCCAGGCTCATACATTACCGTGTCTATAGTGATACTATGGAGTGCAAAAGTTTGTGCACCCTTAGGCCAGGTTGACAAAAAAAAATGCCACTTATATACCATAAAACAGTATCGTGTGTTCAGTTTTACAGTTCCTTCATTATCACAAGTGTGAAAAATGGTCAAATAGTAAAATAACCCAACACACATCCTTCTTAAATAAGTTCAGATAAATTTAAAACAGAAGCATATTTCCCCTTTTTCAAAAATTAAGAGGAGGTACTGTATGGAACTGCAGAAATGTTTTACAAACGTATATATAGCCGTAGGTATATTCGGTGGTTCCCGAGCGGTGCAACAGAAAAGTGATCGCTCTATTGTCAGGAGATCGCGAGCTCGGATTCTGACGATGCCACAGCCACCCGTGTCCTGGAGTAAAAGAGCAAAACTGTCTGTGCTCTCTGAGTGGGAGGGGCATGCTCTCTCTCACCTGTCAATCACAGAGACACCAGGAACTCAATTTGTTTTTGTTTTTTTAAATTGACTATTTAAAGCTTCTTTCCTCATGTCTCTCAGGGAAATGTTCCTCACCACCGTCACCTCTGGCTCGGACATTAGGGATCTAAATCTATATCCTGTATTTTCTGTAAAGCTGCTTTGTGGTGATGTCTATTGTTAAAGGTGCTATATAAATAAAATTCAATCTAACTGACTTTAATTGAAATGTCTACCGATATATTTCACACCATTATGTGTTCCAAGTATGACTTTCCCGCTCATTCCTACTCCTTAAATAATCTCCATTGTGAATAATCCCAAATCTCTCTCTTTCCCCCCCTTCATCCCTTCCCTGCTTTTTACCTCCTGCCTCTTCCATTTTACCCAAAATGCCTTTCATGGGAACTAATGAGAGTTTATTCTTCCAAATGAAGCAGAGCGCAGAGGCAGAGCAGCTTTGAGCTCACACTGGTGGTATTAACACTCAGTCTCCTGACTACAGCATGACTCACTCTCTCTCTCTCTCTCTCTCTCTCTCTCTCTCTCTCTCCCCCACCCCATTTTCTTTTTAATAATAAGCAAACGACTGCAGGCCGGGAAAATATAAATGAGAGCAGAATTAAGATAAAAATAGCCATGCCTACATTCACGCCTCAAATTTGACACGCCTCAAATTGTATTTTCCTTATATTCAACCCGAAACCTGATTTCAGTCTTGAGGTCGTCATGGCTCAGTGATCACGCCGACACTCAGACGACAAACCGAATCCGATGTCTTGTATCCCGGTCCCTAATGGTTTAGGCCGCGTTGTGCTTTACCCTTTCCTCCATTTGCAATCGCAAATTTTTCGTTTTTTTCTGGCAGCTCTCATCTGTAAATCGGCTGCAGGAGTGTGCGTCTACGAAAGCCACTTAGCAGAACAAACAAATGTCAAATTGTGACTGATCATCTGGCAAGCGCTCGGTAATAACTAGCGCTAACAGATGCCATGGTCAAATGACTATTGATGAGGGTGTGAGAGGCGGCGGAAAGTGCTGGAATGTGGCTAAAGGACGTTTAGTACATTGTTCATAAATGGCAGGAATGAGAGGAATAATCACAACGGCAGAGTGAGTCCAAAAAAATAAATAAAAGAGGTGACAATACCAAAGCTAACTTAATGACAGTTTTAGGACAATACATTACGATGACTGAGAAGCCAACGTTCAACAGTGACGCTAAATTATAGGTGAATGTACAGTAAACGTCACTATTACACGCAGTAACGTGTTGCGATTTACCCTGATTTAAGGGTGCCAAAATTAAGTAGCACTCATGATGTTTACAGTGATGTCACACCAAATGACGACCTCTGATGGGTGACGAATGGAATGGAAACTCAACATAATGCGTTAATGAGGTGTGGAGACTCCAGAACAGCTTCAGTGCTCCTGTACAGTGTGTTACGCAGTTTAAGACTCAATAAAACAGTATTTTTTTAAATAATCTTCAGGATTTGTGTTCGTATTTGATAATGCGATGCTGGCAGCAGCTGGGTTCAGACTGGCTTCATCACAGTCACTCGCTTTATTGATTAAAAATACATAAAAATATATTTTATAAATCTAACCCTACATCACTGCATCATCCTGCACCATTCTGCTGTGTCCCCTGCTCAGAAATGATCAGATAGTAATCCATCCTGAGTTGAGATCAGACGTTTTTAAAAACGAACCCATAATTCACAGAGGATGTTCTTCCCCCGTGTTTAATCTCAGAACGTTCCTTATGTGAAGTATAGTTCAGTAAAGAACCCCATTTCCTCAGGACACATATAGGGAGTAGAGAAAGAGTCAATTTTACATTCGGCCTCACAAGATTGCTTCTCAGCGTCTCTCTGTGGTTCACTCAGTGGAGGTTAAAGCACTGAGGGGATCTACACTGCGAAATGTGCTGTTAATGCGATATAAAATTTTATTCAAAGTAGATTATTTTCATATAACAGTAAGTGTTTTATTCCTCTTATACCACAGAGATTGGCTAGTTAACTAAGAATGAAATGTCATACAGTGAAACGAGTCAGTTCCTGTTGTCACTTACGTTACAGCAGCTATAAACAGTCATTCCCTCACCAGCCTCTCTTTATTCTCTCTCTTTAATAAGAAACCGCAAAGAAGCGTAAACTCCTCTGTCCTGAAGATGTCATAAAACTTTCAGCTTTACCTCTGACTGTTACAAAGCGCCGACACTGGAGACTCCTTCCATACATGTTCAATAAACATCTCCTTATAGTGAAGAAAACTTCACATCGACTTTTAAAGATCTGTTCATTATCAGTGGAGCGTCCGCTGTACACGTCCCCCTGAATGAGCGGTTACTATAGAAACGATAACGTATTATTTAATATAAACCTGCGCTACTGTCAGAGCTGCCGTTATAGAAAATTAATCGATACCTTCTGACCAATCACAATCCAGAACTCAACAGCACTGAGGGATAAGTAAGTTAACGTCAATGGTGTGTGACAGATTCAGTTATTTTACAGCCTGTTTATAATTTTTTAGCAGCTGTAGTTGCACGGTGTTGACTATAGGGGGTGCTCTAACATCCTAAACATTCTGCGTCCCTGTAAACTGTAGCCTTATGGTACTTTTAGAGATATTTCCTCGCAGGTTTGAGTCAGATGTCAGTCTCAGATTCACGTTTCCATTCAGAGAATTGGATTCTCGCTAATAGCCGGAACGCTTCTCTCTTTGAAGCTCTGTGAAATGATTCATTTGTCTTTTTTCAAAGCGTGTTTTACTTTAATATTCAGTTGATCTTGAAACAGGTGCTGGTTTTTTCACACATGAATCCATTCAGATTTTAAGCTTTGAAGTGGGATTGATCTAACCTCTCTGATCTCTCGCTCCGGCTCTCTCGCACAGCCATTGTGCAAAAAAAAAAAAAAAAAAAGGCTTCAAATGCCAAAGAAAATCCCCATAATATGTGCAGGCCTTTTAGGGAAAGATGAACGAGTGGAACAGAAGCAGCTTTAGGTGTCAGTTCAACTTGATTAAACAGGAAGTCAGATGTTCATGTCGTTGGTTGATCCTTCAGCATCTTTTCAGGTGTTTTTGTCCAACAGAAGCTGTAACACAACATGATGGACATGGACACCCCTGCTTTGGAGTCAATGGTACATTCCAGACACCCACACAGAGTTAAAGCCCTCCAGTGGGACTGGCCTGGTGCAGGGGGGTGGGGTAGGTGTGGATGTGGGTCTCGTCGGCTGCTGGGTAAATATTGATGCAGAGGTTTGACGTGGGAGAAGAACAGCGGTGGAAACGGGGATGAGAAATTTAATTCTTCAGATACAAATTCACGACGAGGCGCATGCTTTAGCTCAAACGCTAATACGATAAAGTGAAATGCTGAGAGATAGAACTGAGAACTGGTTTGTGGAAGAGAACCGGAAAGAGGATGTGGATCGTTCCTTTGTGTTTGTGTTTCTCCTCCCTAGAGAACTTCAGCAGCTAAAATAGCAACTCTCGCTGTGGTCTATTTAACTGCGAGAGCCCTGAGGTGACGGCAGATTCAATCGTTTCTCTAATCACTTGTGGTGATTGACGCAAGGAACAGCGCATTGCAGGCGTCTCCTCACATAAACACACACACACACACACACACACACACACACACACACACACACACACACAGAGAGAGAGAGAGAGAGAGAGAGAGAGAGAGAGAGAGAGAGAGAGAGAGAGAGGGCTTCACTTCTGATGGGTAGAGGGCTTCAGCACCACGGACAGCAACAAGGACGTACATGACAAAAGCATATATAAAATAAAAAGCTGTAATGTTTGAGGAGTAAAAGATCAACACAAACATTTTTAAGAAATTTTAAGTTTTGGAAATTTTTGAAATATTTTTACGTTTCCATCACACCGGAGCAGATTTACAGCTGCACTTATTCACCTTAAAATGTCCCAAAACTGCCATTACTGAATAAAAACTGTTATTTGTTTATTCTCTTTCTCTCCATCTCTCGCTCTCTCTTTCTCTCTGTCTGTCTCCATTTCTTTCTCCACCTCTCTCTCTCTCATACGTACATCCGTCTCTCTCTCAGTCACTGTGTCTGTCTCATTCTCTCTTGCTCTCAGCATCTCTCTCTCTCACTCTCTCTCTCTCTCTCACTCTCTCTTACACACACACCTCTCTCTCCATCACTGTCTCTCTCATTCTCTCCCGCTTGGTCTCTCTCTCTCTCTCTATCGCTCTCTGTAGCTCTCTCTCTCTCTCTCTCACACACACACACACACACACACACACACCTGTCTCTCTCTGTCACTGTGTCTCTCAGTCTCTCTCGTCTCTGTCTTTTTATTTCTCACGTCCTCTTTGTTTCTCTCTCTCTCTTCGTTTGTCTCTCACACTCTCAGTCTGTCCAGATCTCTCTTCTGTCTTTCTCTCCATCTCTCTCTCTCTCTTTGTGTCTTTTGCTCTCTCGCTCTCTCCTTCTCTGGGGCTCCTTAAAAGCACAACTGAGGTATCAGAATTAGAAGATGAAGGCGATTAGTAAGTGATGAGTTTGGGGTTATTTATATGAATATTCATTAATTATAATCAGAACATTCAGTATTATTAAACTGCCCCTGGACTGGTTTTTGTTTTCTCTGTATTTTATTTGATTACAGTTTCCATAACCGCTCAGTAATTTGTTTGGTCTGAATGTAATCAAACTTAATGAAAATAATCCTCCAGATCTCTACAGTATACTGTACATTTCAATAAAACTATTACTTATGATGCTACATGGCTTCTTTGGACAGTTCTATGCTTCCTGAAGAGGTTCTGCGCCGAACCCCGCCCCTTTCTTTCAAATCCACACACAAACAACATGAACATAAACATAAATTACTTTAGACTCTAAGTAAGATATTAAGAACTTTTTGGAAAATGTTTCGGCAGTGTGTCTGACCGTTTAAAACAGGGGTGTCCGAGTTTGTGGGTGCAAGTTTTCATTCCAACCAAGCAGAAGCCCCACCTGAGTCTCCTGAAAGCCAAACTCAACTGATTAAACAGCTGGAATCAGGTGTGGCTCCTGCTTGATTGGAATAAAATCCTGCACCCACACCGGCCCTCTGAGGATAAGATTGGACACCCAGTTTTAAATGAACAGTTCATGTGTGCTAGCTTAAATCTGTAAAACACTCTAGCATTAAATTATATATATATTTATTAGTGGTAGAAAATCTTGGCTAAAGTAGTCTTAAACATTTAAAATATCATATATAAACTGATATATAAACATCACTCCATTTAACAGACTTCCTGTAATTAACACTACACCACTCGAGCTTGAACACATGTTAATGAACGACGGCATCAATTCTGAGAAAAAACCTGTTCAACATTTTATAGTAAAACAAGCGAGAGGTCAAAACAATGCAGTTCCACTGGGGAACGTTTTAGATCTAATCCAATATAATCGCGTCTCTCTCCTGCATTCATTAAGCAGCTCTCTCTGCCATCGACCAGCACACACAGCATCTGAGGATAATTAGATTAAAGACAGGGAGACGGGAGTGAAGGAGTGCAGCGGCGATGGAGGAAGAAGACCACAGGCCAATCCAATGCGAGAAGCATTAAGGAAGCAAAGTGAGAGTCCTTTATATTCATCACAGTCGCCTCGGGGAGAAAGGGAGAGCGTATTTTTGGGGGTTTTTTTTGTGATGAGGAGAGACGGAGAACACAAATATATGCAAAAATTTAACCATTTATCGTCTCCAGGTTTTTCTAATTGACTCTCGAAGAAGGAGCATGAAATTAAATCCATAATTAAATTAGAAATGCATAGAGTCCGGTCACTTCACAGAGCGCAATCAACAAGCGTCGACCTGTTGGGTGACGAAAATGCCAAAACTCCGGAGGAGAAGGAGAGGAAGAAAGGAGGACGAGACGTTTTCTCCCCTCCATGGCCCATTAATGGGGTGAAATTAAAGAGGGAGATCTAATTAACCCACGATGAGTAGAATTACAACCACCGATCAATGCAGTGAGCCGAGACAGGCAGAGAACTCTCAGATCCTCACTGGAAGTCTCCATAAAAACGACATCCTCGACTCCCAGCCATTTTTTAGCTGCCATTCTGTACATTACCACCAGAGCACTCTGTAACACATGTCAAACATGACAGAACGTTACTTAATCAGTTAGTAATGGCGAGGTGTAATAGGCTTTAGAGTAAAGCAAGGGAAGATTGTTAGACTGTAATTATAATCCATTATAAGCCCTGAATAGCAGCTCGTGGGAAATTAGCATATTTCTCTCGTCATTATGGTATCAAGGTGCTGAAAATTACTTTTCTAATCACAGCATGTGTTTACAGCCACTGTTATGAATCTCAGCTTACATTCACCATATATGTAATCAAATTTAAACACATGAGACAAGTGTTACCATAGCGACAAGAATCACATACAAATAGTTAACATTAAACAGCAAATCATCAGCCTCAGCAAAACATCCTCCATGAGATGCTCAACCAAGAAAATGTACACCCCGAGTATGAGGAAAGTAGATACAGTGCTGTGAAAAAGTATTTTCTGTTCTTCATAATAAATCATTTTAGATCTTCAAATGAAATACAACATAAAACAAAGGCAACCTGAGTAAACACACAATACAGTTTTTATTTATTCACTTATTTTATTGAAGCAAAAAAAAGTTGTCCAACACCTGTCACCCATGTGAAAAACTAATTGCTCTTAAACTTAAAATATGGTTGTGCCTCCTTTAGCAGCAATAACTGCAACCAAACGCTTCCGATAACTGGAGATCAGACTTTCACTTACTTCTAGGACTAGGACTTTCTCCCATGCTTTGGATCGTTGTCTTGCTGCATAATCCAGTTGCGCTTGAGTTTCAACGTACGGACTGAAGACCTGAGATTCTCCTTTAGGATTTTCTGGTAGAGAGCAGAATTCATGTTTCCCTCAATTACTGTAAATTGCCCAGGCCCTGAAGCAGCAAAGCATCCCCACACCAATACACTTCCACCACCATGCTTGATGTTCTTTTTGTGGAATTCTGTGTTTGGTTTACGCCAGATGTAACGGGACACCTGTCTTTCAAACAGTTCCACTTTCAACTCATCAGTCCACAGAACATTCTCCCAAAAGGTTTGAGGATCATCAAGGTGTGTTTTGGCAAAATTCAGACGAGCCTTAATGTTCTTCTGGGTTAGCAGTGGTTTTCACCTCACCACTCTTCCATGGATGCCATTTTAGCCCAGTGTCTTTCTGATAGTGGGGTCATGAACAGTGACCTTTATTGATGCAAGAGAGGCCTGTAGGTCCTTTGATGTTGTCCTTGGCTCTTTTGTGACTTCCTGGATGAGTCGGAGGAATTTTGGAAGGTCGGCCACTTCTGGGAAGGTTCACTACTGTGCCGAGCTTTTCCATTTGGAGATAACGGCTCTCACTGTGGTCTTTTGGAGTCCCAGAGCCTTTGATATAGCTTTGTAACCCTTCCCAGACTGATGTATTTCAATCACCTTCTTCATCATCATTTCTGGAATTTCTTTCAACTTTGGCATAGTGTGTTACTGGGTAAGAGCTTTTAACCGACTTCATCTTGTTGAAAAAGTTCTATTTAAGTGTTGATGTGATTGAACAGGGTTTGCAGTAATCAGGCCTGGTTGTGTCTAGTCCAGCTGAACCCCATTATGAAAGCAGGTTCATAGATTTGGGGAATTAGTAACTCCGGGGGCAAATACATTTTCACACAGGCCCAATTGGTATTGGATAACATTTTTGCTTCAATAAATAACATCATCATTTAAAAACTATATTGTGTGTTTACTCAGGTTGCCTTTGTTTTATCTTAGATTTTGTTTCAATTTCTGAAACTATTTAGTATGAGATGCACACAAAAACAGAAGAAATCAGTAGAAATCATACTTTTTCACAGCACTGTAAGTATTATCATGTTCATATCACATCACTATGTGTTCAATAATAATATTATTATTATTATTATTATTATTAATAACAACTATAACAGGGAAGTCTGTGAAACTGTATTTAAACAGTTAGCGCACACTCCCAGACACCAACACTGCGTCTGCTCTCGTTTACAAGAGTCTGCGATGTTCAACAATTAAATTTGTCCACTTTAGAGCAGCGCACTATCGAGCAGAACTCCGTCGTTAGGCTGAGTCGCAATGCCCAATTTAGTGCTGCCCAAATCAATTTACAAGCCAAAATGAACACAATCAGGAGCAATTCAGTTATTTTTCCTCCACAGGCTGGAACGTCTCTCGGCTCGGCGGTGATGGAGATGCTCAGCGGATCTCTCGTGCTCGCTGTGAGGACATCGTTATCCTCGATCATCACCTGAGGCTGCTCTGCATGCACAGGCAAAGACGCCCAGAGCAAACAGCTGGCAGCCATGATGAATATTTCACATTCAATGGTAGGTAAGCTGATCAGTTAGGAGTGGTTACAGGCGACGGGGGGCGATGTAAAGATCACAAGACCTGCAGCAGGAGTGAGGTCGAGGATCCACAACTGTCAGGAGAGACCATGACAACATGGAGGATGTGGAACGATTTAATTGATGCTAGTGTCGATATCCTAAAGTAAACTGCAGTCTTTCACTCCAGTCTCTCTCTCATCCATATTCACAGTCATCAGTGCAAGTCCACAAGTTACATCAATATTAATGTGAGGAAAGTTCAGGTTATGCAGCTGCTTAAGTAAAAGTTTTGGATTATTAAAATTACCCGAGTGTCGTCCAAGCATCTGAGGTTGCCAGATTTTTCTTGAGTAGAAAGTTTAGAGTCTTTCAGCAACATTGCGATCGTCAACTTTAAGATGAAGCACTGAAACAAATCTAATAGGAGTCCAGTATGTCACCAATATATTGCTGTAGGAATAGTACTAGTTTTAAATTTGGATTAATTCAACAAAATGGTTTCCACACTCATTATTCAGCAGCACATGAAATAGCACTTGATCCAGCACTTCCTGTTATTTTACATTTGATTGTTTTATATCGGTTCATAACAGTTACTCATGTGCACAAATTAATGAAGTCACAAGACACTAAATCAAGATCAGAAAATTGTTGTGTGTGTGGGATGTAGGCGTTTTTTTCAAACTTTTAATTCACTATTTTTATTTGCTGAATTAATAAAAATAAAAAAACACCAATGTTTGTGCTTATTTGATGCGATCTGCTGTTCAACGTGCTCATGGTGCGAAGGATAATCTGACCGAGCGCTCATCTGCTACACTTACAGAGAAACTTTACCTTCATTCATCACTTCATCCATAAAATATTCATTGGCAAAAATCTGTGGAAGAGCCACATATGGGTGTGGTGTTCAGGTGTCCACAAACTTTTGGCCATATAGTGAACGTTTCCTCCGATTTAAAGGGATGATAATTAATTAATTAACAGTGTTATATTTAGGTATTTAATTTTTTTAGTCCTCGAATGACGTTCCGTACTGTGTGTAAGTGTATTTACAAACAAAACTAATTTCAATTTGACTTACTGTGGTTACATCAAACTGTCAGACAGTGGGAGACACGCCTCTCTTTTAGACAAACTCCTCCCCCATGTGCGTAACTCTCACATAACTTCTGAATAGTGTTTAAGTCAGTAGTTACGTCTGAGCTCTGAATACTGATGTGTGTAATTTCGGTATTAAATCCCCTCTGCATGAGCCCAGAGTAAATGGTTTTTCTGTTCTTGTCTGAGCACAGGGAGTTTATATTCTTATCTGTGATAATTACACACACACACACACACACACACACACACACACACACACGCACAGAGATTAGCATTTGTAATAGTTTTCTAGTCTGGCCTTTAAACTCATAACAAAATGCAGACAGAGAGCTGACTGTTCATGGCAAGAAGTGGATACAATTATTTACAACACTCAGGGCTCCTCTAGAACCTGTTCGGGTGGCTCATTGGTCAAGGTTCTGCTATAGAACCTGTTCGGGTGGCTCAATAGTCAAGGTTCTGCCATGGAACCTGTTAAGGGTGACTCTGTAGCCAAGGTTCTGCTATAGAACCTGTTTGGGATGGTTCAGTAGTCAAGGTTCTGGTCTAGAATTGGTACAGGGTGGCTCAGTGGTCAAGGTTCTACTGTAGAACCTGTTTGGGGTGGCTCAGTAGTCAAGGTTCTGGTCTAGAATTGGTACAGGGTGGCTCAGTGGTCAAGGTTCTACTGTAGAACCTGTTTGGGGTGGCTCAGTAGTCAAGGTTCTGGTCTAGAATTGGTACAGGGTGGCTCAGTGGTCAAGGTTCTACTGTAGAACCTGTTTGGGGTGGCTCAGTAGTCAAGGTTCTGGTCTAGAATTGGTACAGGGTGGCTCAGTGGTCAAGGTTCTACTGTAGAACCTGTTTGGGGTGGCTCAGTAGTCAAGGTTCTGCAACAGAACTGGTACAGGGTGGTTCAGTGATCAAGGTTCTGCAATAGAACCAGTACAGAGTGGCTCAGTCGTCAAGTCTCAAGTGCTATAGTGAGTGGAGGGTTCTGAGTCTACCTTTAACAGCAAAGCTATACACATTTAGAAAAAAAAAGGTCCTCAATAGTTGGTTCTAACATTTTAAAGATGTTTTAGTTGGAACCTTTTTCTGAAAGGAAACCCCTCTGTTGTAGGGTTCTGTCCTACATTATGGTATTGTAATTGCATCTGAATGCCTTTTTCAAGGGTTCTTTGGGTCGACTCAGTTGATCTGGTTGCCCAAGGGACAAACCAATTGACTTAAGGGTTCTAGATCTGAACTGTTTTCTAAGGGTATATGAAATAGTGCAGGGGGGCACACTGGACAGGTTTCGTCTAGCACCGTGGTGTCTCTCTCTGGGAAACCCTTAAAGGAACCATGTGAGGAATTTTCCTTTTCAGACAGGGTTCCAAGCAGAACCCGATTAGGAAGCTACAGATCCCTATAAAGAAGCATCTTAAGCTTGCTAAAGAACCGTTTTAGCCATAGTTCCATCTAGAACCAACAAAAATGGTTAAAGATCCATCAATAAGAAGGGCCATATATATATTTTCCACTGGGATTCATGTTCTCAGCTTGTCTCACTGCTTAAATGTTCTAAGTAGAGCCTTACAACTGAGTGTTTTCTTACCAGAGAGGGTTCCAAGTAGAACCTCTTTGGGAAGCTAAGACCCTTAAGTGGGTTCCCTTTCACTCCTGTCTAAAACTGAAACTTATTCAAATAAAATCAAAGCTCACACTCTTACACTTAAGGTTCTTAAGGTTCCATCTAACTTGATAAAAAGGTCCTATGTAGAACCCTACAACTCAACTCTGAAGGTGAACTGTGTGTACGTGTGTGTGTGTGTGTGTGTGTGTGTGTGTGTGTGTGTAATAACAGACAGCAGCCACGGGACTCGTTTCTGTCATTATGTGGAACCTCACTCAGGGGAATTTAAGCTCTGATGTGAGGTGAAACCTGACAGCTCTGAAATTCCTCACTAGCTAATGTGCCTCATTAGGGGTTCTCAACAGGTTCCGCTTTGCTCAGCTCCCACAGGACGGAGAACTCGTACACACGAAACACATCAGATCTACACATGGACTAAACACACACACACACACACACACACACACACACACACACACACACACACACACACACACACACACACACACACACAGTGGGGTTTTCAGCTTGTCTCTCTGGAGAACCCTAGAATGAAAAGCACAACAGATCTCTTGTTTTGTCTGTTTGGGGAACCTTTCAATATTCGATGTAGAACCCTACAACAACTTTTTGTTTTTCTCTTTGAGGAACACTTGAATGTTTTACACCAAACCCTATAAGAGCATTTTTGGCTTGTCTGTCTGGGGAACCCTTAAATATTCGATGCAGAACCCTTTAACCAGAGTGGTTCTTGGGGAACCCTCAAATGTTCTCTGTAGAACACTTTATAAATCTTAGAACATTACTTATCCAAGAACTTTTGAAGAACAACATAATAATAATGTGAAATAAAAGATGTATGCGCGCACACACACACACACACACACACACACACACACACACACACACAGAGTAATGACATGGTTTATGAGTCATTTTGCCTGAGAACACTGCTAGAGACACTGCAGAGAGAGAGAGAGAGAGAGAGAGAGAGTGAGCGGGTGTGTGTGTGTTCGTTCTAAGGTCAGGGTGTATGGTGTAAAGAACATTTACACGGTTTCACTTTCTTCACTCGTCTCTGCTCATGACCTCATGACTCACTCATACGACTCAATGCTCATTCATACATAATTCAGCAAGGGCACTAATGACCACAGACCCTTAGAACCTCCTCAGACACACACACACACACACACACACACACACACACACACACACACACACACACATACACATATACGCACACACAGAGGATCACTCCATGTGCTGCCTTGCACCATCACACTGCCATCAGAAAACAAAATCAAACACACAAGGCATAAGAAAAGTTACAAATGGTAACCCCGCCTCTAACCCCACCCATAAATGTGTGTATATGATGTAAATAACCTAATGATACACTCTTAGGCTAAAAACAAAAGTTTTTAATGTTAGCTCCTTTAAAGATTTGTTAGTCATCTGTGTAGAACCTCTTTAGGAAGCTCAGAACCTTAAACCAAATGGTGTGTTGGGGAAAGAAATGGTAGGTGTAAATGGCTCTGGTGATGGACGATGTTCATAATTATCTACAGTTTAGTCTAGAACCCTTAAGGATTTTTGGGAAACCCTTACAATTTCAACCGAAGGTTTCCTTTCACACAACGTTCAAAGTAGAACCTATTTAGAAAGCTAGAACCATTTTGTCTAGATATAAATGCAAGTAAAACTCTTGCACCTTTGTTAACTCACTTCTCTTAACAGCAATCAACAAACTGCTGTCCTTCTGAGGGAACTCTTAAAGGTTCTATGTGCAGGACCCCTTTAGAAAGAATGCTGAACAGACCAAAGAACCCTTCATGATCCAGTGTAGATACGGAAAACATATCCTAGGTGTAAACAGCTTCGGTGATTGATGATGTTCCTGATTATCTGATTATACAATGTTTATAAAAGATTAAATCTAGAACTCTTGTAGGAACCCATAACATTTTTGGAAAGCTAGAACCATTTTCGTGGGCCTCTGCTAACTCTCTTCCCTTAACAACAATCAACCAATCACAGCTTCACATATTTACACAGGTTCTTTGTTTTTCACCCTCTGGGGTAAACCTTAAAAGTTCTATGTAGAACCCCTTCAGGAAGTAAAGAACGCTTAACTATTCAAAGAACCCTTCATGAACCTGTAGAGCTGGAAAACAAATCATAGGTTTAAATGACTCAGGTGTCCAATAATGTTCCTGATTATCTGGTCATAATTTTTATTTTATTTATTTATTTATTTTAAAAAGGTTAAATCTAGAACCCTTAATGGTTTGGGAGGAAATTCCAAAGGTTTCCCTTTCACAAAAAGATACCAAGTAGAACCATTTTGGAAAGCTAGAACCATTGTGTATCATCATCTAGAAGTAAATGTAAATAACTCTTGCACCTTTGCAACAACAAACAACTAACTTTAGCTTAGTGACTTGTCTGTCTGTGGGAACCCTTCAATGTTCTATGAAGAAGCTTCAATCATTTTTCTATCATGAAAATAAGGAAAAAGAAATTGTGAAATCCCTCAGCTAAAGAACCCGTCGTTCTACTAACATCAGTAAGAAGCTGGCGGTGCTGTAGCTCAACAGAGCTTTAATCATCACTCATTACTCCATAATGAATAATCTGCCTCTATTTCCCCATCCATGTGCTGATCTCACCAGAGGACAAGTGCTCTGTACGTACTCATGGTCTTTAAGAGCCTTTAGATGATCAGGATCCGAGTCAATAAGAGAACATTTCACTGGGCTTGAATCTTAAAGCTAATTAAAGCAAACAAAACGTCATTAGCATTAAACACAGAGCTGATTCTTTAACGATGAGAGGAATTCATCATCACCACCATCATCATCATCATCATCATCATCATCATCACCACCGTTACACCACTGCTCTCACAATCAAACATTTGAGAACGGTGTAAAAAAACAAGATGTTTTCAATAATTAACACCCATTTTGCACTCATGATGTGTTTGAGAAACACGTCTCCTGTACGTGATGTTGTCTCTAACGCACAAACGTTGCTGTTCACGTTCACATCCGGTCACTTTTTACGACAACGTCACTAAATAATGACATCATTCTGTCAAAAAGTGCTGCCTTGGACCACGTAGAAACAGAAATATAATAAGTTACACAGCAAGTGTTCCTGATGAAGCTTAAATCTAGAACCCTTATGGGGTTTAAGGGGAACCCTTACAATTTCCGTGTAGGATGCTACGAAATTTCACAAAGCTTCCAAGCAGAACCATTTCAGAAAGCTAGAACCATTCGGTCTAATAGAGTAGATATAAAAGTAACCCTCGTGTCTTTGCTAACTCTCTTTTTAGCAACTGCACAACGGTTTTCCCCTCAAAAATGTCTATGTAGAACCCCAAAACAGAGGGTTTCCTTCTTACAAAATGAACCAAGTAGAAATAAAGAACCATTTGGTCTAACAGTGTGGAAATAAATGGAAGTAAATCTCATGCAAGGACCCTTAACTCCACAAAGAACCCTTGATGAACCTGTTTTTCCAAGAGTAGAGAGTTAGAAAAAGGTAAATGTTCACATATACAGTGACATGATGATGATAATTATCTGGTCATAAATCTAGAACCCTTAAGGTTTTTTGAGGGAACTCTTTAATATGTCCTTTACATAATTCAAGAACCATTTGGTCTATTAGTGTAGATATGAATCTAACTCCTGCATCATTCCTAATGCTCTTCTCTTAACAGCCATCAACCAATCATTGTTTAGTGACTGTAAACAGGTTCTTTGGTTTGTGTCTTTGGGAGAACGCTTAAAGGTTCTATGTAGAGCCCTAGAATAAAGTGTTTCCTAATCAGCAAGGGTTCAAAGTAAATCCCTTTTAAAAAACGAACACCACTTAACAGAAGATCATAAAGTGTTGTATATACGTAAGGCTACATAAGGCTGTATAGTGACTGAAATCTAGAACCTTTAACGTTTTTTTGGAGAACGATTGAGCCATTTTGTCTAATAGTGTATATCTAAAAGTACTTTGTAGCTTTACTAACCCCCTTCCCTTCACTGTTTTTTTTTTTTTTTTTGTCCCTCTGGGGGAACTCTTAAACGTTCCATGTAGAACCCTAATATAAAAGATTGATCAACAAGGGATCCAATAGAACCCATTTAGTGACCAAAGAACCCTTAACTCAGGTTCATAAAGTGCTGAAACATGGGAGGTGTACACGTATACAGCAAATGTTCCAGATTATCTCATCATACATGCTTTTAAAAAGGTTAAATCTAGAACCATTAAGGGTTAAAAAATGTCTATGTAGTAGCAAATAAATAAAAGCATTTTAGAAAGCTAGAACCATTTGGTCCAACAGTGTAGAGATAAAAAATGAAGTCTTGCGTATTTGCTAACGTTCTCCTCAGAACAGTGATTAACCATCATTTACGATATAAATGATTGAAAATGAGTCAGATTCTATCTAGTGAAGCATTTCAGAGAAGAACCTGCCTCAGGATCAGCTCAGAGCTTCTCTATTCTTCAGGTTTCTGCTCATTTCTCATTTCTACACTCGCCGAGCTTTGTTTCTGCCACATGTGTTTCTGAGATCAGTAAAGTGTTCATCTGTCTTGGATCTCAGTTCTGCTTAGTTCCACCTCCTCTCTCTCACTGTCCATGGTGCTGAAATGATTTAAAGCTGTGAGACTTGGCATCCTGACTCAGGCCTGAGGATATTTCCAGTTCATGTGGAGGAAAATGCTGAGACAGGTAGTAATTAAGCTCCAACTTATACACGTTGATCACAAACACACACACACACACACACACACACACACACACACACACACACACAGTTACACATTAAACTCTACAATCACACACAAACATGTACACACACAATAAACTAAATCATACCAAACTTATTGTGTTATCAGTGTAAAGCCATGGTTCTGTTGGCTGGGTTTGGTTCTGCAGGCCTGCAGTGTGCAGCTCCGCAGACAATCAGGAATAATTGGATCATTAAGCGCGAGCTTCCACTCATTAACTTCACAATCAATAACAATAATCGAGATTGATCTCTAGGTCTGATATTACCAGTCAGTAGATGTAGTGACTAATCGATGTTCAGCCACACCTTAACTCTAAAATCTACAGATGATCTCTGATCTCAGCGCGTGCGTCTGTGTGGAAAGGTTTTGCGCAGCTTCTTACAAAATAAATAAATACATCAATAAAAAAAAAAAATAAATAAAACTCTGCAAGTTGCTTTGGAAGACCTGTGCGGTTTTTTTTTTTTTTTTTTTTTTTTTTTTTGTTTGTTTGTGTTTTATTTTCAGAACAAGACACTGGCATCAGAAATCATTCGTGTAAAGCGGAAACATGATGAAACTCGCGCTTACCTTGTCTGACATCCAATTTCCGCTGCTGCAGAGCGCTAAAACGGGACGATGCTGCTTTTTTCTAAATAAAGATCCTTCACCAAAATTCAACGTCCACCCACTGAAGTGCGTTTTCCCAACGGGTTATAAAGTACGCCTTACATAACTCCAAAACTACTCCAAACGCACAATTTACTGCAAACCAGAAGTCGCTAGGATGCTGAGATGTTCCTTTTTTTGCCCAATCCAACCACCAAAGTGTGCAAAACGCTGATGGGGGGGGAAAAAAAAAAGAAAAGAAAAATCTAAATAGATCCTCCTCAGCGCTGAGACTCTTGCAGGCTCTCTGCACTCTTTGTTCTCCAGATTTCTTTCCCCCGATCAAACTGTCTGGAAAGGAAATGGCTTTAAATAGTCTGCTGCATGTATTGCTACGTAATCAAACTGTAAAATCCTCACACAGCTCGTGAATTAATTCTCCATTCTCATCTCGAGCACTTTTCTTTCGTTAAACGTTAAACACTCACGCGTCTCTTGTTTTCCTCCAAACACACCACTTTGCATTTCTCCGAAAATTCCATTCCAACTCGCTGCAAAGAAAAAAAAAAAAAGAAAGAAACCCCTACATCACACGGCGGTTCTTCTGCATCGCCTGGGCTTCTGTGGGATCTTAGAGAAATCCAGCATCTACATGATCACCAGCAGCTCGCGCGAACAGAGAGATAAAAACGGAGCTGAGCACTGCATCACTGCCCGGATGCGCGTGGAGAAAACCATCCAACTTCTTAACGCGCTTCGTTCTGTTGCATCCTTCTATCGTGCCATCTATCCATCCATCCATCCATCCGTCCATCCGTCCGTCCGTCCGTCCATGCGGTGCTGGCGCGTACGCGGAGATCCGGCAGGTGAATGCACGCGCGCAGCCGCCGCACGGTTGAAGCAGCGCGCGGACCTGAGAGCACGAGCTGAACGATATACCGGCTCTCACGCGATGTCGCGATACTTTCGGTCTCTGTGATGCACGAATATGCAAATGAGCTCTCTAACCAATCACTGAGTGTTTTATTGTGATTAGTCAGCATGCTGAAGAGCGCTGATGGATAATAATAATAATAATAATAATAATAATAATAATAATAATAATAATAATAATAATAATAATAATAAGGAATAACTTAACAGTATGATCCAGGAGAGTGTTTAAGCACGTTAGGGGCTCATTGAACTTTTAGTGCTTCTGTTTCTCACTCAGATGAAACACAAGACTCTCCTCCTCCTCCTCTGCTCCTTTCCACCTTCTCTCCTCCTCCTCTGCTCCTCTCCTCCTCCTCTCCTGACTCCTCCTTCTCCTCCCCTAATCTCCTCCTCTGCCCCTTTCCTTCTCCTCTTCTCCTGACTCCTCCTTCTCCTCCCCTCTTCTCCTCATCTCCCCCTTTCCTTCCACTCCTCTCCTCACTCCTCTCCTCACTCCTCCTTCTCCTCCCCTCCCCTCCTCCTCTGCCCCCTTCCTTCTCCTCTTCTCCATCCTCCTCTCTCCTCCCCCTCTCCTAGGTTTAGCTGCTGCTTCTACACCAGATTGCCAGATTGGACTGATTCCTGCTCCACTGAGGTTTAAGACACACTGAGTATTAATCTGATTTTTATTCAAAAATACTGACTAGACAGACAGACAGACAGACAGACAGGAGTAAGCAATCTGTTTTGCAACCTAAAGTGGTTCTTGTTTTAAATTACAATTATTTGAAGGATTATTTCAAGGTTCCTGAAGGCACATAAAGGCCTCCACTGCAGAGACAATAAAAGCCTAAAGGAATGACTCCCAGGAACGATTGTTTTTACAGATCTGCACCGTGCTCCAGCGTGTTCAGTGTCTTACACTCGCTCCCATACTGCTACTACTCTCTCACTCACTCATTCATACTGCTACTACTCTCTCACTCACTCATTCATACTGCTACTACTCTCTCACTCACTCATTCATACTGCTACTACTCTCTCACTCACTCATTCATACTGCTACTACTCTCTCACTCACTCATTCATTCTCAGTAAGCACTTTATCCTGATCAGGGTCTTGGTGGATTCTATCCCGGGAACGCTGGGAATGAGGTGGGAATACACTCCAGGGAGCATCACACACTCGTTCACATCAAGGTGGTAATTTATCTTCAGCAATCCACCTATTGGCATGGAAACCGGAGAACCGAGCAGAAACCCACACGGACACGGGGAGAACATGTGACATGCCACTAGGTGGATTGAAGATGATGGATGAATAAATAAATAAAGCTTTACTGCAACCTAAAGCTGCTCTTGCTGAAACCCTTCCATTTCAGGGCACCCCCCCTCCCCTCCCCTCCCCCTCCCCCTCTCCCCTTCTCTCTCCCTCTCTCCCTCCCCCTCTCTCAGACACAGGTATGGCATGTTTTTGAGAGTAAGGAGGAAACCAGAGAACGAGGAGAAAACCTACACTGACACAAGGAGAACATGAGAAACTCCACACAGGCTGAAACCTGAGCTGATTTTTTTTTTTAATTATTATTAAAAGTTTTTCAGAAAAAATATCTAACCCTACTCTTTTGGGATGGTGTAAAATAAATGGCTGCAGGATTTAAAGTGGGATTTGGCTGAGAATTGACATCCAATCTGGCAACCCGGAGGCTTTTGGAGATCTTCCTGCTATTAGTGCACTCACTGCACCGGTGCACGTGTTAGACGCAGTGAAGAAGCAGGTGTGTGTGTGTGTGTGTGTGTGTGTGTGTGTTAGTTATAAGGGGGTCTCGTCACCTGAGCATTCTTTCATATGAGCAGACAGGCGGACACGCGCATGTGCAATGTTCACGGTGTAAAGCGTGTTGGCACGAGCTCTTAATGAAAATCACACAACAGGAACATAAGAAATGCGTAGAGTTTTAGCGCCATTATTGGATTTTAATAATAATAATAATAATAATAATAATAATAATAATAATAATAATAATAATAATAATAATAATAAATGATTTATAAGCAAACACTAAAATTGTCACACAAATGAGTGCAGCTGCATGGTGCACAACCTTAAAGGGGCGGTGTGTAATGTTTACAGCCCCCTCTGCAGTCCACAAAAGGTATTGCAATGAAAATATTCTCAACTCCACGTGTGAGTCATGTGACAACTAATTTGAGGGTCAGAAAAGATATAAAAGAAATGAAAAGAGAAGACTAGAATGATCAGTATTGTGGACTGTCATGTGAGCTATCTTTGAGGCGTTGGGGTTATTCCAGGTCGAGAAACATTCAGCAACATTAAATAGTGCATATTTAGCTGCTGACTTTAACTTCTAATGAAAGGGGAAATGAAAGACAAATACTGAGCTAATAAGCACCAAACACGCAGCGGGATTATAGCTCTCCGAGTCACTCGCTTTTACAAACACACAGAAGATCAGAAGAGCTCCGGTTCCTCCGAGTCGGACTGAACTCGAACTGAACACGGCTCATGCTCCACCCGGCTTTCTTTGGTCCCGAGAGGAACCTGCTTTTAGGTTTTGAAAGATAATCCGGTTCTAACGTGGCACGGTACTTGTGTTAACCTTTCATATTTTCCAGAGAAATCCCTCAGAAACTGCGATTCCTCATGAAATATTGAGCGTGGTGGTGAGTTAACAGCTGTTTCCTTTTGTCCCTTTTGTGTTGAGGATAAAATTAAACCATGCAGCTATTAAAGACCGTCAGTCATTTTTAATGTCATGTCCATCATCAGAGAGAAATACACACGGGGAGAACGTCTCTGAGCCAGAAAATTAAGATAAAACATAAATACACACACACACACACACTTCAGGCCAAAATACCCCCCCCCCCCCCCCTTATAAAGCTTATAAATAAGCCACATGACCTCCAGCTCTTATTTACACTTCAGAAGTCATGAGGAGAATCACTAAACGTGTCAAGTATATCTGTGTGCCTTTTTATATTACTAACACTTGGCATGAAGAGATGATATACTGCATATTTATAAATTAAATAAGGAATCAAACAACACAAAATAATAAACACTGGGGTGGTGTGACGAAGCAGAGTTACTGTCACCGCCTCAAAGTGGATTATTTTCATTACATCCCCGAGTGTTTTATTCCTCTTACACCACGGCAACTTCCCAACAATTACAATTTATATTTATTAAAAAAAAATGACATACGTCACCATAATTAATTATTTTTAATCTGTTTATTATCAGTGGAGCGTCCCATGTACGCATCCCTGTGAATTAGCCGTTACTATAGAAACGATAACGCATTAGAAAGAGCACATTAATTACAAATTTTTTTAAAAAACTGTGATTTGCAGCTGCACTACTGTCTTATAGAAAATGAATCAACACCTTCTGACCAATCAGGATCCAGAATTCTACAGAGCTGTGAGATGAATGCGATTAAAATCTGTGTAAATGGAGAGCCTTCGGAATGGAGAGCTAAGCAGTAAAGTGCAGGTTGACAGAATATATTAGTCTATATATTAGAAGAACGAGGAGTTTGGAGGGTTTAAGAACATGGCAGAACACGTCGGCACTCAGTGCACGCGTAATTAGATGCGTTACGTGTGCGTACGTGTGCGTACGTGTGTAACGCACAGAACCAGTAAGGATTGGCAGAACATCTACGTCCATGCTAAAGTGGTGTACAGAGATTTTTATATCGCCTGAATCCAGTCTGGTGTAGCCTCTAACAGTTTCCGGCTCGCTCAAAAGTCCATTCCACTGACAAATGAGCTGCTTCAGCTCCAAACACACACACACACACACACACACACACACACACACACACACACACACACACACACACAGCCCAGTGGGGCAACGGCGAGTTTGGCAGCTTCCCAATCAGAACGTAAAGGCTTTGTAAACTTTTTCGTTTGTACAAATTGCCTCTGGAGCGCTTTCCTCAGCCCCAGAAAGCGTTCTGCCATTGTGGAGGAGTGAAAAGCTCAGTGCTGTTTGCGCTCAGCTTCTCTTAACACCGCTGCCTGTTGTCACACTGGCTTTTTGGGTTTTCTTTTTCTGCCCTCTGTGAACTCCGGGTCCCACTGGGGACCTGCACTAGAAGTAAATACAAACCAGTTTGTCCTGCTTTAATTCTATTAGGGCAAACTGCAGCATCGATTGTGCAGTGGAGCAGGTAGAAGAAGCAGCACAGAGGGCGAGAGAGAGAGAGAGAGAGAGAGAGAGAGAGAGAGAGAGAGAGAGAGAGAGAGAGAGAGAGAGAGAGGGGAACATTGCTAACCCTGACTGATATGAATTACTTTGAGTGTCATGCACGTTAGTTAGCCTCAGCGGGGAAGTGTCAGGAATGTGACACTGATTTGGACGCCACTCGGAACAATATTTTTTCTCCATTCGATTCCATCCCCATGAGTGAGGAGATGTGATTTGACACTTCATAAATACACAATGTTCTTTAAGTTCTTCTACATTTCATTTTATTTCAAACCGGCACTTCTCACCTCGAAATGATGGAGTGATTCAGGTCAGCTCTACACTTCCAGGTCTCTCTCCCTAAAAGTGTGCGCTTCAGGAGTTCTCAAGTTCAAATCCCAATAACGCTACAAAGCGGGCTTGCACCACACGTACAGTACACTCACTCACACCTCGGGGTGATTCGGCATCACCAGCGTGTCTTTTTTGGAGACAAGAGGAAACAGGAGAACGTACAGAGGAGGCCACTGAAGTGTGAGGACTGAAAACACACTCTCTATATCACTGTAGATCTCCACCCACAGGAGTGAGGAGATCTATCGCTGAAACGGAGCGAGAGGCCAGAGGCGAAGCTAGAAGGCAAACAAAACCGAAATATTTGACAGCTCATCCCCCCCCCACCCCACCCCCCAGACAACGCACGTCAAGTCGTGAATAAATTTCACTCACGTAGACTCGCTGCCTCACTGCCGCGGTCGTGCCTGTACATTCAATAGCCTATGAATATAAAATATGTCTATAATGCTTTATCCAATACAACAGTAATAAAATTATAGCGCGACGTCGAACAGTCGAGGTGTTGCATCCGTCAAACATCTCAGGAGCTTGTAAGTGTTTATAAGTTATCTGTAATGTCACGAATGAAATGAGATGGCACTATAAAGTGAAGCAGCAACAACGGCTAGTTTTGCAAAAACATTACTTTTTTTTTTTTTTTAAATGATGCATGGAGAGGAGATGATGAAGATCAGATCTCCTTCCCTCTGAGAAATGACTACAAGACGAACCCTAAATAAAACAGCACACTTTCAGATTACGCTCAAAAAATCATCGTTACGAGTCCGGACCAACGATCTCGGCTCCCGGATCCTGCAATCTCCCAGAATTCCTCACAAACCAACATGAACTCGGATCAAAACAAACATGGCGTTCAGCTCGACCGTCTTTTTTGTGTCATGATGTGTTTGTACATGAGACGGTCAACACACACACACACACACACACACACACACACACACACACACACACACACACTGAGCAGTTGTAAATATGTTTAGAGTTTAATATTTAAAGTTATAAATCGAGGCCATGACTGGACTCACTGCAAAACATCTTAAATATAGTCAGATATATCTAGAATTTCCTAATATAAGATTACAACAAACCAAATATAAGATTATTAAACCCATTTCTAGACATTTTTACACATTTCAAGCTTCTTATTCTACTGTATTCCTTCTAGTAATAAATGCTTAAAATTACCAATACAATCTGCCAATAGAACTAAACTATTTCGAGCTTGAAATGAGTAGAAAAATAAGGTTACAAAGAAGTTTTTAGTAATGTTACATCTGATTTATCGTAATCTTATATTAGGAAATACTAGATAAATTTGACTCGAGTGGTTACGATTGGATTTTATGCCTCTCAGAAGACAATCATTCAAGCCCAGCCCAAAATGGAAGCAATCGTCAGGAGAATTTCTCTCTAAATAGTCCTGATTATCATCTGCGGTGTGCCGTGTGTTTATGGTTTCGGGTGAAAGGATGTAGAACTACGGAGGCAATAAAGTAGAGGAAGCAAACAGACACCACCGGGAGAGACTTGAGACAGGAAAAGAGAAAGGTGTAGAATAAAAATCAACACAACGTCCTAAGAAAGGGCAGAAGATTTCATGTTTATGTGTAAAATTACCAGCTGTCATTTGTTTTTTTGTTTTTTTTTATTTACACTGAATGGAACCACAGGACAACATGGCTGGGGATACTGTGCAGGTTTTTAGAGCTTGTTTTGTAGAAAAGCTCTCGCTGACTTTCGAGGGGATAAAATACACAAGAGCAGAAAAAGCAACAGCAGCCGTGCGGCACTAAAGTACACGCAGTCATTTCCATAAGTACGAGTGCTGCAGGATTTTTCTTCAAACGCCTCGCCATAAAAACAGCACATTTTTAGATTCTGTACTTGAACACGCTCCGATATTCTCTCTGGATTCGACGTGTGAGCAGTGTTACTAATGAACAGAAGACTTTTTCTTCCTCTAAAGTATCAGATACACACACACACACACACACACACACACACACACACACACACACACACACACACACACACACACACACACAGTCTTGCACCAGCACTGCCTAATCTCCATTATAACCTGAATTAAAGTGCAGTTTGTCATTGTTAGCGCCCCCTTCTGGACCAAATAAAACTGTGAGAAAACATCAGCAGGTCCTGCACTTTTCAGGAAATCAATTCCGACTCACCTGTGAAGCCTTGCACGCCTCATGAGTTGTCTTTTACGGAAACGGAGCAGAGCCGCGCGTCTCCGTGTAGACTGGTG